>OY787673.1:28008879-28362034 GCA_963678985.1 Spisula subtruncata | reverse complement strand
TTACACCCGCACAAGTAAACGTTCGATAACGACATTTCTGGAGACGACAAACAGTTACACTTACAAAATAGCAACAGAGTCTTGTTTAAATAAATTTTATCTATACCACAATTTCCAAATTCCGAGCTTTGTACTCGTTTTGACAGCATAATGCAGCATAATGAAATAGACATGAAACAGACAGCATTCAATACACAACTGTCAAAAGAAACACGTTGACGGAAGATGAAATGTACATGTGAATAGGTAACATGAAAGCATGTTTTATGGGTGGTGGGGTTGCTTCCACTGCTGCCGGGCCTGTGTCGAGGAACACTCTCTTAACTCAATCCGGCGAGAGAGTGACGCAGGTGTTGACTGATGCTCGGATTGCTTATTTTTTATTTCATGTGTCAATTTGGTGTATCCTGATTATCAAACTCTGGCTCGATTCTTTGCTCTATTGGCATTATAAATAACTGCTTTTGCGTTAAGTGCTTGTGTGGCGGCTGTAAAAAGTCGCCCCGTACTTCGTATCAATGCAGGTCATACTTGTATCTTGTGATACACTGGGCCTTCTTTGGGTTTGGTAGTTAGAGTACACCACTCTGTTTCATAATTTTTGGCTAGGTTTTTTGTGGTCACAATTTTCCATTTTGTTTGGTTGTACTGCATCCGAGGGTGGTGGGGTTGCTTCCACTGCTGCCGGGCCTGTGTCGAGGAACACTCTCTTAACTCAATCCGGCGAGAGAGTGACGCAGGTGTTGACTGATGCTCGGATTGCTTATTTTTTTATTTCATGTGTCAATTTGGTGTATCCTGATTATCAAACTCTGGCTCGATTCTTTGCTCTATTGGCATTATTACAACTGTCAACAAAATAAAACATTTCTGTTCTTGTAAATATTGAATGTAATACTCTAAACTAAAATGAATATTCTCGGGCAAATTTTATGCATTGTTTACTTTTGTGGACTATTAATTGATGAGATATCGCTACAAGGGAATAATTCAACAGCGGACTAGTTAGAGAAACATGTGCAGATTTTAGTGTGACTGTAACGTAGGATAAGGCACACCTGAGTTTCTTCTATAGGTATGGGACTAAATTGGCAAGTCTTGTTAGAATATCTATCATCTTTGTCTCAGTAAGGCATTCATCAGGTCAACTGTTTACTGTCAGTTTAGTGACTAACCTTGAAATCTACTCAGTTGTCAATATGTAAGAAGTGAATCCATCTCCTGTAAATTGAGTAATCACTGTTCTATATATAGGCCCTGTTGTACATATGTATGTGCTTAATTTACATGTAACTGATACATGTATTTTGTGTTCCAGGTTTACAAGAAAGTATTTGATTCCCTGTTATGTTTTCTGCGAAGTAGAGAAGCCAAACATGTTGACATATCTTGAACTTTTGACCAAAGGTCTGACACATTTATTTGAGAAAGGTAAATTTTAATGTATTATTGCCACTTTGTTACACAATTTTTTATGCCCCCCACCAACAAATATTGGGGTGCCACAATTTTCATTAGATCTTAATGAAAATTGGTCTGCATATGTGTCTTAATGAATTCTAGGTCAAGTTCGAAACTGGGTTACAAAACTAGGTCATTAGGTCAAATCTTAGAAAAAAACCTTGTTCGGACTCTGTAGGCCAAAATTTTCATTTCATTTTAATGAAAATTTGTCAACATGTGTGCCTTCATGAATTTTAGGTCAAGTTCTGAAACTAGGTCAGTAGGTTAAATAACAGGAAAACCTTGTTCTGTCATATAGCATTAGCTCCAGCGGGGGCATCCGTTCACCTGTGTATCACTGCACAAATGCCAAACAGTAAGTACAAGTAAATAAGGATTTTCCCAGAATTTACAAGATCAAGCCTTAATGCGAACGCCAAGGTGTAAACATGAATTTTAAGATTGAGAAGATTTACAAGATTTTCCTATATCACCATTATGCAAATTCAAGTGACCCCTAGGGTGGGATCAATTTTGACCTCAGGGGTCATATGATTTTAGCAAACTCTATATAGGTCCACTAGGAAATGCTACACACAAAATAGTGCGGTGATGCACGTGAAGTTTCTTTTGGATCTAACGGTCAATTTTCTCCAGAGTTATTGCCCTTTTTGGAAGGAAAAAAAAACACAAAATCAGTGCCTATTTGTCCGTCTGCAACCGTAATCGGATGAAAATCTTGAAAATAGCATGAAATTTTACTATAACTTTGTGACTTATTATTATTGTTATGATCTCAAAGGCAGAAGGACTTTCAATGTGTTGTTTCTCCGTAATAGCATTCTTCAATCCAGTTGAATGTCATGAAGTTATAGTAAAATTTCAGTTGAACATCATAAGGTAATAAGTTTTACTATAGAACTCAAGCATTGTCCATACTCCTTATTTCCTTTATTCGGTGGGAGATACCAATTCAACAAATTTGCTTGTTAACATATAATTTAAAACATGATACTGAAAGCGCAACATTGTAACAGTTGTGGCTTATTCCTTTACTTTGAAACTCTTAAGCATGGTAGACCTTTGGATCACATGGCAATGTTGTATGAAAAGGCCGTTTGTGTGTATTTAATAGGAATAGAAGTAGTCAACAGTCATGGGAAGTTCCTTGTGAAAGCTAAACTTTTAGCAGTTTCCCTTGACTTGCCTGCCAGGGCCTTACTTTCCAACATGAAGCAGTTCAATGGAAAATCAGCATGCTGTTTGTGTCTTGACGAAGGCTGTACAGTTCCTGGGAAACCGTTGCACCGTTATTTCCCGTATGAAGAGCCAAATATTCTAAGAACACATCAGACAATTCTAAGAGATGCCAATAAATCAGTAACAGAAGGAAAGGCGGTTCGTATTACATTAACCACTTGTTGAATGTATTTAACAAAACATTTTCATATTTCAAAAACTATATGCCTCCCTTCGGGGGGGGGGGGGGGGGGGGCATAATAAAAAATGACCCTCACCTCAAATCCTTGGGGTATAATTGAGTGTTTTGCAAATACAAGGGTCAAAACCCCTATTACCGGGTTACATAGAACTTGTATATGAGATGGAGTGTTTTAACTGAAACAGAGAAGTGTTAGGAAACAACATGGTATTGAACAGTGTATGCTGATGCCTAGTGTAATAAAGTCTCCATGGTTTTGTATTTCAGATAAATGGTATTAAAGGGCCTTCAGTTTTGTTTGCATTGAAGTATGTTGACATGTCACAGATTTTTGCAATCGATTGGATGCATTGTGTGTTGCTAGGGGTGACAAAAGCATTGATGGGCTTTTGGTTCTCGAGTGTGAATAAAAACAAGGCTTTCTTCGTTGGAGACAAGGTAAATTTTCAGAGTAAATAGGTAATTGATACTGATGCAGTTGTGGACTATCTGAAATTGTCACTGTTATAAAATTGAGTAAAATTTTATCAAGGAGACCGAAAAAGGACTAAAATGACGATATTTAGAATAGTTAGTAAAATAAACATATTTCCTCCCGAAGACACTGGACATGTATTTTTAGCTCATGGTGAGCTATTGTGATCGGTTGATGTCCGTTGTCAGTATGTGTGTGTGTGTCAACAACATCTCCTCTTAAACCACTGGGCCAATTTCAACTTAACTTCACAGAGATGTTCCTTGCATGAAGCTCTGCAAAATTTGTTCAAAGAATTCAATTCCATGCAGAACTCTGGTTGTGCAACCATTGCAAACAAAAGGAAAATCTTTAAAAAAATCTTCTTGTCCAAAACTACAAGGCCTAAAGCTTTGATATTTGGTATGTATCATCATCTAGAAGTCCTCTACAAAGATAGTTCAAATTATGCCCCTGGGGTCAAAATTGGTCCTGCCCGGGGGGTCACCAGTTTTACATAGTCTAATATGGGGAAAACATTTAAAAAATCTTCTTATCTAAAACTACAAGGCATAGAGCTTTGATATTTGGTATGTAGCATCATCTAGTGGTCCTCTACAAAGATTGTTCAAATTATGCCCCTGGGGTTAAAATTGGTCCCGCCCGGGGGTCACCAGTTTTACATAGACTTATACACAATGTACATACAATTTTTTTCAAACAATTTCTAAACATAAATCAGGCCTTAAAGTGCAGATTCTCAGGTGAGCGATATAGGGCCATCATGGCCCTCTTGTTTTATCATGCATTAGTTGTATTATTTGCAAGGAAGATAATACATATATTGAACTAAGAATTTAAGAAATAAATTGCTTTTTAGCTCGTAAGTACATGTAATGTTTAGTAAATCTACTAAAAATTAACAATAATTTAAATTTGTCTTTGCATTAGTTGGATTTGTTGAACAAGAGACTTCTAAACATCAAGATTCCTGATTTTGTTTCACGTAGACAACGACCACTTCAAGAGTACACACACTGGAAAGGTATAACCGCATAAAAGATTATAAGCTGACATTCTGAAAGGCAAAATTAAGGGAGATTTTTTATAAAAGATTGTGTTACGTATATATAAAAACACAAAAAACCAATTTTTAAAATAATATCATGATCATATTTTAAAAAAGCTCATTGGATTTTTATTACCTCGGCTATTTTCGGAGAAAACCCAAGTTATTGTTATAGCCTGGTCGCCATTTGCCATCATGCGAAAACTAACATTACCTCTATAATTAAAATGCTTCCACCTACAACTATGAAACTTCACTTGTAGATACACCTTGATGAGGTCTACACACCACACCCTCTTTCGGGTCACTAGGTTAAGGTCACTGTGACCTCTACTAGAAAACTTTAACATGACCTCTAGAATGAAAGTGCTTCTACCTACAACCTTCAAACTTCACATGTAGATGCACCTTGATGATTCTACACACCACACCCTCTTTTGGGTCGCTAGGTCAAAGTTACTGTGACCTCTAACTCCGATGACCCACTCTTTCTTACTTCTCTTGCAAGCACCCACAGCCAAGTGTTGGCACCCGCAAAGTGGTGCTCTTGTTTTTAGCTCAACTTTTCGAAAAAAAAGTTGTCGAGTTATTGTCATCACCCTGGCATCTGCGTTTTTTGGTTAAGCTTTTTCTGTCATCCAATTTGTAAAAACTATCACAGATATCCACTTCAAACTTGGAACACTTGTAAAAGGGCAACACATAACAGAAGGGCCATTAACCCTGGGTCAATAATGTTTCGAGTTATTTCCCATTCATACTTAAAAAATTACACAAAATTGACATTAAGTAAGATAACTTCAAGACTATCAAAGATATTTACTGAAAACTTGAAACAATCACCATCAAAGGCTCTGCCTTACTATCATGGCCCATCACTCTGGCTCCATCATTTTAGGAGTTATGCCCCTTTCATACTTAGAAAATTCAGCAAATTTGCAAAAAATACGCATCATCAACACAAATACAATTTCAAATGCGAAAAAAGTCGAGCGTCCAGCACCCGTTGGCGGTGCTCTTGTTTTATATGATATACTTGTTCTAGGATATTTTCAGGATTCTTTATAAATATATGCATGATTAATTTAGATGGTTGAAACTAAAACAATTGCAGCCCTGATAATATGAAAACAGATCGAGAGATTAATACATTTAAAGTATACTACATTTGCACAACAAAATAAAAATATCTGAGATGCCTTGGAACCCTTTATAACTAACTAAGTTGCATATTGGGTACAATATTTTGAACACTGTCAAAACTCAGAATATGTGCAGTTGTTGGACAAGGGGCGTAACTCTGACAGCAGCTTCACCCTTTTAAACAAAAAAATATTTTGGCTTACTTCTTTTCTTATTTGTCTAACAGCAACAGAGTGTAGGGAGTGGCTGCTTCATTTTTCCGTGCCTGTCTTGTCAGGCATTTTAGAAGCTGATGCATACGTCCATTATTTGCTCCTGGTGACTGCAATGTCCATTCTGAACAATGATAGACTAGCAGAAGATGATATACGCTATGCAGAGCAGCTGTTGGAAGATTTCTGTTCCATTTATCCGCAAATTTATGGTACTTCTACTTTCAACACCATAATATAATTACTGTTCAAATTTCATATGAAATAACTAATGCAGTAGATGTAAATGATGTATTTTCTGTAAAGTATTTTCTCTCAATATAAATGCTTGCTTAAACTTTGCAGTGTCATATGCCAAGGCCATACATATGAGTTTGGTATTGATGTTTGACATTGTATTTCACTGATCAATAAGGCCTTTGTTTATGAGATTTTTTATTTCAGTTTGGGAAAAGAAGTTTGATGCTTAAAATATCCATGAACATACTTTGAAATTCAATTGCGTTGCATGCGATGCTCGTCCATTCAACTGCACTGTGTTCTATTTAATTGAGCGGTATAATCTCCACTGACTCTAATGTCCAGTGTCAGCAAACCTTCAATACATTTCAACCAGAATCATGGATTTTGACCAAACCAGACAATAATTTCCAATGAAAATAATGTTTTTGCTACAGGTATGTCAGCACAAACAATGAATGTTCATCTTTTGAGACATCTTGGAAGAAACTGTCGCTTGTTTGGACCTTTATACACGCATTCATGCTTTGGATTTGAATCCATGAACTCTTACCTGAAAAGCATGGTTCATGGCACCAGACATGTGAATAGTCAGGTATGTAACTTCTTTCCTTTTACATCATTGAATAGTGACTTAATATGACAAGCGCTTTTTTATGAAACTTTACTGTAGTTCCTTAGTAGTGTCACTTACTGCTTGTTGGTGTTCATAAGAAATTGTAGTTATAGGTTATTGAACATATATGGTGAAATATGCAGGAGTTCTGAAGCGAAAATACTGCAATACTGCATGACCGTAGGGAGTGCATTATACTCCGCAAATGTTATCTCCATACCTAGGTCAAACTCAAATATGGGTCAAGTGAGGTCAAAAACTAGGTCAAGTGGTCTAATCTTAGAAAATTCTTATTTGCAGTCATAAATATATTAGTGCTTACTGTATGGTGTATGTGCTGTTATACTAAGGTGAGCGATATTGGGGCCAAGATCGTCCTCTTGATCATTGTCATAGATTTATAATACTAACTTTCAGATCAGCTTTGCTGTTGCAATGTCTAAAGGACTAAACAAGTGCATGACAAAGTTTTCAAGTCCAACTGTCCCTGAAGATGTTAGATCGCTGGTCTTGAAACTAGGCTCCAAGTTCATTAAGTAAGTAAACATTCATGTATGGACACCATCCATATAGTCATAGACTAAAATTGAAAATTTGAACTTCACAGAACAAAAATTTTGAACCACACAAAACTGGAAGTTTGTATTTTGCACGCTGCAAGCTCCGAATAAATAGTGCAAGTTTCCAGAGAACATGTAGAAAACAAGTGCACACAAGATGAATGTGCCAGTGTTGCGACAGTTACATATACTTCAAGTAGACCCTAAAATCTAAGAAATAGGTAGATCTATATGTACATACATTATTTACATAATTAGATTTTTTCTTGAGGACATAGAATAAAGACAGAATAAAGAATAAATTCTTTATGTGTTCATATACAAAAAGAAAAATTTAGACAGATCAATTCACTTAGCCAGTAATTTCCGACTTGTGCAAATCATACTTTGTAACCTACTGCTATTCAATGCAATCAGTGCAATTTTTAATTTGTACAGGGCTGAAGCAGAAATTAAGGAAGGAGAGGGAACGGCAAAACCCCTAGGACAGAAAATGAAGTTACAAAGGGGGACTGAGCTGGACAATGTGATTGGAGAAACAGAGACTTTTCACATGTTCCCAAGACTAAAGAAACATCATGTCATTTACCATTGTAGGAAACACCAGCTTAACCGAAAGTCAAATTCTTACACTGTGCGGTACAATGTGGGGGAAGCACAAGCATTTGGTGAAATAGAAACATTTCTGGAGAAGGATGGATTATTTGCTGTGATCAGAAAGTTCCAAACTTCCAGTTTCGTAGTTCCACCAGAACAGAGACAAGTTCATAATGAGGGACTACAAAGATATGTTCATGTAGAAGGAAGTAGACTTTGCTTAAATCTTCTCCAAGCAGAGAAGACAAGCATTTTACAGATTGTGTCTGTGGATGATTTAGACAGAAAGTGCGTTCTAATTGACATTGGAAAATGTTACATATCGTGTCCACCCAATTTACTAGAACATGGATAATTATTTTTTCATGCTCCCTCTTTTTTTGGGAGGGGGGATATAGATTCGCCCTTGTCAGTCCCATCCAAAAAAATTAGATAGAGTCATAAACTTTACTGTTATGTTGGTGAGTATGTGTCACAGATGCAAGGGGCATAAAAAACATTAAAGAATTGGTATATTTTGCATTAAGTTTATTGATCATTTGAAATATTTCACACAGACAAGTTACAGAAACATGGCAGTAAGTTTGTGAAAAGCTGCATGTATGATCGGCTTCCTGAAATAAAAGCAATTAATGGTTTTATAGTGGAACAAATATAATTTGCATTCCTCTTGGCATAAGATTACAAAAGTAACCAAGATTTGATATTAAATCTTTTACTTTTATCAGCTATAATATACAAATAAAAGTATTTGTGTACAAAGAACACATAAATTTGGACTAAATTGATTTTAATAATCATAAATCTTCCAAAGATTAGCTGGCTTAAACAACTTGCAAAAGACAAAACTAAAACCATAGCATGCAAGCATGTCAAATTTAAATTGAATGGAACACAATATCACTATAACACAACAGAAAATATTAACTGAACAAATTATACTTACCAATTACACCATATAATTGTAGTTTCAATCTTTCAAAAAATCAATGAAAACACTAAATTATGCTTATTTATTTACGTGTTTAGGCAGTAGTCTTCATATCAGAAACAAAAACATTAATCTCTATAAGACATATTTAAAATTCCACTGGAACTCCATTGGAGTTCTTTATCACTAGAATTCCAGTGGTATCCAGTGAACAAAAAAAAATTCCACTGGAATTCTGGTGATGTCCACTTTACAAAAATAATTTCACTGGAATTCCAGTGAATCCCACTGGAGTGGAATTATTCCACTGGAAATCCACTGGAAATCCACTGGAATTCCAGTGCTTTTTTCTATATGTTAACATAGGCATGGTATGACCATTTGTCAGAATTTATAAGTTATATGATCATTAACGCTGATTAAATGTCATCACTTTGGCATAACAATGAAATTATTAGGTTGTATCTTACTATGTACTACATAGTGAGGTACAACCTTGCAACGCGCCAAAGGGACGTAATGCTGTGTTCTTTCACCAGATATACGTCTGGCTACTCAACTAGATAATATATTTATCAATCAACTAGCATAACTTGTTCACAATTTTAGCTAAATTTTATTCTGGGGTTTATGTTTGGGGGTGCAAAGGGAAATAATTTCATGAGAAAAGAATAGACTGAGGAGTTGTCTTAAAACAAAGCGTGATAGGGTATGTTAGACAGACTAAGGTGAGCATTGATTATAAACGATTATAAATAAAATATTCCTGTTACATTCTGAGTATTTTTTTATTAGTTCCAACAGTGATTATAACCTTTCCTCCAAATGTCGGAGAGTAATTAACGGAATGACAACACTTTATTGCTTATTTATCCAGAATACTGTTACTTCCTCATACAAGTGAATGACTTTGCTTAATTGGATATAAGGCAACATATTACTAATATTTGTGTGGATTCAGCAACTTTCATTTCTCAGGGGGTCTCAACCAGCTTTTTTTTACAGAAAGAGTGTCTGAACATCTTAGCTGCTTTTTGTCTCACGGGATCAAACATTGCACCTCCCCACTGAGAGGTGTGTTGAACAGTTCTAACCACTTTAAAGTATATATAAGATATACCAGTATTATAATACTAAGTCATTGTTATAAGTTGTTGACAATTTGATAAAAAAGTCTTTCATTTATTTACAATTTAATCAAAATACTTTCATTTGTTGACAAATAAAAAAAATAATAAAAAAAAATTTTGTTGGCAATTTGATAAAATCAAATTCTTTTTTTTTTCAATTGAGATGAGTACATGTCTATATCGATGGCTTAGAATTCGAAGGTCGTAAGTGCCACTTACGACCTAGCTTTTAAGATTCTTCATATTTAGGATAATCATCACAAGGCGCTTCTTATGAGTCCATTTTCATAAAAATCTGAACTTGTCATGTTGACCAAAATGAAGTTGTAAAAGTTTGTTTTACCATAAGTAAAGAGTAAAAATTCTCAAATATCGATTTGGTAGTTACGACCTTCTTGTTCTAAGCCATCGATACATTGGTAGCTTTAAAACCAGCAATTTAAATATTGAAAACAGTGTTTTATGTTCATAATGCCTTGAGAGTGATTTTTCTGCCTATAACTACATAAAATAGCAAAATTCCGTATTTTATGGTTATTCTATTGTCTGCCATTCCACATCTCTTATAATAGAAATAGGAAAAAACAGTCATTTGATAACTTGAATTATTGATAAGATATTGTTATAGCATCATATAATATTTCCTGTTATTGTTAATACCACGGTATATAAATATATTGCTCGCAGCAGTCAGATAGGGGGTTGTAACATTTCAAACGATTACAATGGAAATATGAGATTTTCCTGATCTTTTCTGCGCTGCAGTGTTCATAATGTGTGTAGGCTGATTTGATGCCATGCTGAATATAGAAATGAATTCCATAATTTTCATTATACTGATGGCATGCAGTTTCTGCACCAGTCAATATTATGCCCTGGGGGGGGGGGAGGGGCTACGGGGGGAATTAGGCAGACAGCTCTCAGATTCCGACAGGCGGGAATTTGACAACATTATCAAACATCTCTGAGTTCCTAGGAATAGACTTTGGTCTAGTTCCTGGTAAGTCCAGGGAATAACTATGTGATTACTTGCTTGTCCCCACCCCAGGGATTTAGACAGTAAGCAGTGTCTCCTTGGTAGGGATTTAGACATAAAAAATGTCTTATTCCCCCTGGGTATAATATAAACCCTATTTTTCATCTTGTATTTGATGCCTCCTGTGATGTGAGAGATACATGGCGGTTATTGCTGCAATGTATATATATGATTGAGGACTTCAAAATGCATATTTGCAGTATGTTACGTCTGTTTGAATTCTCTAATATCATGCAGTAACATTTACTAATACAGGCTGGATCTCCTGCATCATGTGTGAGTCTCCTGTATTTGAGACTCTACTCCTGCATGATCTGAGGCAAATTGATACAATCTCACCCATTTCTTGGAATATTGGACCCCCTGCAAGACTTGGCAAATATGGGATATGGAAACTTATACATTATGCTCATAACACAAAGTTCACCTTATAAATATTTCTTGGGCATCCAAAATGTATACGTACAGTTATAAAGCTTGGCTTTATTGATTGTTTGGTACACTCTCAAGTAGAAGCAGAGTTCATCTACTTAAATAACACTTTTCATTTTGAAAAATTCATACTGGAGACTTCATTGCAGGATGTTTTTGACAAATGTTGATAGCATTGTAACCAGACATAGTCTGGGTCCGCAGGGGTTTAAGTGTGGCAAAGTTTATGTAAATGGCTGCCAGGGTCCAGATCAGACTTATTGTTATTCTAATTTTCTATATACATTTTTCTGGAACCATTTGTTTATCCACCACCTAGTTTGCTGCAATTTCTTTCCTGTTTTGCTTGGTATGTAACCTTTCGAATCTGAAAAAAAGTCCAAATTTTAGAATTTTTACTAGGGTTGCCTGCATGATTGACGTAACTACTTATAATTAAAGAATGACATACGAGAGTCTTGCAGGCAGCCTTTGATTAATTTGAAATAACAAATTCCTCTTCTGATGGGCTCCTCACCAATTTCCTACGAACAATGAAATAAAAAAAAGCCCACTGGTTCCATAACTTTTTTTTGCAAATATTTATCTGCCCTAATTGATAATTACCAAAGCCGTCAGTACATGTACCATAAGAAAGTGCTTGGTATTGCTCCCCTAGTAAAGTGTTAAGAAATGGTAGGCTATTGGCGAACATGGTCGCTCGTAGCATGTCATTGCATATAGATGTAAGTTAAAATCAAGCGCTAACAAAAAGCGTTCTGTAGAGCATTGTCTATGCAATAAGCTCCAGGGCACTGTTTTACTAACAATGCGTAAATGTTGCGTATATTTACGCAAATTTATCTACCTTACGCAAACTTGTAAGTGTGTTTTACTAAACGATCGCAAGTACTCGCATACATTTACGCAAAAAATATTGAAGATTGAACGTAATTCGGGACACAATATAACCTATATAACAAATATAACGGGTACCAGAATGAATAAATATGCGTCAAGATTTGATTATTAATCACGCCTAAAACAACAAATGACGGTCTAAAACAACAAACGACGGTCTGAAATAACATGCGACGGTCGAAACTCATCAGTGCGTGTTAAAAACTCTTCACTTACGTTCATATTTGCCATTTAGGGTTGCCCAGCCATGGCGTAGAAATAAGCCAAAACTTACGACAGAATGTAAACTAAAATATCTTTGTAAAACGCATTTACGCAAACATTATCGGCGTACGCAATATTTTAGGAAATCTTAGGTTTACGCTAGCGTAAATGCTTTGATAAAAAGTGCCCAGGGGCCTTTTTCGACTGAAACTCAGACTTAGACTTAAAATTGACATGATTTAGAATCATTGTCATTTCTTTGCAATCAGATTAAAAACCTTGTGAAATTGTATCTGCATATTTTTTGTTACCCACTGAATATGTATACCAATTTATACCAAAATCGATGCATGTATAAAAACATGAGAGCTAATAGAACATTTGGCAATATAAAGTCTAAGTCTGAATTTTAGACTTACATCATTGGTGAATAAGGTCCCTGTTCTTATATCATGTGATTATATCATGATTGGTACAGTCTGTAACTGTGAGTATCATCTAACTGCACTAACTATATCATCTATCCATTGAGCGCCGCAACATCCATTAAAGCTGATTGAAGTGCTCGCCAAACAGGAGTACTTAAACCGATTACATCAATTTCTCTCGGTATAAATAAGCATGTAAACAATATGTAACCATTACTTGTGCATGATATATATCCTGTATCGTCAGTATCGCATTCCATGGGAGTTTTGTTCGAAGAGATTTCCATGCGGAAATTCAAATAATTGATAAATTACGTACTTGAGTTGAGCTTCTCAGTCGAATTATGGACACTAGGCAATGTCCTATGGGAATAGTTGATCCACATTATTACATTAAATGATATGGATCTATGAGACAAGTTTCTGTGTTGAGGATCTCTTCACCGAGATTTTGTCCTGAGAAATTTTTCCAGGTTTTATAGCGATTTTAGTTAAATCGTGTTTGAAGAGCATCCAAGTTTTGTCACTGTCACTTTAATTATTATGTGGCCGTGGGGTTTTGTGGCATTTAAATTGTGTTTCAATCTGTGATATAAAAAATCTTTGTCTGGAATCTGGATGCAATTGACATTTTCAGGGTGTTTCAACATCAGTGCATTTACTTAAGAGAGAGTCATGTAGCCTTACACATCCCCTTAAAACCCTGCCTGTTTAGCAGACCTATGAAAATGTTTTTGTCTGGAATCTGGATTTATTTGATATTTCATGGTGTTTCAGCATTAGCTCAACTTAAGAGAGTCGGGATCCCTTTCAAATCCCTTGAAACCCTGCCTGTTTAGCAGACATATGCATGACCATAGTATGCTTATATGAATCAAGCTTTTATTGTTGATCAACTTAATAAGTTACTGAGGGTCGATCAGAAAGTGGCCTTTTGGAAATTACGAAGATCAAAACCCCTACTCCCCAGTAAAATGAAACTGACTGTTGTTTAAATAATAATTGTTCTCAAAAAGGAAACAGAAAATATAACTTATATATATCATACGTAATAGTTTTATTGTGGTCTTAAGAAGAGATGAGCCTTTGTTTAGACCCTTGAAAGAAGGAATTTGTGTTAAAAAAAGTATTTTCGTTTATTATTAGCTTTCAATGGATTATGGTGATTTTCAGTGAAAATAACAATGACAAATAACAGTGAAATTATTGTTTTGTTATTTTCACTGTTTTGGAGCTGGTTCCAGTATCTTGCAGAAAAAGAAACGCAATGTCAACAGTGCCGGGTTTCCAAATATGCGTTACTGTGTTATTGTGAAATCACATTTGTCATGTCGTGACGTTCTAATTTAAACGTAATTTTTCCAATTTAGCCAATTGTAACTGTACCGTTTTACCAGAAAATCAAGCAAATAATAAACAGAAAATTTGTTGATTTTTGGTGAAAGATCTTATTTTATTTCACTTGTGATCACAGAAAATTATATTTTACGCCACTTGTGAAAATACTGATTTATATGATCACTCGGTGAAATAAAATTCGATCTTACACCAAAATCAACAAATACGGCTCACCCGATAAATTCATCTGCCTTGCCAGATAAACTTACGCATCCACAACTACTTATTATTTATTCTCTATTTATTGCATTCTGATATTACATTAACATGTTACAATTAATTAATGTAAGAGTCACTTTTATTTATATTCTTGTGATCTTTTAAATTGTAAATCTCTTGATAAGTTTAAAAAAATCAATGTTCTTAAAATATTTTGCAAATTTGAGTAATAGACTTATTTCGCGTAATAAATTAATGATCGAACTGGCGGTTAAACATTTCACTAAATGTCTTAATCGGTTAATGGTATGATATCAAAAAGCTGGTACATTTATATGGACTTAAGAATTTACCGCATAATTGCAGAACCAGAATTTGCAGCATAATTACAGGAACCAACCAATGCAAATTTGTTATTCACTGTGTTTAAACCAAATCACTGTTCTCATTATTGGATTAGTATAAAATTCAACTTGTATCATTTATTGCTATTGAAAGCACATGTAAAATCTGATCACTGTACTCCTTATTGCCATACTATATAATTCAATGCGTACTCATTATTGCAATTGCTGGAAATCGACTTGTTTATACACAGTATTCTTAATACTGGTTTATTTGAGGCATTTGATCTTCCTTAAAAAAAACCTCCTTATTTTGGAAAGTTCTCTGGGTGTGCCTAAATACTCGACACTTGACATATTGAATATGCTGACGATATCTAAGATGTGAAATATTTTGTCTGTTTAGCAGAGCCTGCTGCAAATTGTTTTGAGAAACACCTAGTATTGAATGGTTAATTAAGACATAAAGACCTTGTGGAGATATTTGTTGGTTACTTACTTTGTTCTAAATAAGGAACCTGATTATATACCTAGACAATTTCTAAAACTGTGAGTGCAGTTATCTGAGGACAGAAGATAAGAATGTGGGATTGAGCTGTGTAAGTTCAGCATAATACAAAACATCTGGGCACTGTTTTATTAAAGCATTTACGCTAGTGTAAACCTAAGATCTCCTAAAATATTGCGTACGTCGATAATATTTGCGTAAATGCGTTTTACAACGATATTTTAGTTCACGTTCTGTCGTAAGTTTTAGCTTATTTCTACGCCAAGGCTGGGCAACCCTAAATGGCAAATATGAACGTAAGTGAAAAGTTTGTAACATGCACTGATGATTTTCGACCGTCGCATGTTATTTTAGACCGTCATTTGTTGTTTAAGCCGTGATTAATCATCAAATCTTGATGTATATTTATTCATTGTGGTACCCGTTATATTTGTTATATTGGTTATATTGTGTCCCGTGTTACGTTCAATCTTCAATATTTTTGCGTAAACGATGCAAGTACTTGCGATCGTTTAGTAAAACACACTTACGAGTTTGCATAAGGTAGATATCTATGCGTAAATTTACGCGACATCTACGCATTGTTAGTAAAACAGTACTAGTGCCCTGATCTCCAATGGTTTTCCAACTTTTCATGTTGAGAGACGAAACACTGATTTCCAAGCTTCAGGGTGGACAGACCACAAGACTTGTTGGCTAATAAGTTTTGAAACAATGATTTAATAAAAATTTGAGCGTCGAAATTATGTCGTGAAAATTGTTCAAAGACTATGATACTTACTTACTGTTCTTTTTCATTTTTACTTGTAGACTTATAGCCAAAACATCACATGGTTTGTCCATCCTGTGCTTTGTATCGCAAGTTTTTTCCCTTATATTTGTCCTATTTTGGCCGTTACGGGAACTAAATATAGGTATTTGTTCTCTCACAGAATAAGACATTGTAACTCACTGTGAAATTTTAGCAATCTCATTAAGATCTGATCCGAACATTTGCTCCATTCCTTTGCCTATTTAATTAGATCTGACTACACTACATAAGAGGTCATGTTCAGATGACCTCTCTGGTGCATGTTGTAGTATGGCTATTCACCTGTATGCATAGAGAATGTACTCTCTGTGTAAAAAATTTAAACATCACTCTGTCTGTAAACTACAGCAGAGATTGTCTGCACTTTCCGATTTGTGAAAGTAGCAATTTGATTGGATGATGTAAAGTTCACATCGACACCCTGTGTCAGGTCCATCAGTGTAAAATTGCGGAGCTGATATGGGTCTGATTGAAATTTTAGATGAATTTGAAAAACATTGCTTTGCACTTGTTGGTCGGTCTGTTGGTACACCAAAATGGTTTCTATTCAATAACCTCGTAACGCTTTATCCTTAAGGATCTTCAAACTTTACATGCTGGTTAGCTAGCAACAGTATATGACCGCTATTGATTTTGAAGTCCAAGGTCACCGTTTTTGACAATTTAAGCTGCCATATGGGGGCATACATGTTTTACAATCATCTCTTGTTAATTTTGTAACACACATTCAGTACATGCACCATGAATCATGATGTAATAATTTCACCCTGAAGCATTAAATGATTTGTGAATTCTGTGAGTAGCAAACTTTTATTCCTGGAGTTCAGTATTTGAATGTTATCAAAAAAACCATGCTGGGTGCCAGTAAGCCTGTATCAGAGCTCTATTGACTACTATAGTGTTTCATCTGATTGATCCTTTGCATACCTTCAGAATTATTTGTTTGTTTTACAATTCTTATCATATGATGTCTTTATTTCTTTGGAAAGAATTTAATGAGCTTGATTGTCAGTTTCATCCCGACTGTATAAATATATGATTGATGAGGTTTTACTTTGTACATGCCGGAATATACTTTTTCTGATTGAAGATATCTTAAATCTGACTCGGGAACATTCTATTATATAAGAATTTTGTCTTGTGTGTTGCATGATAAATATAAATTGAATCATTGAAAATATAGAGAAATACACTAATAATTATCAATTGTACTGTTTGTAAC
This sequence comes from Spisula subtruncata, assembly GCA_963678985.1. NCBI lineage: Eukaryota > Metazoa > Mollusca > Bivalvia > Venerida > Mactridae > Spisula > Spisula subtruncata. Next base: position 28,344,756 of record OY787673.1, on the reverse strand, counting down.
CCAGTGTTTCACTATAATGACCATAGTAAGTTCAAGTGTCTAAAACGTATGGCAATAATTCTTGTCTTCCATAGTTTATGCCTTAATTAATGAGCTTTCAGATACATTTCTACAAATGGAAGATATTTCTAGATAAATTGCCTACAAATCCAGTCACATAAATATTAAGCCATGGAAAATCCACATTAAGCTTATGATTGTGGTTGAAGAAACACATTTAGTTATCAGTTGTATAATGGCACATAATTATAGCTTGGCTATTTTGACCTGAACCTGACCTTTATGCAAGAATATATTACAAGGCGCTTGCTTTGAATATATCAATTTCCGCAAGCAAATCGTGCGATATTGGCATTTTAGATTTGTGTTTGTATTACATCTCGAGCGTCTTTGTGATACTCCCCGATTATGAAAACATACACTCGGTCTTGTAAACATAGAAATCTATCGACTGTTGAATTATGGTAATCAATAGGTCAGGCTCGTGTCAATGTGGCCAAGCTATACTAATGATTTAATGTTTGGTTGCATTCTGGCAATAATACACTTGCCATAAGCTAGCTGTATACAATGTTGTCATATTTCATCCATCTTGGGAAATCATGCTTGATGGTTGTCCAATACACCAATGTGCTTGCTGCACCAGGCACTGTTACTATAGAGCACAAAACTAGAGAACCTAATACTGTAAAATCATGGGACGGGACAAAAATTTGTGGTTTTGGTCAAAAAGACCATTTCAATGGGATGTTAATTCATGGATTTTACATTTCAGGTAATAGAAACAAGGGTAAAAAACCCTTTGGTTTGATTTGATTTGATTATATGGTTGAAGAGAAACCACGAAATCCTCAAAATTTAATCACCCATGAAAATCAATGTTTTACAGTATTATGAGAGAAGCTAATTGTCAATGATTTAATGTCCTGAATCAGAAAACCTGATCTTACTGGATCAGCAAACATTGTAGCAGATTTATTGTCCAGATATGTCTGATAATTCAACATTGGTCACATTTCTTTAGCATTTCTTTGGCATTTCTTATGCTTTTGTCCTTACATTTATACCATTAAGGTCATATTTGGGTCAGTTGGGCTACTAGAGATTGACCATGTTTCCAAGGGGAATTATAATAATGTCTTTATTTGGCTCAAAATATGTCAACTAAAGGTTAAAAACAACCAAAAGTATCATATTCTTGGACTTTTTTTCACCAGATAAGTTTGACGCTCAAACCATGTTGGCACTACCCATGAAACTTAATTTGTTTCATCAGAAAATCACATCGTAGACCTAAATCAGCTAAACTGCAATCCATGCAATCCATGCAGATGAGCAGGTTTTGGGCATATTTAAAATTGTGACACGTTTTACAAAACTGTCAACTATTGACCCTGATGAAGGCTTGGTATAATAAGCTGAGACGCTGGTCTTAATAAAATATTGTTAACGTTAAACTTCGTTGATTTTGTTAAGGAACATTTCAACGGTGCCGAACCAAAACCCTGTAACTCAATTTTGGCGCGAAAACTTTTTTGCAGCATCCGCATCTGCTAGCATCCCGCGCATTTCTCTGTCTTGTCGCAACTTAAATAGCCTATCGCGTTACTTAGATGGCCACAAGACAGAAATGCGCGGGACGTCTAGCAGATGCGGATGCTGCAAAAAAAGTTTTAGCACCAAAATTGAGTTACAGGGTTTTGGTTCGGCACCGTCGATTTACACTTTGGTGTCATTATTGAAAACTGGTGAAAGTGGCAAATATTTGTAGTTCCTAAACAGTGTTGCTCTAGAGGTTACAAGTACATTAGTAAACATGTATGGAGGGATGAAAATTCAGAGGAAAGCAATCAGTGTCTGCACTAAATACACTGTATTATAAAACTTTGTATCTCAACGTATATGTCAATCATTAGAGAGAAATTTCATAGTAGGACACTACTAATGTTTCCCTAGAAAGCAATTATTAAAATACTTGTGCCGCTAAATCAATGAATCTTCCTGAATCTTCCTTGTTTCTGAGAAGATTGTTATGAAAGTTGACTGTGAAGACAATGTGCCAGCTTGATATATAGGTCTGATATTATTTCGAGATTAATGATCACGCTAGGTAAATGATTGCAGGTATAATACTACAGTCAGAGTCGTTTATATTGATTATTATCCCTATCCTAATTATCTACAATATTATCTGCTTGACTTTATAGTACAATGACAATTCCAAGGCTTAGAGAATGAGTCAAGGTCGTAATCACAAAATCAACATTTTGCGAAAACAAGAAAAAACTGTCTGATAATTACTCTTTACTTAAGGTAAAACAAGCTGTTTCATCTTCAATTCTAATTCTAAGCCAGCGAATTAATGGCATCAACAATATTTAAGTAAACAAAATAGGTAAGGGCCAGCAATCAATTGAAGTCGACAATATATTAAGCCTTTACCAACAGTTGTGCTTAGAATATGTAAGTCAAAGTTATAGATATTGTTGACCCATATTTCATTGACTTAAGTATGGTTGACCTATATTTCATTGACTTAAGTATGGTTGACCTATATTTCATTGACTTAGGTATTGTTGACCTATATTTCATTGACTTAAGTATGGTTGACCTATATTTCATTGACTTAGATATTGTTGACCTAGACCTATATTTCATTGACTTAGATATTGTTAACCTATATTTCATTGACTAAGATTTTGTTGAACCGATTTCATTTACGTTGATATTGTTGACCTATATTTCATTGACTTAGATATTGTTGTCCTATATTTCATTGCCTTAGATATTGTTGACCTATATTTCATTGACGTTGTTATTCTTGACCCAATTTCATTGACTTGGATATTGTTGACCTATATTTCATTGACTTAAGTATTGTTGACCCGATTTCACTGATGTGGATATTGTTGACCTATATTTCATTGACCTATATTTCGTTGACTTAGATTTTGTTGAGCTATATTTCATTGACGTTGATATTGTTGAACAGATTTCATTGACTTGGATATTGTTGACCTATATTTCATTGACCAAGATTTTGTTGACCCGATTTCATTGACGTTGATATTGTTGACCAATATTTCATTGACTTATATATTTTTGACCTATATTTCATTGACTTATATATTGTTGACCTATATTTCATTGACTTAGATATTGTTGACCTATAACTCATTGACTTAGATATAAATGACCTAGATTTCATTGGCTTAGATATTGTTGACCTAGAGTTCACTGACTTAGATATTGTTGACCTATATTTCATTGACCTAGATGTTGTTGATCTAGATTTCATTGGCTTAGATATTGTTGACCTAGATTTCATTGACTTAGATATTGTTGACCTAGATTTCATTGACTTATATATTGTTGATCTGGATTTCATTGACTTAGGTATTGTTGACCTTTATTTCATTGACTTACATATTGTTGACATATATTTCATTGGCTTAGCTATTGTTGACCTATTTTTCATTGGCTTAGATATTGTTGACCTATATTTAATTGACTTGGATATTGTTGACCTATATATTTCATTGAATTAGATATTGTTGACCTATATTTCTTTTACTTAGATATTGTTTACCTATATTTCATTTACTAAGTATTGTTGACCTTTATTTCATTTACTTAGATATTGTTGACCTATATTTCATTGACTTAGATATTGTTGACCTGTATTTCATTGACTTAGATATTGTTGACCTATATTTCATTGGCTTAGATATTGTTGACCTATTTTTCCATTGGCTTAGATATTGGTAATGTCATGGTATTATAACATAATGGAACATTTTAAAAGTCACAGATACAATCAACCAATGAATGGCCTATTGATATGCGTGTATAATCCTCTTCATATTGCTTCCTTATTTCTGCATGCCTATAATCTGACTGGTAAATTATCTACATCCACTAAAAGCCACTGGCATTCCTCATGAGAGTTTTGGTATAAATATCTCAAACTTACAATAATTATATGTAACAGAGCCTAGGTTGCCATTATCAAGTGGCCTCCAGCCTAGATGAGGCCATATTGAGACTGATGACAAACAAACAACAGTACACTATAGATAGAAACAGAGTATTGATGTGATTGAACTTTAGCAGTAGACTTAAAGTGTATAGAGCTATATTCTAACAGCCATTCAATGTCAAAATAATTACTTGCATCGTTTTTAATATGATACTAGACTACCTTAATTGCAAATTAAAACTTTGGATGGGTTCCGTGTACTTTGATTCAATTGTCGAAAAATAGACGATTCTTATAGTTTCATAGGGTGTTCTAGAACACTTTCGTATGAAAATGGACAGTTTGCATGTCCAATAATGCACAGAGAGAGTTTCTGTTAAAACTGAAGCGAAAAATAATCTAATGGATATGAAAGCATAATTGTTTTTAGCTCACCTGTCACATAGTGACAAGGTGAGCTTTTGTGATCACTCTTCGTCCGTCGTCTGTCTGTCCGTCCGTCGTTGTCCGTCAACAATTGGCTTGTGTACACTCTGAAGGCAACAGTTTTTTTTAGTTTTTGAATCTTAAAAAAAAAAAATCTTCCGATATAGCTCTATACACTTTAATAAAGGATGTGCCATTAAAGAGACATTCCCTATAACTAGCATATTTTTCTCTACTATCACATTTAACGAGCTAAATGTACAAAGCACTATCAATTATCATAATTTGTCAGAAGAAAGTGTGCGCAAATATGTCTCTATAATGTCAAAAATATATTCAAATGGCCAATAATAATTTATCGCTTCCAGCAATTTATTATTATGTGGTCAATGGGAAACAACTTGTGACTATTTTGGCTCGTTACGGAAATATATTTTCATTTTTTTCTGTGTAATTAGTCTGCGATTTTTGTTGAAAATAAAAGGTGTTTAAGCAATAATGATTCTCATTTAATGTATAATATTCCTGAATCGATTTAAACAATTAAAGTTATAGGGAAAGCCTCTTTTAACAATCAAAGTTACAGGGAACGCCTGTTTAAACAATCAAAGTTATACAGAACGCCTGTTTAAACAATCAAAGTTATAGGGAACGCCTCTTTTAACAATCAAAGTTACAGGGAACGCCTGTTTAAATAATCGAAGTTATACAGAACGCCTGTTTAAACAATCAAAGTTATAGGGAACGCCTCTTTAAACAATCAAAGTTATAGGGAACGCCTCTTTAAACAATCAAAGTTATAGGGAACGCCTCTTTAAACAATCAAAGTTATAGGGAACACCTCTTTAAACAATCAAAGTTATAGGGAACGCCTCTTTAAACAATCAAAGTTACAGGGAGCGCCTCTTTAAACAATCAAAGTTACAGGGAACGCCTCTTTAAACAATCAAAGTTATAGGGAACGCCTCTTTAAACAATCAAAGTTATAGGGAACGCCTTTTAAAGGTTACGGCCCAGAGGTCAGATCCAATCTAAACCTGTCCTGTTCTTCTGTAAAATCTTTTAATTTTAATGGGCCAAAATTTCATGGTTTGGGGGAAAAGACTATTTCACGGAAATGTAATATCAAGGATATTTTGTCCACTAAGTCATATACTACAGAATTTATTAATATTTGTGGGGATTTTTTTTTATTTCGTGGTTGAAATCATCCACAAAATGAAATCACCCTCAAATATTAATGATTTTGCAGTATCTAGGTGAGGTTGGAGACCCTACCGGTATTTTCAAATGTATCTGATTTGCCATGTTCTATGCAAAACAGACAGTCAGTAAAAACTCGGGGAATTATCAGAAAATTTGACATTCTTCACTTTCTGTGGCCGCACTGATAATTGTGGAAGAGCACATTGTTTACCTGTGGAATAATTATTCCACATCAATAATAAGTCCACAATATTATAATTATTAAGTGAAAAATTGTTGGGGAAAAATGAGCATAAAACCTGCAAATTACCACAAACATTCAGTTACAAACTGTAACTGGTATATTATTGTATGGTTATTAGAAACAGCTTTTATTGATTGATTCATTTGTATAGCTTGGCTATTTTGACCTGAGCCTGACCTTTACGCAAGAATATATTACAAGGTTCTTGCTTTGAATATATCAATTTCCGCAAGCAAATCGTGCAATATTGGTATTTCAAATTTGTGTTTGTATTACACCTCTAGCGTATTCGTGATACTCCCCGATTATGAAAACATACAATCGGTGTTGTATGTAGGATATATATCGACTGTAAAATTATGCTAATCAAAAGGTCAGGCTCATGTCAAATTAGCCAAGCTATAAACAGCATCAAATATGAGTAATAAAATCAGATATTTGAATAGGCTGTTTGTAAATAACTGGTGTGGTAAAATGAACAATGCTACATCTATAATTACAAAATAATTACCATTTAATTATGAAATGCAAATCAATAATTCATAGATTTCATCAGAGTGTAATCGTTGATCAGGGTTTTATAATAATTCATAGATTTCACCAGAGATTAATGGTTGATCAGGGTTGTATTTACTATTATACATGTATATGATGCATTAATTTTATAATCATATTATAATATTGATAGAATACTGTAAAATCATGAATATTTGTGGTGGATTTCGTGGATGTCCTCAACCACAAATTTAAATCCTCCACTAATATTAAATTAATGTTTCTATAATATCTGACTTAGTGGATGATGAATCCCTGAAATTAAGTCCCACAAAAAGACATTTGTCACAAAACCACAAAATTTTGTCCCATTGAAATTAAATGATTTTACAGTAATTGAATAAAATTCATAATTTAATTCTACTATACTTATAATAATGTATAATAATGTAATCAATACAATTTGAGTATGCAAGTAAACTGCTAAAAATTTCTGTGAGCAAGAATGACTCACACAGTGCTCCACTTTTCTCTGGTGTTTGTTGCCTAAAGCGAAGGCCTAATATTTTTTTAAAGACCTTCTTTTAGTTACTTCATTTAAAAGCAAAAGTAAACATATTTGCCCTCTTCCATGTTTAATGCGGTCGGGGTTTCAATTGACTCACCAGGTGTATAATATTAGAAAAAAATCCTGACTTTATATTTTATTTCCAAACCTTGTACATATCTTGACTGCTGTTTAGATATCAAGTATCCATTGCTTATGCAAAGCAAAGTACAACATTGATTTTCAGTTTCCATGATTGTGATGTCTCATTGTGCTGATTGTAAAATATATGTATTCAATTTAGTTCTCTCTGGATCAACTAATACATACAAATGGATGTGAGTTGTGGATGCTGTTCAGTACTTCCCACTCAACTAGAAAGCTTCTGGTAAACCAGAGTAGTTGTGCCTCTTTAGGTCGCATAACATTAGGTCACTGTCCTGAGTGTTTTAAACTAGGTCACGCCCTCCGGGGTTGCTGTGCCTTATTTGGTTGCCGTTTTGGCATGGGTTTCTGTGGGCATTGCTCAGGGTAGTTGTGTCTTGGTGTTTCTGATTTCTCTGCTTGGCAGGTTGGGTTAAGTGCTACCTTCCCTGTCAGATTTTCTCATACCTTTTTTGCCTCACATGTATCAGTTACTATACAATTATGGGCATGTTAAAGAACCGAGGAGTACATTTGGAAATAGCTAGGATATCGCACCCTAGATTCCTGGTATTACACAAAGTTTCTATATCTTCCCTAGTAGCCATAAGCCATTAAGGCAGGGAATAAACCATATACAGGTCTACAACTGTTAGCTGACCCAAAACAAAACATAACATACAAAGACACATAATGGCATGAAAACTGCAAATATACATAGAACAGTTAATTAAAGATAGCAACATAATGATAATAGTCTTTGGTTGTTCTAATATGTGAACTGTTTCAATTGTCTATTTTAGCTGAGGATTCCAGGGAGTCTACAAATAGCTGGGTATTAATATATCTATATTAAACACAAAAAGCGAAAGATGTTATTACACGGCCTAGAAAGTCAGTCAATACGCCATTCTCATTGCAAAGCTTTGTCAGAAATTACTCTGTGATACAAAACCACTGATGAATCCAATAAAAAAAGTTTAACGAATTTCCTCTGTAAAATGCCAAGTGCCTTTCCCGTATTTCCAAGTGCGGATACTTAGGGATAATAAAATTGGTGTAAGATGTGATGTAGTTAAAGTCATTTGACACAATCATTGTGTCTTGGTCAGTGTCACCAAGGGCTTTCTTTCTCTGGCTGAAAACAAGCCTCTGTACAACCCTGATAGCTAGAAGCCAAACTGTGGCTTAAAAGTTAAATAAATGTTGTTGTTGTTGATTTTATGGCAAGTTCTGGCCCCGATCTTCCTAAACATTTCAATCTGAATTAAATCTCATCTCAAATATTGCCATATGTCATTTAGATAATTTCTTTAGGAGGCTGGACTCAAAATGTGCAACTCAAAACAGAAAGCACTTTTTCTTAGTTTGTAACGATAAAATTGGTTGAACTTGAACTTTTGGTTGATTTCCAATTCAGAATCTGATTTGAGCGAAATTTTAATTTAAGATGAGATTTTTAGTTGAGATTTTTCAGAAGAACCGGGCCAGGTTGTCAGTGTAGTGACCTAATTAGGATTGAACTAATATGTATGTATGGCCTATTAAAACATAACATAGTCCCATGATTTTATATCTTAAAATTTGAAAAATGACGAAATTTATTTACTCCTTGTTGCAGACAGTGTTGTGCTAAATTTGCAAGATTTAGAATTTGGAGACAGATTAGGGAAGCAGGCTAAAAGATTCGAAAATGAACATCTGTTGAAATTGATAAAATTGCCATCAATATTATGATTATCTAGACACATCTCTATGATAACTGCCAAGTATAACATGATGTTGGCATGTCTGTGAAGCCATCAGGTATAAAATTGCTACTTTATCACAGCAGTTGCTTACTTGTTACCTCATCTTTATAATAATTCAGCAACTGTTTTAGCAAAAATTGCACTGGTTCCTTCCCTTTGTATGTTCAATTCAGGCCTGTAACATTTGAACTGGTTGCTTCCCTTTGTTTATAAAATACAGGAACAATGTCAACAGGTTGTTTCCCATTGTTTATAAAATACAGGAAAAATTGCACTGGTTGTTTTCCTTTGTTTATAAAATACAGGAACAATGTCTACAGGTTGTTTCCCTTTGTTTATAAAATACAGGAACAATGTCTACAGGTTGTTTCCCTTTGTTTATAAAAGACAGGGAATATTGCACTGGTTGTTTCCCTTTGTTTATAAAATACAGGAACAATGTCTACAGGTTGTTTCCCTTTGTTTATAAAATACAGGAACAATGTCTACAGGTTGTTTCCCTTTGTTTATAAAATACAGGAACAATGTCTACAGGTTGTTTCCCTTTGTTTATAAAAGACAGGGAATATTGCACTGGTTACCTCCCTTGGTATATAAAATGCAGGAAAAATTGCACTGGTTACCTCCTTTGGTATAAAAAATACAGGAAAAATTGCACTGTTTACCTCCCTTGGTATATAAAATACAGGAAAAATTGCATTGGTTACCTCCCTTGGTATATGAAATACAGGAAAAATTGTACTGGTTACCTCCCTTGGTATATGAAATACAGGAAAAATTGCACTCAGGTTACTTCTTTAGTACTTCTTCTTTCATTAAATTTGCAGGGCCCACTCTGGGGCATTATCGCAAATGTTAGAGACAGAGGTGAGATACAAGGAATCCGGGTGCGATACCCAAGCTCGTTCCGAATAGATTCCTTGGTTTTTTAATGTGCCTGGTGTAAAGCACCTATACACTCGAGACTACCCCTGGGTTACCAACCAGGATCATCTCTAGTTGGGTGGGAAACACAAAATAGCGGTTCTGCAATGACCAAGTGTCCAGGCCGAGAATCGAACCCGGGACCTCTCGATCAGGAGTCAAGCGTCTTACCACTCGACCACCGTGCCACCCTAGTATAATGAAAATTAGAGCTATTGTAACTTTTTGTAAAAAATATATACATACACAAGTAAGGACTTTACTGAATAAGGGATTATATAAAAAGTTTAAGCAAATTAATGGTTAAAACGTATCTTTTATTCATTTTGTATTACATTATTGTGGAACCTAAGGTGTGATCTGATTGGTTGTACTTATCCTGGAGTCAAGTAAGATCAATATTTGAGTACTTCCCCAGAATAATATATTGTGACTAATCATGTTTGCTTATTTCATTAACAATTTCAGTCGATTTCTGTGTGCTTAAATGCTGCTGCATTATCGCTACATGTCTGAATACTGAGTGCAAAATTAGCATTTGTCTGGGACAAGTAATTATTGATATGGGCAAGAAACTGTTAAAGAGGCATTCTCTATAACTAGCATACTTTTCTCTACTATCACAATAAATGAGCTTAATGTACAAAGCACTATCAATTATGATAGTTTGTCAGAAGAAGTGTGTGCAATTATGTCTCTATAATGTCACAAATATACTCAAATCGCCAATAATAATTTATCACTTCCAGCGATTTATTATTATATGGTCAAAGGGAAAAAACTCGTGACTATTTTGGCTCGTTACGGAAATATATTTTCATTCTTTTTTCGGTAATAAGTGGGGGCTTTTTGGTTTAAAAGTTGAGCAGTTTTATCAATAATGATTCTCATTTAATGTATACTATTTCAGAATTTATTTCAACTATCAAAATTATAGGGCACGCCTCTTAAAAGTAATTATATAGAGAGTATATAGGAAAACTATTCAATGTTGCTGATTCACGCAAATAGTTTCAAAACCTAGATTCATAGACTGTGAATATTATGACATAATCTCTTACATCACAATTTTTACCACTTGAAATTGTTTACAAAAAATATTCCTTGGAAGTAGGAATTCTCCAGGCAATTGTCTGGTGAGATGACGAACTTTGTTCAACACCTATTGTGAGTAAATACTGCCTGTTTTCCCTAGGCTATTGGAAGCTGGTTAGATAATGTCAGATGTTTAGACAGTCGGACAATCAGACAGGCTATTACTCTGGATGCTGTCTATTTGTTCACACTCCAGTTAAGTAGTTTTGGCACAGGTTAAACTCACAGTAAATGTTTGTAATGTTTGTAATACTGGGGTTCCTATAGTGCCAACAAATTATCCGGGTCCTCAAACTTCAAGGGTTGCCATTATGAGGCGGCAGGAGGCCAATTTGACTGCCTCAAATGATATTTGGCCCGCCTTAGATTCCCCCCCCCCAGCTGCCTTCCAACCTTCAGTGCCTCCTCAAATGTATGAAAAACCTCCTACATGAAATCCTAGTGAAAACACTAAACTTCTATTATTATAATTATTATGTTTTCCCTCATTTTTTATTTATATACAGACAAAAATTGTGGTTACCATGGCAACAGAAACATTTAAAACCTGAAATCCATGTCCAGGGCACTTCTGTTTTGCTTGCAATTCCTAATTACTTGTTGTCTTTAATTTCAAATATCATAATTTCTAATATCACTTGCTTAAATACAGGAGTTTTCTCCCTTGCTATATCTTATGTTGAATATATAAATTCTGCAAGAAAGGCATGCAATATTGGTCCTATAAAATTGTGTTTGTGTTTGTGTTACATCTTGAGCATCTTCATGATGCTACCAGCTTTTAGAATTATGCAATTAGTGTTTTAGACAATTTATCAGCTGTTAAAAAATTCTGCTAGAAGGTTGAAGATTGGGACAAAATTTAATGCTTCCTGCTGATTCTGAGTGCTGTAGCAAATGGTTACAGTAACTGTTGGTCTTTTAAATTGACTAGATTTTAATAGACTCCAGGATATTGATTTAGATTCTCATTTGGGATTAGTTCGTTTATTTTCTTGATTGTATAAAATAGCTTGTATTCTATGGTTCAATCACTTGCATTAACTCCAGAGATTGAGTTGTTTGTTCATTTGTCGGATGCAGTTTGCTATGTACATGTATGTGTTGTAAAAAAAACCAATTTAATATATTTTTCTTGAGCTCAATGAAAGCGTTATGGTTTTCTGAGATGGAAGCGCATTAAGAAGGACAGAAAATTTTTTGTTGAAACTAAACCACCACATACTGTAAAATCATTAATTTTTGTGGGGGGATTAAATTTCGTGGATTTCGTGGTTCACTTCAACCACGAAGTTTAATCCCAACGAACATTGATTTTGACCCTTGTTTTGTTACCTGAAATGCAAAACCCACGAATTCAAGTGCCAACGAAATTGTCTGTTTTAGCAAAACCACGAAATTTCGTCCCAACGAAATTAAATGATTTACAGTAATTATGGTTAATGTTATTGCTGAACATAATGTGAATACCCATAACAACACTGGGACCTCAGTACAGGAAGCATATATCAACTACAACACATGAAATAAATACAAATTATGTACAAAAGGTCCCAAAGTGCATGTAAAATGTGGGACCATTCCCCCTGCAACCCCCTGCCATTCCCTGGGGTTTGGGATGACAGAATTTCAATTGACAGGTTCACTATAACATGACTTTTGTCCTCTATCTCATTCGCTCTATCTGGTACAATATAAAGTTCCCATGGTTTCCTGTTTAATGGCATTATTTAATTGTCTTAAGCTTCTATTAGAAGATCAAATTACATATTGTCTTGTCGACCTGAGGCGGGCTAGAGACAAGTAATAGGTTAAATTCAACATAAGAAGATCATGTAGAAGTTCTCTCTGTGTTAATTAGGTTCTTGCTCACCAGGTTACAATATAGGGGCAATGTCTTGTAGCACTTTAATACATTCTAACAGACTTCTTGCTGCTGTAGCACTTTAATACATTCTAACAGACTTCTTGCTGCTGTAGCACTTTAATACATTCTAACAGACTTCTTGCTGCTGTAGCACTTTAATACATTCTAACAGACTTCTTGCTGCTGAAGCACTTTAATACATTCTAACAGACTTCTTGCTGCTGTAGCACTTTAATACATTCTAACAGACTTCTTGCTGCTGTAGCACTTTAATACATTCTAACAGACTTCTTGCTGCTGTAGCACTTTAATACATTCTAACAGACTTCTTGCCGCTGTAGCACTTTAATACATTCTAACAGACTTCTTGCCGCTGTAGCACTTTAATACATTCTTACAGACTTCTTGCTGCTGTAGCACTTTAATACATTCTTACAGACTTCTTGCCGCTGTAGCACTTTAATACATTCTTACAGACTTCTTGCTGCTGTAGCACTTTAATACATTCTAACAGACTTCTTGCTGCTGTAGCACTTTAATACATTCTTACAGACTTCTTGCTGCTGTAGCACTTTAATACATTCTAACAGACTTCTTGCTGCTGTAGCACTTTAATACATTCTTACAGACTTCTTGCTGCTGTAGCACTTTAATACATTCTAACAGACTTCTTGCTGCTGTAGCACTTTAATAGATTCTTACAGACTTCTTGCTGCTGTAGCACTTTAATACATTCTTACAGACTTCTTGCTGCTGTAGCACTTTAATACATTCTTACAGACTTCTTGCTGCTGTAGCACTTTAATACATTCTAACAGACTTCTTGCTGCTGTAGCACTTTAATACATTCTAACAGACTTCTTGCTGCTGTAGCACTTTAATACATTCTAACAGACTTCTTGCTGCTGTAGCACTTTAATACATTCTAACAGACTTCTTGCTGCTGTAGCACTTTAATACATTCTAACAGATTTCTTGCCGCTGTAGCACTTTAATACATTCTAACAGACTTCTTGCCGCTGTAGCACTTTATTACATTCTTACAGACTTCTTGCCGCTGTAGCACTTTAATACATTCTTACAGACTTCTTGCCGCTGTAGCACTTTAATACATTCTAACAGACTTCTTGCCGCTGTAGCACTTTATTACATTCTAACAGACTTCTTGCCGCTGTAGCACTTTATTACATTCTAACAGACTTCTTGCCGCTGTAGCGTTTTATTACATTCTAACAGACTTCTTGCTGCTGTAGCACTTTCATACATTCTTACAGACTTCTTGCTGCTGTAGCACTTTAATACATTCTAACAGACTTCTTGCTGCTGTAGCACTTTAATACATTCTAACAGACTTCTTGCTGCTGTAGCACTTTAATACATTCTAACAGACTTCTTGCTGCTGTAGCACTTTAATACATTCTTACAGACTTCTTGCTGCTGTAGCACTTTAATACATTCTAACAGACTTCTTGCTGCTGTAGCACTTTAATACATTCTAACAGACTTCTTGCTGCTGTAGCACTTTAATACATTCTAACAGACTTCTTGCTGCTGTAGCACTTTATTACATTCTAACAGACTTCTTGCTGCTGTAGCACTTTATTACATTCTAACAGACTTCTTGCTGCTGTAGCACTTTAATACATTCTTACAGACTTCTTGCTGCTGTAGCACTTTAATACATTCTAACAGACTTCTTGCTGCTGTAGCACTTTAATACATTCTAACAGACTTCTTGCTGCTGTAGCACTTTAATACATTCTTACAGACTTCTTGCTGCTGTAGCACTTTAATACATTCTAACAGACTTCTTGCTGTTGTAGCACTTTAATACATTCTAACAGACTTCTTGCTGCTGTAGCACTTTAATACATTCTTACAGACTTCTTGCTGCTGTAGCACTTTAATACATTCTAACAGACTTCTTGCTGCTGTAGCACTTTAATACATTCTTACAGACTTCTTGCTGCTGTAGCACTTTAATACATTCTAACAGACTTCTTGCTGCTGTAGCACTTTAATACATTCTAACAGACTTCTTGCTGCTGTAGCACTTTATTACATTCTAACAGACTTCTTGCTGCTGTAGCACTTTATTACATTCTAACAGACTTCTTGCTGCTGTAGCACTTTATTACATTCTAACAGACTTCTTGCTGCTGTAGCACTTTAATACATTCTTACAGACTTCTTGCTGCTGTAGCACTTTAATACATTCTAACAGACTTCTTGCTGTTGTAGCACTTTAATACATTCTAACAGACTTCTTGCTGCTGTAGCACTTTAATACATTCTTACAGACTTCTTGCTGCTGTAGCACTTAAATACATTCTAACAGACTTCTTGCTGCTGTAGCACTTTAATACATTCTTACAGACTTCTTGCTGCTGTAGCACTTTAATACATTCTAACAGACTTCTTGCTGCTGAGCACTTTAATACATTCTAACAGACTTCTTGCTGCTGTAGCACTTTAATACATTCTAACAGACTTCTTGCTGTTGTAGCACTTTAATACATTCTTACAGACTTCTTGCTGCTGTAGCACTTTAATACATTCTTACAGACTTCTTGCTGTTGTAGCACTTTAATACATTCTAACAGACTTCTTGCTGCTGTAGCACTTTAATACATTCTTACAGACTTCTTGCTGCTGTAGCACTTTAATACATTCTAACAGACTTCTTGCTGCAAAGGAAATAATTCAACCATTCAATTTAGTTATATTATTTACATGATTTGTATTGCGCTTCATATATGGACAAAATCAACTGCGACAACTCTTATGGACGAAATTAACCCATTTTTGGGGACTGTAATAAAATTGGCCTCGTAACCAATTATGACGCATATGCTTCAAAAAGCGCAGTCAGTACAAAATATTACAATTAAGGAATACCTTCTGTAAAACAATTTGACAAAGTTGTCATAGTACATAATTCGCTGGCTGAATGAGAAGGACGTAAGTACAAATCGCTATTTAAGAAAAAAACTGTCTGAAAATTACTCTTTATGTATGGTAAAAAAAATTTTGGACTTTAGTTCGGTCAACATGACAAGTTCCAATTTTCATAAAAAGTACATTGTAATCCAGATTTCAAAAATTAATATGAGGTTGTAAGTACTATATCATATTCATTTGATATGATATTCAATTGTTTATTTATACTAGATCAGATAATTCCATTGATGAATGCTGTTTGAATGCTAGATATAGATCAGGATTTGTCAACAGGGGATTGAAATCACTGCTTTTTCCATCAGCGATAATAAGATAAAGTTATTTATTGATATGATGGCACTGTGCAGCCATGCTTCTGTTCCTATATGACAAGTTGTCTCCCTTGGGAATATTTTTGTCTCGAAAACAAATAACAATGAAAACTATGGGAAAATAAAATTTATTGCTTATTTTGTCAACAGTGGAGGTTGTTATTTGCAATTTTAAGATTGAAGGGAGATAATCACTGTTTTCTATATGTAAATATTTGAACATATTTCATGCACAGTTGCTTCCCTTTGTGGTTAAAAAATTGTAGGAAAATTACATTGGTCAACAAATACTTCCTGATCTGAATCTTTCTAATTAATTAAGGAGTTTGCAAGTCTCTCAGTTATCAGTGAATAAATACAATGTTTTTTAGGCCCCTATTGGTTTTCAACTTGAGGGGACTTTAGGTTTGCTGTCCGTGCGTCCGTCTGGATCTTGATCCTGTCATAACTCAAACAGCTATTTTATTCAGACAAAAAATGTGGTTGCCATGGCAACAGAAACATTGACGACCTGAAAACAAGGTGGGGGATTTCTGTACTTGTTGATCAGGTAAGGGGATTATCATTGCCTACCGTGACACTTAAGCTGACTTTTTAGGTAACAGCTCTCCACAGTGAATAAGCATGTCAATTTCTAGTTATCACAATGCGTCATGAAAAATGAATAAAAAACAATAAGTCATACATGTTGAATTACATAGTCTACCAATAAGTCATACAATGACCGAAAATCACAGTTGTTTTTGCTAGCAATAAATCATACAAGTTGAATTGTATGGTATATCCCAATAAATCATACACAGTGATTAGCGTTATATGCTGTGGAAATTATCTGTGAATAAAAAGCAATCAAACCTGGGAGGAGAAAAATTGCAAAGATAAAAGGTTCTAGAGTGATTGTTTTACTTAAACCTTTGATAAAAAATTTAGCCCTGTAATAGAAACTTAAGTAAATAGTTACTTCCCTTGGAAGAACAGATTGAAGTTTTGAGTTGCTTCCCTTTGATCTAGAAATTGGATCACTTTAATTAAGTAAGATTGATAGAGTTATCAGTTACTTCCCTTTGATGCCAATTTTACTTCTGTTCTAACTTTAGACCTAAATAAATGAATTGAAACCAATAAAAAAGTATGTAGTATACTTTACCGACAGCAGATGTAGTTTATCTAATGTATTTTATATAAACATTTCAGCCTTCATCCGGGTAAAACAAATAAATGAAGTTGATATGCATGCAGTTTTCAGTAATTTAACTCTGAATGCAAATACCATCCAAACTCCATGAAGCAATTCAAACTTATATTTGTCATCATTTTCATAATGTAAACAAAAACATCAGGTTCCAGTATTCCAAGAAATGTGTAAGATTTGATCAATTTGCCTCCGATCATGCCAGAGTATAGTCTCAAATGCAGGAGAGTGGAGACTCACACATGATGCAGGAAATGTGGCATTTATGGTTATGTCCCTAAAGTATATCGATGGCTTAGAACAAGAAGGTGGTAACTACCAAATCGATATATTGAGAAAACAAGAGAAAACTGTCTGTTATTTTCTCTTTACCTATGGGAAAACACGTTTTTAAAACTTCATTTTGGTCAACATGACAATTTCAGATTTTCATGAAAATATGCTCATAAGAAGCGCCTTGTGAAGCAGATTTCAAATATATATGAATCTTAAAAGGTCGTAAGTGGCACTTACGACCTTCTGGTTCTAAGCCATCGATATATTGTTTTTAATCTGTAAAAATTTGCCAGCTGTTTTTCCTCCTCAGGGTCTGTAAAAAATTGTTTGTGAATAGTTAATGATGCCTCGATCTGTCGGCATAAATTCTGTCAGGTTTTGTATGCGCAGTGAATCATTCGTCTCTTGGCGATTTAATATGACAAACGACTTAACACATTTGTCTCTTGTGTATAATTTTATATGTGTGATTTTATTTTGTCACAAGCAGATATAGTTCTGTTAAAAATATGACACGACAATTAAATTCAATGAATTTTATCCAGACTCTTTGTTGCATTATCTCCTCTGCATGCCTGGGGGCTCTTCCATGGGTTGTACTGTGTATAAATGAAAAAAATATTATAAGCTGTTAAAGTATTTTGAGTATCGATTCAAATGTTTGTGAATCCCTCGTAATGTGAGTGTGACTGTCTAGAGTGCTGTGAGAAGTCTTGGGTTCAATCCCACAGGCTGCGACATACCAAAGTTCTATAAATGGTAATGGTATACCCCCCTGGCTTGATACTCAACCTGGCAATAACTGTCAATAGAATATTAATTATATTAGTCAAAAATAGTATGCCAAAATGTTTGAAAAACATAATGCTTACTTTGCAAGAGTTGTTTCCCTTAGACTATAATTCATCCATTTATTGTTTACAAATCTTTGTTTTGTCTAGAAACTGTATTTCATTTTATTCCATCTTATGGTGTTTTCCTCCTTTGGAACTCAAATAAAGTGCTCAAAATGCATCATGCATCAGATAGGTTACTTGCAAGTTATTGCATTTTGAAAATAGTCATTTAGGGATTAACAAATGATGCTTTAAAAAGACAATTGTAAAGCTTCTCAGACACTTGAAGTCCTTAATTGGTTTCAAATTGGTTAATCTATTGAATAAAGGCTGTTAATGAAAGTAGAATGGTTGAGAAATGCAGGCTGTCTATTTGATTATAATATTTATGATGTTGACAAATGCCATCCTCCTCTCAGTGTGTGTGTAATGGTGCATTTTATCTGAACCAGAATTGACAGAGAAAAATGCACCATATTTGTTTTTAATCTCCATTAGTTGTTCTATCACACTTATATTTTTACGAGTTTTATATCAATATAGTCAACAACGGTATTGATATTAAGTATGAGGGAATCCCTGATTATCCACTATGCTGTCAATTAATTAAGTTAATATGGCATGTAAAATATCCTAAATCTTCCCATTGGAGTAAATGTATTACTTTTATCTAGAACATTTTTTGCCATCAATTTTTTTTAAACAATTTTCACATCACGAAGGCAGTCACAAGTGATAGCATGCCCCGGTGGAAACCTTGTCAATAATTTTTAGTTTATATTTTTAGTAACAGTGACCTTGACCCCATTATGGCCCCACTTTGAATCCCAGGAGGCCTTTTCACATAAGCTACCTACACAGCAAATTTTATCACGATATCTCATTCCTAACTAAAGTTAATCCGACCGAAATTAAGGGCTGGACAGACGAATAGACTGGACAATCGCTATTATATTGACGGTGCCTAACCAAAACCCCGTAACTCAATTTTGGCCCGAATTTTTTTTTTGCAGCATCTGCTAGACGTCCCACGCATTTCTGTCTTGTCGCCATCTAAGTAACGCAATTGGCTTTTTAAATGGCGACAAGACAGAAATGTGGGGGACGTCTAGCAGATGCGGATGCTGCAAAAACGTTTTCGCGCCAAAATTGTGTTACGGGGTTTTGGTTCGGCACCGACGATATATAATATATAAATGCCTCAGCAATAGTGAGAAAAATATAAATAATTTAGATATTAGCATTACAAATAAAATCAAATGAAACCCAACTCCCTACTGACTGCCAGCCTGCTACTAATAACAAGCTGTCCCTAAATTTATTAACCAAATTTGTGATAATCACTGTCACGTGCAGGCAATTTGTCCAATTTGTTCGCTTTATGGTATTTTATGTTTCGGTATTGGCTAGTATGTAACCTGACTACTATAAAGGAATATGACATTGGTATTGTCAAAGGTAGATCTGTGTAGTCTCACTGAATGTATGTCCACTAGGGATGTAAATATACAATATTGAAAAAAAAAATGTTGGTGATTATTTTCTGATAGGTGCTTACTCAGTGATGGCAGGTATTCTGAGCTTGCTGAACGATGCTACATAGTATCGTGTGGAAGTATATTTATGATTATATAGTTGGATAAAAAATTCAAATTTTGTATGTATGTGTATGAATAAATGGTGTTTGGATATTAACTGATGGTCGAAAAGGATTGGTGTTTCATGTTTTGGATGATTATTTCAATCTTTGAGGTAGAAAAGGTGTGTGGATACTGAAACTTACATAATGTGCTTCAAATTTTGGACAAATATTTCAAACCTTGAGCTGTATATATATAAGGGTTTTAGACTTTGATTCAGGGTTAATATAAGGATATGTGATTCATGTTTTGGACAAATATTTCAAACTTTAAAGTGTATATAAATATATATTGGTTTTTAATTGGACATTGATTCTGGGCTATAATTAGGACATGTGCTTCATGTTTTGGACAAATATTTCAAACCTTTAAGGAATATATTATAAGGTTTTTGGACATTGATTCAGGGATATGTGCTTCGTATTTTGGATGATTATACCAAACTTTGAGGTGACTACGTAAGAGAGGTGCTTGGATATATAAAGCTGGTGTATGAGGATATGTCCTTCATGTTTTTCTATCACCACGGACCTGATCACCATGGTAACGGGAAACATTCTGGTAACCATGGTAGAAGCGTGACTTATAGTAACAATACCCGGTCTAGGTCTAGCCGACCAATGAGGGAGAGATCGTACAGACAGTTCCCTCACCACCGTAACAGTGGGGTGTTAGGGCTCAGTAAAACCATCGAAACACTACCCCCACCTCCGCAGTAAGTCAACAGATATTTTTTCTTCAATATTCATTTTTCATATTAAGGTCTCTGTGCAAAACTATGGAAACTACATCAATTTATAGAGGCATGTACAAAAGATTTGCACTACGCCCTCGATAAGATGTTAATTAAAAACCGAGAAAGAGTTACATAGTATATCAAATTTGTCAATCGAAAACAACATTATTTTCTGATTTTTTTTTAAACAATTTATTCAAAAATATAGCTGATACAATTAATTGGAGAATTACATTATTTACAGTGTTAATAAACCCTGAATTAGACAAAACATATAATAACGAGACAACAATGTTATGTCAGTTACATGACAACCATTTCCATACTGGTCGACAACAGTGGAATTAATATTAAGGCATTATATAATATTGTTGTTTTTTGTGATTGGCAAATTTAATATATATATTATGTAAAATTTCTGTGTTCGCCTAGGTATGTTTTTTATTAATTTAATTTCATAAAAGGGTTAGGGGTTAGAATAATAATTGTTTAACAGCATTAGCAATAATATAAAGCAAACATTTGTGGACCTAGCATTGCTCAGGGACCAACTTTTAAAGTAGGTGTATACTAAATTATGGTCCTTGTTTTGTTTGTCATTATAATTCCTTAACTTTGGCCAGGTATTATTTTGGCAATATCATACTGTAAAATCATTAATTTTCGTGGGGGATTAAATTTCGTGGATTTCGTGGTTCACCTCCACCACAAACTTTAATCCCAAGGAACATTAATTTTGACCCCTGTTTTATTACATGAAATGCAAAATCCATGAATGCAAGTGCCAACGAAATTGTCTTTTTTACCAAAACCACGAAATTTTGTCTCAACGAAATTAAATGATTTTACAGTATATAGAAGTGTTTGTTTATTATGGTGTCGCCCATATTGAAAGGGTCAGCTAATTTGACTTATGAGACTCTAATCTTTCATGTGTACAGTACCTCCCGAATCCCAAAAATCTCATATGCGCCTGGCAGAAATAGGTCTACAGTAAACCATTCTTTAACTAGCTGGCGGCTCACAAACTGGCTGCATCAGTTCTTACTCAGCTTCTGCCGGGATTTGAAACTTCGAATGGGTTAAATTGCGATTTTTAAATATTTGATAGATATAAGCTACTGTCCAAGGCATTCTCAAAAAGCAAAATGCAGTGTCTGCCTGGGAGGCAAAAAAAGTAGAAATAATTATCAGCTAGAGATATTATTCTAGAGTTCGTTATTTAATTTTGCTAATCAGACCCTCATATTGTTCCTGATGTTTCTCACTAATAAAGCTTTTAAAGAGTAAAAACTTTATGAGTGTTAAATTCACTATTCCCTATTGAATATAATCAGCGTAATAATTAATACTTCTGACGTTTAGGTTTTTGCCATTTTTGAAAAATTAGTTAATATTCTTTAAAGTGCATAAAAAGATGCAGTTGACATTTAAAGCAATGCTAATTAAATTCATGAGCTGTGATAACGCCTACACTTTCAACTCAATTAAAGGCCCCTCATCAATCACTTTAGATTGGATGTGTCCTAAGGGTCCATTTCCTGGGAATGCAGAAATTCATAGCAGCATCAGGTGGGCAAATATTCAAATGTCAATCCATTGCTTTAATTCAATTGTGTTACAATTTGTAAAATGAACAATATTTATTATTATATAGCTATATATATATAAATAAGCGGGCAGAACATTTGTATATATATATATATTGTTGATTCACTAGTGAGGGAACTTTTCCCTTCTTTAATGCGTAGCAGGGATTACATGTGTAGTTAAGTCAGATATACCCAGTTAAACCTAGATAAACTAAGTTTATCTGATGGACGAGCTGATGTTTACAAGCGTTATCATTTAACTTTGAATGGACTGTAGTTTGTATGTAGTTTATCTGAGTGCTACAAGTTAATAATTATCAGAGAATATAAGTCAACAACATATTAACATGCTTATTTCAAGAAAGCCAGACGAATTGCCTAGTAACTGGGTTCTAAAGAATAGTTAAACGATTGTGTTGAATTTTAACTTTTATTAATTGCAAAAATTTATTATACTGAGTATTAATTTTATTAATAAGATAAAACTGTGTCTTTATAGTTCCATTGTTCAATTATGTCAAGTTTTTTGTTTGTCTGTAAAACATAAAACAGTATGAAATGGACTTGTTTGGCAATTTGGTACATCGGTGACATAAAACATTTGACATTTATTTTGGTACATGCATTAGGGCTGTAACGGTATACCGCAGTATACGAAATACCCCTGACTTCGGTCCCACACGGTTCACGATACAAGACTTCTAAATTTCGGTACGATTCGGTATACAGTGTTCGCGTTTACGGCGTAAACATGTCTTTTTACGCAACGAAAATCGGCGGAACGTAAAATTCTGGAGTACGTTGCGTACGTGGGATGCAATATTTATAATTACCAAAAAGAAGTAGAACAATTTCATTAAACAAACCCGAAACCTTGAATTAAAATCTCTTCCCCTTTTCTCCGAAGCGCCATAAATAAAATCATGTTTATTTTTATTTTGATCTCCCGACATGCAATTTTATCGTGACGTCACGCGGACACTTGCTTGACTGGGTTACAGCGCTGCATAAATTTTACCGTGTTCGACTGGTAATTACTCGAGAAGCGACCAGATCGAGGCCGCTGCAGTTGCTACTAGTTACGGGAGGCTGATTATGGCGTCGGAGCGAAAGAAAGTAAAGCATAATCGAAACTTCCAACGTTCAGTTAGCACTTTGGGTGTTGAAGTTTTATTTCACATAAGCATCAACTGATTTATATAAAAATGATACTTTTCATTACAACCATTGTTAAACTTTGCTCAGAATGAGTTGATAGGTCATATACTGCTATTTAACTATTCTAAGCATATTTAAGTATCATTTTATATCAATCTTGACAGATTGTGTGCCAATTTAGTGGGACTCAGTAAATTTGTAATGGGACCCAACTTTTTTAAAGGCATTGGGTCCCTGGGACCCACAAAAAATTGAGGTAAACGCGAACACTGGGTATAAGTTTTTTATGAGCAAAATAATATCCAGACAACGAAAACACTTCTGATTATGTATAGTTATCATGTATCACTCGTTTATATTGTATTGAGATATGCTTCATATTGTCTAAATTCACTTAAAATAGTTGATCGGCACATAATAATTGCTGTTATAGAAGCAACACATTCATTATTACTTAGCTTTTTGAGAATATTGTATCATATGTAACCGAAATATACCGAACCGTTAGAAAAATTGACAGTACGTATCATATCGTGAGGTGAGCGTACCGTTACACCCCTAACATGCATGCCCTTAAACAAAGTTAAACCACCTGTTTGTGCAACATCTGTTATCTTATATAAATGCAATTATGTAACATTCCTCAACTTATTTGTCGAACAATTTTAGCGAGACTTCGATGAAAAAGTCGAGCTATTTTTGTGACAGAATCATTTGTGTCTGCTTGTGCGTTGGTTCAGTTTATTGTCAGAGTCATTTTCTCAAATACAAACCAAAGGTATTAACTTGAAACTGAACATTATAAAAGTTATTCACATGATTACAAGAGGAGTCCATGCTGACAAGGCTTGTATAAATTTAACCCTGTGACCTATATCCAGGAGTTATCTGCCCCCGTTTTAGCTTAGTTAATAGAAATACTTGTACCATCAAGTATGAAAAAGTGGAGCGTCCAGCACTTAAGCAGTGCTCTTGTCTTGTTCAAAATATTTCATGAGAAAGCTTGCATCGATGGGCAAAATAATTTTATAATTCTTAAAAGAAATGTGATTTTGTTCACTACTATATATATACATGACTGCAATCCTATAATCTACAAGGAGATTTGCGTAGTGAATATGATCGAAGTAACAAGAACATTGTTCTGACTTCCCTAGCAAATAACAATGAGATCATTTCGTTGACCTTCAAGACTTTGCTGAATGCTCACCTTAGTACCTTTATTTATTGCCTGATTGTCATTCTTTGTTTTTCATGTGACGTCTGGATGTTTGTTCTGAAAGTCATTAAAACTGTAATGTTTGTTAGGGGTAGCTAGGTATAATAAACGCTTAAAATATCTACTTGTATAAAAAATATTGGGATTTGGTATCATCATTTGGTACCATGTTCAATTTAGGTTACTTAAATAAGTCACTTCTCTCTTATTTATTATAGCTTGGCTAATTTGACATGTGCCTGACCTTTTGATAAGCATGATTTAACAGTTGATATATAGCCTACATTTACAAAACTTATTGTATGTTTTCATAATCGGGAAGTATCACAAAGACACTTGAGATGTAATAGAAACAAATTTAAAATTTAAAATACGGATATTGCACGATTTACTTGCAGAAATTGATATATTCAAAGCTCAAACCTTGTAATATATTCTTGCATAAAGGTCAGGTTCAGGTCAAAATAGCCAAGCTATATCGGATGTATTTCTTTGTTTCGAGGATCTTAGTTTTCTTAAGTATTTTGTAAGTTCAATGAACATGTAATTGCCTTGATTTATGAATGCCAGGACTATCTACTGGTGGAAGGGAAGGTACTTGATATATAACCTCCCTCAAAACAGCAACGTTTCACTTACTGTAAACTCATTTATTTTCTTGGGGGATTAAATTTCTTGGATTTCGTAGTTCACAAGTTCGAGCACAAAATTAATCAAATCCCATTGAACACTTATTTTCGCCCTAGTATTTATTACCTGAAATACAAAGTCCAAGAATTAACGTTCCATCGAAATGGTCTTTTTACCAAAAACTACGAAATTTTGTTCCATCAAATTAAATTATTTTACAGTATACAACTTATAGTGTATCCGTCTATCACAATACACTAAAGTGAATGAACCATTATGTAATTATATACTGAATGGAACTAACTTTATTAGACAGAGACTTTAAAACAATAGTTCTTGGAATGGAATTATAGCTGTGAATTGGCACTCTGTATTTTATGTCCGCAGCTTGCTGTGGGCGACCTTTTCACAACTTAGATCTTATCACCATGATGTCATACTGCAAGTGAGAGTCTCTGTTTTCTTGTACCAACTTCATGATGTAATTATACTATAGCTTGGCTAATTTGACATGAGCCTGACCTTTTGATTAGCATAATTTAACAGTCAATATATTGTCTACGTTTAAAACACCGGTTGCATGTTTCCCTAATCAGGGAGTATCACGAAGACGCTCGAGATGTCATGCAAACACAAATCTGAAATACCGATATTGCACGATTTACATGCGGAAATTGATATATTCAAAGCAAGAACCTTGTAATATATTCTTGCATAAAGGTCAGGTTCAGGTCAAAATAGCCAAGCTATACATGGTCTTGAACTAATATTGTTCTTAACTTCTTTACAAACATACAGTAATATTACAACCTCTGGCTTTTGTTTAGAGGTTTTTGCTCTACAAAGGCTAAAATTATAGTCTAAATATCAGTTCTACTTTGCCAATCTTCCAACAGTCAAAATTGCAATGCGAGGTATTTGGAAGTAGTTTGGCTATCATTATGGAATAAGCCATGCAATTGGCCCCTTGGTTAAACTTCTCTCTGATTAAGGATACTAAGAGCTTAGAGAAGGAAGATGTTGAGGCTGGTTGTTGCTTGTGTAACACTTAGAGTCACTCTGAATAGTTTGAACATGTACCTCTCTGACAAAATGGGTGGAGAACATAAATTTGTAAGGTCTGTAATTTTCGTGCAGTGTCATCAATTTTCATATGTATGGTATAGATATGATTTTGTTGTTGTTCACGTTTTAAGGCTTGTCATCACACATATTAGTGTAATATAACTAATGAAAAATAGTGTATTATGTCGGTGATTATAAATATAGGAAAGACAACGCCTTTTGGTATACGTAGTAAACTATTGATATTTGATAACTATGTAAACGCCCAGTCACACAAAACTATATATACACTAATACTAGTAATAACATCTTTGTGTAACAAAGGTTACATATCAAATATACAAAGTTATTTTTTAAAACAGCATACAATTTTCCCCAGTGAGACTCAAATACAGGTTTCCTCAGGAAGCCCAATGACCAAGGGACCATTTGAAGTTAAAATGAGAAAAGGGTGGTTGAACGGCTGACAAGCTTTAAACATTGATACATCGCTGGCTTAGAACTAGAAGGTCATAACTACCAAATCGATATATTGAGAAAACAAGATAAAACTGTCTGTAATTTACTCTTTACCTATGGGAAAACACGTTTTTAAAACTTTGATTTGGTCAACATGACAATTTCAGATTTTCATGACAATAAGCTCATAAGAAGCGCCTTGTGAAGCAGATTTCAAATATGTATGAGTCTTATAAGGTCGTAAGTGGTAGTTACGACCTTCTGGTTCTAATCCATCGACATGTTGATATTAGAACGGCTTCTTTAATGATGGCTACCACTCAGCCACCATTCCACCCACACTTAAACATAATTTCCCTCAAATTCTCGTAGTCTAGTTCTTTAAAACTGAAACTGTGCTTTTATTCAATCATCCATGTCTCTGTTGGGGTGTTGATAACTTGACTTTGATCAAATCTATACTAATTAGATTTTCATAGATTGACTCATTGTGATTAACCATGAAAGAAGTGTCAACAAAGGTGAATGTTGTTTTAATAAATAATGTTTGATCACATCAAAGAGATATATAGGCCTAGGATCTGTCATCATCAGCTGTCTTTGGAGATCACCCTCAGATCACCATCTAGAAAACATGAGTTAATCAGCAAGCCTTTTGGGAGTTCTAAGAAATTTTTATAACAAAGACAATGCTCGTGTGTCGGATTCTTTTTATAAAAATTTACTGGATCAAAACACTCATTATGTGACTGAATTGATGAAGTTACGTAAGCCTAGGGCCAGCTTTCATTTTTGCCCTAAAATACTGATGACGTTTCACGTTTGTAACATTACAAATGTTGGCAAACTGAATTTTCCAGAATAGCAGTTTTCTCTGATTTGTTTTTCCATCCAGCGCAAGATTTAACTTGTTACTGTTACTTACTGTCAATGAAATAAGTTTTACTAAGATTTGAAAGAATAGTGAGGACCGCCGTTAACTCAGTTAAGCCTAGATAAACATAGTTTACCTGGTGGACAAGCTTATGTTTATAACCATCATCACTTAACTTTGAACAGAGTGTAGTCTAAGAAAACACCTTAGTAAACTGTGTATTTGTATGATGTAATATTGTACTAATGGACATTTAAAACCGTTCTCATTTAACTTTTAACAGACAGTAGTCTAAGTCAAAACACCTAAGTTATTTAACTGTGTATTTGTATATGTAGCACTCACACCCGTTCTCATTTAACTTTAGTCTAAGAAAACACCTAATGCCTTGGTACCACTGCGAATATTTTTGCCTATGCGATGTACTCCAGGGCACTGTTTTATCAAAGCATTTACCGTAATCGTAAACTTACGTTCAATCCTTTATAATTATTAAAGGCTTCAATTAAATTCTGGTAAAGTGATAGATAAAACATCAGTTATAATTAATTCAGTTAATGATTTTAAACAATATAGTTCCCTTATTTGTAGATGCAATCGCACTATAATAATTAAAATTTGAGCGTACTTTTAAGATTTTCCTAAGTCCTTTGATAAAACAGTACCCAGATAGGCAGGCATTGGGAAAAGGGTCCCTGTTGTCTAGGGAAGCTTACGGGTAAACATTAGAAAATTTGTGATATCCCTGTTCTGACACCTGCCGAAGCTATTTTTAGTTTTTTAAAAATCGGAAGAACATCGTCGAGGGGAAAAAAATGCTCAGTGGGACTAAGGCATTATTAAATTTTATGTAATATTGTTCTGATGGACCAGCTTATGTTTATAACCGTTCTCATTTAACTTTGAACAGACTGTATGATGTAATGTTGTGCTCGTAAATCATCATTAAGCAGACTGTCTGATGTAGAGATTTATATCCATAATGAGTTACTGATGAGAGAAACAGAAACATTTATGGAAACATTCGAGACAAATATTGTTTCATTATTGATATATGTATTATATATATCGTGTTCTACCAAAACCATTGTCAATATATATATTTCACTTCAGACTCGGTGATGTATTTTATTGAAACAATATGAAATGTGAAGAGTGTCAGTTTATATACAAAAATAGCAAAGACAATTTAAACTACAGATATTGTGAATGTTTCAACATTGCATAACATTATTAGCATAATTTTGTTACAGGGCTTATACTAAGTATCCAGCGATATCGAAAGCACAAGGCACTAGAATATCTTCTTTGTCACAAAGACAATTTAAACTACAGAAATTGTGAATGCTTAAATATCGCAGAACATTATAAGCATATACAGGGCTAGTATCCAACAACATGTAAGCAAGAGGCTCCTAGAATATCTTCTAGGGTATTGGGACATATATTCGAGATGCTTTTTTCTCAAATTCTAAATGTCCCTCAGCGTGGCTATTGACTCCATATAAAACATCCATCAGCATTTCTTTTCTACTTTATGTAATATAAAGACACAATGACATGGGATTGTGAATTGTGGATGCACTCTTTTCCCAGATCTAATCTATCTGCCTGGAAGTCAAACCCCACTAATGACCATGAACTAACTTATATACAATAAGCACACGAGAATCGCACAGCAACATTGTTATAAGCACACATTTAGAAGCGCACAGTAACATTGTTATAAGCACACAAGAGGTATGCAGTGATATTATTATAGATTCTTTAGCATTTCTTCTAAAAGCAATGATGCTGTTAAAGCCAACTGCTGTAGAATGGAAGTTGAATAAACAAAATAAATTATTCATCAGGAGAAGTTTATCCTGCATTAATTGCAGCAATTGTTGTGATGTCTGTACAAGTCCAAGAGAATCTGATATTCAGTCATCTAATATAAGACTGAAACATAATCCCATCAATAGTCCAGGCTTTACTGGATGTCATTCGTTGTTATAGCTCGGCAATTTTGACCTGAGCGTGACCTTTATGCAAGAATATATTACAAGGTTCTTGCGTTGAATATATTAATTTCCGCAAGTAAATTGTGCAGATTTGTATTTGTATTACAAGTCAAACGTCTTCGCAATACTCCACTATTATGAAAACATACAATTGGTGCTATAAACATAGACAATATATCGACTGTTAAATTATGCTAACCAATAGGTCAGGCTCATGTTAATGTGGGCAAGCTATAGACATTTGCATTTGTGCATAAAATTTGAAATAATTATCCACTCCATTGTGGGGTTGTCAGATCAATATTCGGACGACTGATTTATTGCGAGAATTGTTTATTTGTAAACAGAATATAGGAATGTTGAATGTATTCGATTAAAATTCATTATTTTGGTATCACAGACAAAATTGTTAACAAATATGCAAAAAGTTGAACTTAATTATGAGATGCTCAACTTGGAGCGCTCACAGTGCAATTGATCACAACCTACATCAATTACATTTGACACACATTCTTAAACACATTTCTGTTCCTGGTAAATAAAAAAATCAAGAAGTAAATTTATGATATCATTTATATCATACATTACACACTTAAGCTACCATGAATGAATTATACATTATGTCCTTATAGTGACCATAGGTTACCCCCCCCCCCCCTGGATCCACCTATGGATATTAAATAAATCAATGATGCTTCATAGTTTTTATTAAGCCACCTCTTTGTGCTCAGCCTCATAAGCCTCAGTGTAAGATCTAGAAATAGTTAGTAGGTATACCGGTAATGTATGGTCATCATCATAAAATAACTCTGTGTAATTTAATTAAGTTTCCAATTATGACTGAAAATCTGAAATACTCAGAGCGACTTAAAGAGATTCAGTCCAAACACAAATCTATAATTGTATTATTGTTGATGTTGCAAAGTCAGACATTGCACTTCTCTCCTGTGTTATATATCCCCATCTTCCAGTTTTAATTCAGTTATATAGCGTTAAACTACCAGGTCTCGTGTGGAACATTTGTACTTCCACCAGTGATTTGTCACGTTTTCATATAAAATATTCATGCCAACTTGACACTTACAGTACCTTAAGGTATTACTATGTTGTTTTATCATGAAGTGAGGCTAGCTGAGGCTTCTCTGATTTATTCTCCTACTTCTAAACTTTAATCTGACATTCACTCTTCCAGCTGTCTAAATATGACGAGTCTCCAATGGTCTCCGGTGGTTTCCAAGGTGATTCTAAATTCTGTTGATTAAATTTTGAGTACTGATTTATGATTGTTGTTGTGTTTTGCAGAGTCCGTGTGGAGTTCTTCACCAATGAGAAGTCATTTAAAGAAAGGCTACAGTTATATTTCATCAAAAATCAGCGATCCAGTAAGTTCTATATCTTTTATTTTTCTCCATATCTAATCTTATTGTCGAGCCGATTGAGTCCGCATGCGGAGAGCATGACTTAGATGTACCTGCATAACTTTGTCATGCTTAGACAAATTTTTCATATATTTGGTATGAATGTTCACCTCTATGCCCAACCCTCATGTCACTATCTCAAAGGTCAAGGTCACTAAGCCTGAGGTGTATATATCAATGGTGCGCAAGAGCAGAATCAACTTAAAGGGAGTTGTTGCCCTTTTTTCAAACTTGATTTTGTTTACACTAAGAACATCTATTACAACTGACCAGATTGAAATTTCACAAAGCTCTGAATTTGCCAGTCAGCCTACATCACTAGCTTTGAATGAGACGGTTTTGAGTACAAAATCAATATATTGAGAAAACAAGAAATAAACTGTCCAAAAATTAAATGTGTATCAGTCTTTTAACCTATCGGGGGTACCCATCATCTACAGTGATAGCTCTTGTTGTTTGCAGGTTTACGGATACGTATCTTCAATCTTGCCATCAAACTTCTGACCTGTATATTGTACACAGTACGAGTCCTCACCGAAGTTTTACCTCCAAACTGGTAAGTTCACTTTCACTTGTTTATTGTACACAGTGCGAGTCCTCACTGAAGTTTTACCTCCAAACTGGTAAGTTCACTTGTTTATTGTACACAGTGCGAGTCCTCACCGAAGTTTTACCTCCAAACTGGTAAGTTCACTTAGACCTGTATATTGTACACAGTACGAGTCCTCACTGAAGTTTTACCTCCAAACTGGTAAGTTCACTTAGACCTGTATATTGTACACAGTACGAGTCCTCACTGAAGTTTTACCTCCAAACTGGTAAGTTCACTTGTTTATTGTACACAGTGCGAGTCCTCACCGAAGTTTTACCTCCAAACTGGTAAGTTCACTTAGACCTGTATATTTTACACAGTGCGAGTCCTCACTGAAGTTTTACCTCCAAACTGGTAAGTTCACTTAGACCTGTATATTGTACACAGTACGAGTCCTCACTGAAGTTTTACCTCCAAACTGGTAAGTTCACCTAGACCTGTATATTGTACACAGTGCGAGTCCTCACTGAAGTTTTACCTCCAAACTGGTAAGTTCTCTGACCTGTATATTTTACACAGTGCGAGTCCTCACTGAAGTTTTACCTCCAAACTGGTAAGTTCACTTAGACCTGTATATTGTACACAGTGCGAGTCCTTACTGAAGTTTTACCTCCAAACTGGTAAGTTCACCTAGACCTGTATATTGTACACAGTACGAGTCCTCACTGAAGTTTTACCTCCAAACTGGTAAGTTCACCTAGACCTGTATATTGTACACAGTGCGAGTCCTCACTGAAGTTTTACCTCCAAACTGGTAAGTTCACCTAGACCTGTATATTGTACACAGTGCGAGTCCTCACCGAAGTTTTACCTCCAAACTGGTAAGTTCACTTAGACCTGTATATTGTACACAGTGCGA
This sequence comes from Spisula subtruncata, assembly GCA_963678985.1. Taxonomy (NCBI): domain Eukaryota; kingdom Metazoa; phylum Mollusca; class Bivalvia; order Venerida; family Mactridae; genus Spisula; species Spisula subtruncata. The sequence continues at coordinate 28,312,257 of OY787673.1, read as the reverse complement.
GTCCTCACTGAAGTTTTACCTCCTAACTGGTAAGTTCTCTGACCTGTATATTGTACACAGCGCGAGTCCTCACAGAAGTTTTACCTCCTAACTGGTAAGTTCTCTTTCACCTGCAGGTGAAAAACAGATGAAGAAGTTGCATTTCAAGGGCCAGTATTCACAAACAATCTTTACGGAAAACTAAAATATTTTGACTTAAGTTGAAAATCGAACTGCATATATTTTGTAAGAAACTAAGAATAGCCCATGATTTTCTTGGTGATTCTTGTAGTGCTTAAAATAATGCTTCATAACAATGTATAGAATTGATCATCTTGATTTTCCTGTAAAGTTGATGCACTAGTACAAATTTGTTTTCCCCTCAGATGCTTTGTGAATACCGTTGCGTAGCAAAGCGCTACCGAGCGAAACTGAAGTGGTCTATTGCATAAGAAAGCGCTTGGTAACTTTCGCCTAGCAAAGAGTTAGGAAACAGTATGCTATTGGCAAACATGTTACCAAAAAGGGCTCTATAGGGCCTTGGTTATACAACAGGCTCTAGGTTTCGGGCAAAAACTGTGACCTTTTGCAGAAAGCTACTAAGTTGTGTAGATAGTATTGATTTTGGACTTGTGCATCAAGTATCTTGTAGGAATTAGTTTAAGAATGAAATACCTATTACAGTTGTTTTAAATTTTTTGTTGACATATTTTTACTTTACATGTTCTTAGCCAAAGTGTGCATCACATATGGTATTTTTTATCTAGATATCGCTGGCTTAGAATGAGAAGGTCGTAACTACAAAATAGATATATTGAGAAAACAAGAGAAAATTGTCTGTAATTTACTCTTTACCTATGGGAAAACACGTTTTTAAAACTTCATTTTGGTCAACATGACAATTTAAGATTTTCATGAAAATAGGCTCATAAGAAGCGCCTTGTGAAGCAGATTTCAAATATGTATGAGACTTATAAGGTCGTAAGTATATCTATAGTAGTTACGACCTTCTCATTCTAAGCCATCGATATATAGAAAATGTTGTGGCACAAGTTGTCAATCAGTATGTAAACAAGTAGCTCAGTCAGATTTCCTGGTCAACTAGATGCTTGCCTCACATGATTTTGTTAACCCTGATTTCTAATTTCCTTTCGAACAAAAACTGACAAAATAACCTTAAAGACCAAAAGACTGTATAAGTTCAACATAGCGTTAAGTATACCTCAGAAGTATAGGTATATAATTATTCCTAAAATAGACAGTAAGAAGTCAATAGTGCACAATGTATTTTGAGTGCTCAGTACAAAGCTATGGTATATTCCTCTATAAATTGTTGTAGTTACCATAGTTTTGCATTGAGCCCTCGATTAGCTGTATTGTGTAGCAGGAACAATGCTGATTCGGCACGCTTTGTTGCCTATAAACAGCTTTATATTCATATAATGATGTCCTTGGTTACCATTGTAGAAAAATGTTTTTGATATTATTGTATTAATCTGGCTAATATCCTTTTACAGTAAGGTGTTGGGTTTAGACAGTATGGTATAGAGTTCAGACGGTATGGTGTAGGATTCAGTCATAATACCATTCAGCAGGAATTAAGTAAATGAGGGTCTTGTTCCATAATTAGTGTATCAAACATCATGTAATGTTTACTTTATGTCGTGCATGCTTAAAAATGGCTATTTTATGCCAATTGGTGGCATAAGGGGACTTAAACAATGCTTACCGCAGCATTAGGGGTCTTGAACTATGCTTATTACAGCATTAGGGGTCTTGAACTATTAGCTTATCAAAGCATTAGTGGTCAGAACCTGGGAAAACTAAAATGTAGATATTTGCAGGTCTTAAATTTCCAGACACCTGCAAAATTCATGATAAACTTTGGTTTATGTCCTGATCTAGGATTGAACTCGCAGACTACTATTTCCGTATAGAATGTTCTAATCATGTGACCACCAAGGACAGTCTTTGTTGTATTCATGTATAAACTGAAATATGAAGTAGCTGCAGGACAATGAACATGTTTACTAAATGATGCTTGCTACGGCTATTTACAGCATTAGGAGTCTGCAGCTAAAGCTAAATATCCCAAAATTTGGGGTCTGAGAAGATACGCAAATCAAAGCGTTAGAAGCTACATTGGTAATGGCAATAAACTACACTTAATATGGCATTTGGGCTCTTTTAAAAGCTATTATTACTTATCACACTGTATTTGGGGTCAGAACCTGGGGAAAGTAATGTATAAAAAGTAATGTAGATGAATTGATGGGTCTGTAATTTTCCTGACACAACCTGCAAATTCATGAATAAACTTAGGTTTTCATCACACTCTGATTTTAACAACTTGGCCAGCACCAGACATGCTGTCTATTATATCTCATGCACAAACTGAGCTATGAAGTAGCTAGACAATGAATATCAAATAACAAATAAACCTTCACCCACCAAGATGTGAAAATCTGAAATAAGTTATATATAGGGAAATTGCCAATGAAAGACAATACCTTAACTACTGACAAGTGCAGGGCCATTTTCTGGTGCATAATTTTTAGGCGTGTCTGATACTTATATAAGAATGGGTTTTGTATCGTATTAAGAATGGGTTTTGTATCGTATTAAGAATGGGTTTTGTATCGTATTAAGAATGGGTTTTGTATCGTATTAAGAATGGGTTTTGTATCGTATTAAGAATGGGTTTTGTATCGTATTAAGAATGGGTTTCGTATCGTATTAAGAATGGGTTTCGTATCGTATTAAGAATGGGTTTCGTATCGTATTAAGAATGGGTTTCGTATCGTATTAAGAATGGGTTTCGTATCGTATTAAGAATGGGTTTCGTATCGTATTAAGAATGGGTTTCGTATCGTATTAAGAATGGGTTTCGTATCGTATTAAGAATGGGTTTCGTATCGTATTAAGAATGGGTTTCGTATCGTATTAAGAATGGGTTTTGTATCGTATTAAGAATGGGTTTCGTATCGTATTAAGAATGGGTTTCGTATCGTATTAAGAATGGGTTTCGTATCGTATTAAGAATGGGTTTCGTATCGTATTAAGAATGGGTTTCGTATCGTATTAAGAATGGGTTTTGTATCGTATTAAGAATGGGTTTCGTATCGTATTAAGAATGGGTTTTGTATCGTATTAAGAATGGGTTTCGTATCGTATTGCTGTATCAGTATAGTGTTCAAGTGCACACCTAGGGTGAATAGTTGGGGATCCAGTGTCTGCTATATATTATCATGTAATACAACAACTCCTGGACATGACACACCCACTAGTCCAAGCGCCTTACCAAATCAGGTGTGCGCATGTGTCTAGACTATATTGCGCTTGGATAAGTTTTTCCTAGGTCTTAAATTATGGAATGCTAATTCCAGTACACTAACTGAAATGATGTCAATGTTACTATTCTCCAGTTTTATTCCAAACATGACCCTCATCCTGCTCTAAAGCTCGGATGATGGGCCATTTTGAAGCAAATATTCTAAGTATTTGTCACTATTTAACTACTCTACAACTCAATATTTTTACCCTAATTGGTCTTAAAAATATGATGTTTCGCTTTTCAGAGATTGGTGGGGTTTTTTTTTGAAAGATGCAAACAATTAATGGCACTTATTGTCCATTTTATAGGTCAAAAAGCACTAAATGCATACATGACCCAAAATAGGATACACTCAAATAGTCCTTTCAAAAAACATCTCTTTGACTGGAAATGGTGATATTCACTAGAATCATCTTAATATTGAGATTAAATGCAGTGTATGTATGCATGTAGGTGAAGTAGTGAAACTGTTTAATATCTTGAATATTTTGAGATTTTTGGCATATTTACCAAAGCGAAAGTAGGGTAAAACCAACATTGAAGTTTTATCTAATGAGCTATTGAATTATAGCAAATTTATTTAGTGGTTTGTAACCTTAAATGATTGCATATTTTAGAGTGATAAAATCTTATTAAAATTGCATATTTTACAGTGATGAAATCTTATTTAGTGGTTTGTAACCTTAAATGATTGCATATTTTTCAGTGATGAAATCTTATTTAGTGGTTTGTAACCTTAAATGATTGCATATTAATTTTTACAGTGATGAAATCTTATTTAGTGGTTTGTAACCTTAAATGATTGCATATTTTACAGTGATGAAATCTTATTAAGTGGTTTGTAACCTTAATGATTGCATATTTTACAGTGATGAAATCTTATTTAGTGGTTTGTAACCTTAAATGATTGCATATTTTTCAGTGATGAAATCTTATTTAGTGGTTTGTAACCTTAAATGATTGTATATTTTACAGTGATGAAATCTTATTTACTGTAAATACTCAGCCATAAGTCGGGCGAAAACAGTCCCAATAAAAGTTAAAAAGTCACCCCGCGACTTATGGAAGAGTTTACTACACTACTACCGATTTTGTTAGAAAATCATTACATTACTCCTGACTTTATCTGAAACTGACCGCATCTCCCTGACTTTATCTGAAAATGACCACATTCCCATCAACTGTGTTTGAAAATTACTACACTCCTCCATATTATGTCTGAAAATGACCTCATTTCCTTCGACACTTGACACTGAGCACATGATTTCTGCTTTCACAAAAATGGAAAATTATACATGCGACCTATGAAAGGGTTTAGACAAAAACCTTGATTTTTTATTCAAAAGTCCCCCTGCGACTTATGGCTGCATGCGACTTATGGCTGCGTATTTACGGTAGTGGTTTGTAACTTTGTAACCTAAAATGATGGTATATATATTTCAGTGATGAAATCAATCAACCAGTTGGTGTTAACATCAGTAACAATGGTACAGAGAGAGTTAACTGTTGGGAGAATATGGATAAAGATGACTTTCAGGGAAGTCCCATCATCTACTGGTAAGTGGCATGTATAATAACACAAGTGGATGGCTTAGAATTAGAAAGTCGTAACTACCAAATATATTTTGAGAAAAACACGGAAAAACTGTCTGACATTTACTCTTTACTTATGGTAAAACAAACTTTTACAACTTCATTTTTGTCAACATGACAAGTTCAGATTTTTATGAAAATGGGCTCATAATAAGCGCCTTGTGATGCTTATTCTAAATATGTATGAATCTTAAAAGGTCGTAAGTGGCACTTACGACCTTCTAATTCTAAGCCATCGAAGTGTCCTATAATTCCAGAATAATTTCGGAAATCTAGATTCGCGGCATGAGATTTATCTTATCTTTGCTGCAGAAGACAACAAGTTAGAGCAAGTGAGGCTTTTATCGACCCCTCCCTGTAAATTAACTTTTGACCCTCTCTGGTGGCCTTTTATCAGCCACAGCACTTAGTCTTTTAACCCTCTCTCTCGTGGCCATACCTGGGTTAAGTGAAGCATTGTATGTTATTGTTGCTCATACATAGCATTCAAGCTACAGCACCTACACAGTAATTAAACCTGGGACATCTAGATCCCAGAGGGAGTCTTACCTCTTGACCACTGTCCTTGAAGTTGGCGAAAAATCATCCCTTGATGTATTTCTACCATTATAACAGTGTCCTGTTTCCTATCACATCTGTTGTAACTTGCTAAACATGATCGAATATGTGTATTAATTTGTTTTCTATATAAATCTGACAAGCTGTCTCATCGGAGAGGTCTGTATCATGCTACTCGACCATAGTGGTTAATTATGATTATAAGCTAAGGTTATATATACTAGCGTAATCAATATCTTATAGATAGCCATGTATATACATGTACTGTACAACCTCTCAACTAATTATAACCCCAGCACAACGGACATTGTGAGGGGGGTATACTGTTTTCAGCTTGTCTGTTCATCCGTCTGTCCGTCCCTTGACAGATTCTTATGGATGCAACTCCGATAACAGTTTATGCAGGATTTCCTTCAAACTTTCACACATGTTATCATGACAACCTCAACATGTAGCATGACAACCTCAACATGTAGATATGTGCCTGAAGGAACAAATTTGTTCAGCGATGATTTTTGCCAGAATTATGGCCCTTTGCTGATAGGTGGTAGTATATTTTTTCTACCAAATGGCAGTAGCTCTAGTTTCACAGAGTGTGGAATTTCCATACTTAAGTCTAGATGCTTATCAGAGCTGTTTTTTGTAGCCTGATTCTAGGATGTGTATTACAAAATGGTAATGATGTCCATGTAGAGAAATTATCATATAGATGAAGAAAGCTGTATTGTGCTCCTTTTACCAGGATTTATTACTAGCATTGATAGACAATTATGTTATTCATGTATGCTGGAATTCATTTAACCCCATCTCTATTGCACAAGAATGGATTCATGATGGGGGTCACTCATAAAAATTGTATTCTTGTTGAACCAAAATCTTCACTCAACTCATGACATCTTATCATTTGTTGGACTCCCATACATACATGACAAAAAGCCCATTCTTGTGTGGAAGAGATGCAGACCCTTACTGTTTAGTGACCCCATAGAGACTGAGGGTCTGTTGGATCCCATTGGGAAGATTGGTCTGGATCCCACCGGGATAAAATACTTTGGTTGGGATCCCAGTCAGTGGATCCCACTGGGAATCCTGCTGGTCAAACCCACTGGGATCGAGTGGTAGGGCAAGTGGAACATGTTCATGGGAAACCCTGCAGATCTATTATAAAAGTTTTGTCTGTTATTTTTTATGAGTTGATGTTATATTTTCAGGGAACGTATACTATGGGTGGATAGAGGAGATTATTTATTGTTTGTTCAGGTTACCGTGGCAATCATCAGTCTGGCAGAAACCATTCTTGTTCAATATCTTAGCTACAAGGTAAATGCTACATTGTCACATTACTTACATAGTATACTCATCAATTTTTTTTATTGACCTGCTATTTCGCTGGCTTAATAAAATGAGAAGGCCGTAATTACAAAATTGATATTTCGCAAAAACAAGAAAAAAAGTGCCTGTAAATTTCTCTTTACTGAGGGTAAAACAAGCTGTTTCATTTCAGTTTGGTCAACATGACAAGTTCAAATTTTCATGAAAATAGGCTCCTTAGAAGCACATTTTGATGCTGATTTTAAATATTGTATCTGTCTTAAAAGGTCATAAAAAATAATAATAATAAAACGATTTTTGATTCTAAGCCAGCGATATAGACTAATAGATTGATGTTAATAATATTTCAAAGTAAAACTTTACTTTACCTAGAAACTTTATTGATCAGCCTTGTTCGTACTTTGGATCAACTCTGGTACTTTGACAAAACATTTGATACCACAATTGTCTCTTACGTCAATTTTATGTTCCAGAGGGGATTTATAAGACTTCATAAAATATCTTGTATTTTATGGTATCGGGTCATCTTGCTTGGTTATCTAGGCAGGTTTATTGCTTCAATACAAATTGTAGGGTCTTAAGTAAAGGATTACAAATCTCTACTGTCTCCTTTAACCAGAGAATCTGTGATAGTTTTACTATGAAATATCACCAACTCAGTCAGTCTGTCACTACATTCTCATTGAATTATCGTGATGTATTTGACAATAATAAATTCCCTAAGCTATCTAGATTGACTTATTAAGATATCTTGGAGAGGGGAGGGGAAGGTCGGTTGAGTAAAATGTTGTATATCATAGAAACAGACTCCGATAATTTTACATAATCTAAGATGGTTATTCAATATATGGATCTTACTTGACTTAAGGATAAGGACAACCAATCAGATCACACCATATAAAACTCTTGGTCAGCCACAGGCAATATGATTGGCTACCCTTATTCTCTAATTAAATAAGACGATATTGAATACCACCCCAGAACACTGTTCTTCTGTCAGTTTATTTGTCTGTAAATTTATGTCAACCTTAAGTTACACATTTTTGAAACTTTAAAGTCCATCAAGGCATTGCTTTCAAACTTGGCAGGCTTGTTTTCATCTTTAAAAACATCTTACATAATTGTCAAAGCCATGTAACACTATCTAACATTGCAAAATTGGTGTGTCCAGTTTTTACGGACATAAGGGTAAAGGCTTCCACCAGGGAATAAAATTTATGAGTATTTATTGATGGGATGAACAAAGTCCAGGGCATCAACTGCACACTTCCAGTTACATAATTTATTTCACATCGGATGGGTACTTTAAGAGAGTGATGCAATCAATGAAAATGCTGACTATGGCAAAATTACTGGACACATTGTTGACAGAGTCATTATTTGCCATGTATTGGTATTTCGATCCTTATTTCATACCAACAATAGGTCTATTCACCTGGTCTGTCCTCATACCATAAGGGACAATTTTCATTATGATGTGACATCATACTTTTGATCACATGTGGGCAATAGTTCATACTGTAAGCAGGGGACCAGAATACAAGCCAGTATGAATGGTTTCACATGAATCAGACATAAAAGGAAAACTTTTGTTTGTGCTTTATTTAATGACATTCTGAACTGTGTGGACTGAGTGTGAATAGTTCTTAATTCTGAGTTGAAGACCCTCAAGCTGAATAGGACTAAGAATAAACAATTGTTAATTTTGGTTTTTATATTGCAAGACCCACAGGATTCTGTGATCAATATGATGTCATGAATTGTGTTCATTTATATAAACCCATACACTGACAGAGTTTCTCACCTAAATTGTACACATGTTCCAACAGTTCAAACTGTTACATAGTATAGTCACTCATAGAAACCGTTTTGTAGACACGTGCAGCCTCAATTTGGACCATTCATCAAAGAGTACCAATGAATTATTTCAAAGCCAATTTTTTTTTTGGTCTACAGGGTTCACTAAATAAAAATTCTTACTAATTGCAGTACATGGTCACCATTAATTGATTTATTAATTAATATATTTTAAGTATAATCAGCATGTATTTATAATTTCAGGGCAATATTTTACAGCAGATTCTTACAGTGGAATTCATACTTGAAATATGTCTCACCATACCTTTCATTGTTACGGTAAGTTGCATTGATGAGTATGCCTTTTTCCTGTATTTCTGTGGTTCTTAATCAGCAAAACTGCGCATGCGCAGTGTGTTTACATTCAAAAGAACTAAAAAATTTACCAAAACTCTTCCTATGACTTGTTCCCACCCAGTCCAACTCCAAAATTAATAATAAACAAGTTTGTTTACAAATCCACACAGATTTACATAATGACCTCCAGCATCAAAATATTGCAGAAAGTTCCTATTGAAAGCGTGGCTAAATTTAGATGTTCTGAAAATAGCTCTTAGGCAATCAATTTCATAAACAAAGTGCATGATTTGGAAGCTGGTTCCCAGGTAAAGGTCAGATGATGCAACAAAAATGGAGGCTGATTAAAATTCACCGAGGAATCGTCACTAAATGAAGCAATGTGAAAAAAAGTATTTTTGTGTTTGCAAAACTTTACTATCGGACTATCGGTGAAATAATACCGTTTTATGGCTCAAGTAAGGAATTTCAGCTGTTTTAGTTGCATTTTCTTGCACAAATATGACCAATGTTTCCATCCATGAAAATTCGGACCCTCACTATTTCGCCAAATTCATTATTTACATTGCCACGGAATCAATAGGTGGCCACGGTTTTATAGGAATAAGCCATACTGTAAAATCTTTTAATATATTTCAATCATATAATCAGTCATTATAAGTCATTACGTTTTACTTCCCTGTCATTACTCTGCTTTGTTCCAAGAAATTTTATCTATAGAAAAGTTGAAATCTGAGATCATTAGATGAGTAACGATCAATTATTGAGCAGTTACAAAACCTAACGATTACGTTATAAAGGATCAAGTCCCGACATTCGTGAGTATGTTCAATGTCATAAACGTGACAAACGTGACAAGTCATAAGAAAAGTAGATTACTGTAAAATCATTTAATTTCGAAGGGATGAAATTCAAAATTACGTGGTTTGGGTAAAAAAAGACCATTTCGATGCTATGTTAATTGATGGATTTTGCATTTTAGGTAATAAACACAGTGGTGAAAATTATTGTTCAATTGGATGTGATTTCTTTGTTGAGGTGAAAAACCGCGAAATCCTAGAATTTAATCCCTCACAAAAATTATATATTTAACAGTATAAAGATGAGAAGCAATTTTAATGTCCATAACTGCAGAGTTCAACATTACTGATATCAAGATTCTTACAAGATCATCATGCACTGTTAGAGTCCTTAATACCTTTGTGAAATTAATTTCCTACAGTGTCTTTATAATTTGTCTTCTGGAATGGGCACTGTGAGACACTCATTATGTACTGGTTGACATTCAGACTGCATTAAATGTTAAGGTTATGTTTTTCCTAGAAAAAAGACATTATCTTTCCTGTGCAGCAAGTCTGGAATTCCACGTTGTTTGGGAATTGTACAACCCCTGTTGATGTCTAAAGTTCATTTATTTCTGCAGAAAAAGCAAGTTATTTGGTGAAAAAAATCTTAGAATTAATTTACAAATTGCATAGAAAATCTAGAAGAATATATTTATTTATTTAGTAAAATCACAGGTATCGTTGAAAATGAAAATAAAATCTATAAGAAAAAAATATAAAAATTATAGATTTTCAACAAAAAATGTTTTTGGTTTTCTTTTTCGTTTTCAACGATACAGTTACCTATGAGTAAAATATCTTGAATCCTAATCCCTGGATACCATATCCTGTAACTAATGTTTTCTGTATTTCTTGTACATTTCAGATATTTTGGGTAAAGTTACGGCAATTGTTCATTCCTGTATTCTTGAACTGTTGGCTTGCCAAACAGGCGATGCAAAATATGTTTGTAAGTATGAGTTGGTTCATGGTGAAAGGCTATTGTGTGTATATCAACACATACCACCGTTAACTACAGTAACAACAACTGCTAACCAGCAACAACAACAACAACAGTATTAGCAGCAGCAACAACAACTACAGAACAAGTGACAACAACAAAGATTTCAGCAGTAGCAACAAAAACAACAGTATTAGCAGCAGCAGCAGCAACAACAACAGTAAAAGCAAAAACAACAACAGTATTAGCAGCAACAACAACAGTATTAGCAGCAACAACAACAATATTAGCAGCAACAATAACATCAGAATTAGCAGCAGAAAAAATAACTATTATATTGGCAGCAATAAAAATTCCAATAGCCGCAATTACATTACCACAAGAACCAAAATTAAAAGCAAGTACAGTAACAATAATAACATTACAACAAAAACACCTTTAGTACCTGGTTAAAAACCATAATAAGTAGTTTTCAGAAAATAAGCATCAAATTTTGAAGTATATTGTACATAAATTCTTTTTTTTGTGGCCTGGCAGGCAAAAGTGATTGTCCTGTGCGTTATGTTCGGTTTCTCTGTCTGTCGGAAAATGTTAACAAAACCTTTCAAGTTGTTAAAACTCAAATATTTTTGAAGCCCCTGATTGACTTAGCTAGTTATTTTGATGGACAAGGCTTTACTGGATGCAGTCTTGTTTTGTCTTGTTAGTTCCCTGATATAATAACAACAGTAACTTAGACAAGCATTGACAATCAGCAATGAAGCATCTGTTTGTCTAGCTGTTTATTTCCACCATTCCTCATTATTGGTCTTCTACTTGGCAAGTTATTTCCGTTATATACAGAATCAAGGAGAATAAGATAATTAAAGCTTTCAACCCAAAGACATGAATTAATATACTTCATGTGTTTATACTAGAGATGGCCGCAAATACTAGAATCGGTGCTCGAGTACTCGGTCAGTCTTTTGATCAAGTACTCGGTCAGTCTTTTGATCTAGTACTCGGTCAGTCTTTTGATCGAGTACTCGGATACTTGGAAAACAATAAAATTATAAATGTACATGATGGGAAATAGACATGTTGTGCTGCAAACATGTGTGTTAAACTTCAAACAAACTTGGGTACTATCAAGAACGAGAAAGTGGAGCGTCCAGCCCACTTAGGGGGTGCTCTATGAAAAGCTCCCTTATTATGCAGCAGTATAGTTTTTAAAAAACACCTTGTAAGCCGAATTATTAAAACAATTGGCTTAAGCTAAATTCTGAGTGTCCTAGATTCTGAGCTAGTAACTTCTATATATGTCAGAATTTAAAAAACAAACAAAGGAATAAAGATCCATTAATTCAATAGTCTCGTCTGGTATAGCTTGACCAATTTGACATGAGCCTGACCTTTTGATAAGCATAATTTAACAGTCGATATATAACCTACGTTTACAACACCGAGTGTATACGTATGTTTTCATAATCGGGGAGTATCACGAAGACGCTCGAGATGTAATACAAACACAAATTTGAAATACCAATATCGCACGATTTGCTTGCGGAAAATGATATATTCAAAGCAAGAACCTTGTAATATATTCTTGCGTAAAGGTCAGGCTCAGGTCAAAATATCCAAGCTATACATAGTACTGATGAATTAAAGAGTATTGATTGTCTATGACATTTACACAGCCTGCGTAAGTAAACTCTAAACTTTAAGCAAGAATTTTAATTTAGATGATGACATACATTTAAAGAGAAATTGATCCCTTAGTATCACTTGTGTTGCTTTAATTGTTGTCTATGTTTTCTAAGAGTTATTTGATTGTGAAACAGAACCTGGTATGTACATCCATACTCTTGAAATTATGAGGTGTGTTCGCAAATTTACACAGCTGGTCAGTTGACATATTAGGCCTATAGGTTAGAAACCACCAAATAGATTTGCTCTATAGCTCAATGTAAATTGGCCATAGTAGGCCCCAATTTTCAACTTTTTTTAGTCTATGGCCACCTGGACCACATATATCATTGTAAAGAGGGGCATTCAAGCTTCAAAATAATGCAATAAAAAAGGGGAGTTTTTGTCCTTCAAACACGGTCTATCCGTTTTTACGCATGTCCGGATTTATAAGTTCTGGGTTTTACCCTAGTCTACTTTCACTTTGGTATCAAGAACAAAATGGCGGAATAATACAAATATTACAGTTTTACTACACCACATGCATATTTACCAACCATTTCAACTCAATTTCATCATTCAACTCCACATTTGTCAAGAAATATCTCCATTTACAGGCAAACCAATGTTTTTTTAAGGACTACTTGAGTGTATCACCACTTGGTCCGCGGAGGCATTTAGTGATTCTTTACCTATATACAGAAAATTTATTTTGTAACAGTGCGGCGGGTCGGGTTGGGCTGTTCATTAGCTTGAGATTGGTATAGGTGGGGGTTAAAGGCACCATACTAAAGTGTAAAGAGGTTTGTTTTCGTTATTAAAAAATACCTTTAAAATTGTCTCAAGATATTCTAAATAGAGGGCTCAGTGCAAAACTATAGAACAGGCCTAAATAAATTGATGTACAAAGTAGTTACCATAATTTTACACCTGAATTTTGGAAAAAACAATTCTATAATGATGCTAATATGATTTTACTTTTCAATGGTTTTAGTACATATAGTTGCCTTTTCTATAAAACGGCGGGCTAAATCTGGCCAATGTCTGTTTCCTTGGACCCTGAATAATTTGAATTTGGTGACTCAAATTTTTTCCTCCTGTCTGGAATTGTCTTCTAATGAAGCCTCATGTATGACCGCGGCTGATTATTCATTTTTGTTTATAACTTTTAGTATTAAAGTGTATAGAGCTATATCAGAACATATTTTTTTTTAAAGTTTCAAAATCTGAAAAACAATTATGCTTTCATATCCATTAGATTATTTTTCGCTTCAGTTTTTACAGAAACTCTGTGTGATTTATTGGACATGCAAACTGTCCATTTTCATACGAAAGAGTTCTAGAACAGCCTATGAAATTATAAGAATCGTCTAGTTTTCGACAATTGAATCAAAGTACACAGAACCCATCCAAAGTTTTAATTTGCAATTAAGGTAGTCTAGTATCATACTAAAAACGATGCAAGTAATTATTTTGACATTGAATGACTGTTAGAATATAGCTCTATACACTTTAAAGTCCTTTCAAAATTAATTGAGAACGGTTTGTAAACATCAAGTTGTCTGTTATGTAAACATTTTTTATCTAGGTTTAACCAGTCATGTTTATACCTGAATTAACGATAATAGGTCACTGCTATTCTTTCGAATGGGATAGTTCCATCGTTTAGTATTACTTATTGAATCGACTATAACTGGTGTTTTTGTTTATTTAACAGAATGATTTACATCGGGTAATGCAGAAGTCACAATCAGCTCTAGCTCAACAACTTATGATACTCTGTGCTACCCTTATATGTCTCGTCTTTATCAGGTAGGTTTTGTATTGTATTGTCCCCTACATTGCATTGTTATTATTGACTTGCTTCATTGTATCATTGTATTTATTGTTTAATGATGCTGTTGAATATTGTAAAGTTTGTGGGGGATGATTCTCCGACCCCCACAAAACCAACAGACGGGGACAATAAATGGGGTTACCCTTGTGGGCCAGAAACGTAAAAAAAAATAAAAAAAATTGTATGATATTTTGTTTTTATATCACTCTGCAATAAAAATCAGTCCGAATGAAATTTTGCTTATTACACACGCTAGAATTTTGTTTTTGCAAATTTATCTAATAGTTTTGCATGATATATCGGCCAATATAACACAGTTTGTTATTAATCACTCTACAGCCTTTGTGATTAATTCCTATGCATATGAAATCCAAACCGTGAAATATTAGCCACGATATAACACTCTAAACTAGGATCTATTTCTTAAGTTGGAGAATTAAAAATGCGAAAATTAATATTCTAAAAGTAAACTTGTTTACAATGTGCTGTATGTATGTATGATATATACTTTCAGTGCCTGTGGTATACAGCAGTTACAGCGTGGTGGCAATAGACAGTTAACATTGTTTGAATCCATCTACTTCACCGTGGTTACATTATCTACTGTAGGATTCGGTGACATCTACCCTGATATATGGCCCAGTCAGCTCTTCATGTTATGTACCATTATAGCAGCTCTCCTCATCTTGCCTACTCAGGTACGTACACCACTTTGAACAGTCATACATAGAAACTAGTGTGGCAGAGAAAGGAATCAAACCCAGTGTTTTTTCTCCCTATTTGGTCAATTATTTGTAAATCATTTTATACTCTTGATTTGGAATTTTTTCTTGAAATTGGGAAAAAAAATATGATTTTCAATTGGAACATAGCCCAATTTTGGCTATAAAATCAAGTGAAAAAAAATCACTGAAACCTGGTCCCGATTACCCTTAACATCTCAATCTGAGATAAATCTCATTTCAATTATTGCCATGTATCATTTAGACAAGTCACTTAAATTGGAGGCTAGACTCAAAATTTGCTTCACAAAACAGAACATACTATTCTTAGAGTATATAACATTAAACTTTAAAGTGCTTGACTTCAGATTTATCTCAAATTCAGACACATCTGAGCAAAATCTCGATTTGAGACGAGTAGATTTCAACTTGCGATGCTTCGGGCTCTCGGAGCCAGGGACCCCATGATTCCAAAGCATGCACTTGTAGTAATTATAATGCTCCTTAATGGCTTTACACTAAGCAGTTTGCCAATCTATATATTATTTTGCATGTCTATTTTATTAATTCATGCCTACATTTACTGTATTTATATATTTTAATATTATGATTTCCATGTAAATGCTCATTTTATGTCAAAATGAATATATCTATCTATCAGCATATTCTAACACATGTTCCATATTTTTACTCTGAAAGCATCAACATGGAAATATTGAATATATCAGAGAGACGTGGAAACATGTTTTGTTCTTAAATTAACCAGTAAAGCAACCTTATACAATTTGAGGAAATAGAAGGATGAATATTAGATTCATTATTAACAAGGTTTTAATAGCAGAGCATTGTTGTTTGACAAAACATGCTGAATAAAAGCTTGTAGCCTCATGTATTATTCAGGATCTACTGCTAGTGTTGTTAACATTAGCTGCAATATCCGATGCACTACATGTTTTTTTTTACAATTTTCTGATTTATACGGATTTGTAAAGAGAAAGTGCAAGCTTAGTAAACTAAAAGAGACTTTTCATACCATGTTAAATTATTCATGCATCGTGATTCATTTAAAGGCTGCCATAAAGTATGATTTCTGTATAGAAATATTAGACGTTTTGTCTTAACGTATTATTCTGTCCTGTCAATTATATTGAATTTCCGGCTGTGTTTCTGTGCTCTGTTGGGTTTCTGATTGAAGGAATTACTCTGATAGGCATTGTCAGTGCATTTACATGTTTGAACAAATAGAAATAATGACATTTCGGCTCTGTCAGTGCATTTACAAGTTTGAACAAATAGAAATAATGACATTTCGTATGTCACAATTTACCCCTGAAAGTTTTTAAATTAACATATTTCTTGTTAAAGCTAGACAGTTGTAAAGAATGAATTTATCAATTTTGTTGGTGTTCAAGCAGGAATCAAGTTTTCTTTTGATTGCAAATAGCTCTGAATGTAATTTATTTAGCAGTTTATTGTCAGGACAAATGCATGTTTGTAGCATAGTTTTAGCTTACTCTAAGATGAGTTTTTATGATTATTTGTATATTGGTTTTGTATGAAGCACTATTAGAGTTATGGCCCTTGTTATGCCCCCCCCCCCCATCTTTTTGAGGGGGGAAATTTGCTTTGCTCATGTTAGTCTGTTTATCGGTTGGTTGGTCGATTAATTTAATAACACTTTGCCCTTAGGGATCTTCAAACTTTACACGAAGGTTGGTCAGCAACAGTAGATGACCCCTATTAATTTTGAGGTCAGTAAGTCAAGGTCACTTTGACCATAACCATTTTGACTATTAAACTGCCATTGGGATATACATGTTTTACAAACATCTCTTGTTGAACACAACAATTTTCATGGAAATGAGATAAACTAGTTGTAGTCCAGTCAAATTAACATTAAAGGTAAAACAAATTGCAACAGAAGTTATTTTTCGATTTTTAGGTAGGTAATCGTATGCTGATCACTAGAAAAAAAGTCCTCAAAAAAATTATGTGTCTAAAGGTGAAAATTCAAGATGGCTTCCATGATGGCCGCCATGAACTATATAACCTCTAAAAATCAATGTGGTAGTTTTATATATCGATATAATTCTTTATAATTTGATCGATAATGTTCATTTAGTAGTGTCCTTCAAATTTTCTAGCAACAGTGATCACTTTTAGGCCAAGGTCAAGGCCATTTCAAGGACGAATTGCGAAAAAGCTTAAAATCTGTTGTTTCCCTGTTATTTTCCTTGCCGTTTTATAGATTTCCATCTTTCCCTGTCATTATAAAGTTGGTGTATCGGTTGTTTAGTGTATTTATTCAATATGAATAATATTTTTAATTTAGAACATTACAGTTCGGTTAAAACAGCCACTTTTAGTCAAGTATATGGTATCCAAGACATTTTGGATTCGAAACCATTATTTGTTTGATATCACTTTTGTAATTTAATATGTAGATATAATGATTTTTATTTGGAATGAAAATGTTCATTAGGTAGTGTCCTTCACATTTACTCACAACGGTAATCATACGAAAGCCAATGTCAATGTCATTTCGAGGTCAAAATGTAAAAAGCTTAGTTAGTCTTACCAATGATACAAATAAATGCTAACAAGTAAGAATACTTAGTATACTTAAATATAGTGACCTTAAAACTTGAATCAAACAATGACCATTTGAAGGTCAATGTGCATGTCTTTAAAGGTCAACGTTTTAAGTATATCAATTTTATTAGAGCTCTAAGTTTAATATTTACGTTATGTAGAACTTATGTATGTTTGAAATACTTATCCAAAGCCCTATCGGGTTCTTCAGTTTGAAACAGTCATAATTGACATAACAATGGACTCATCAATGTTGGGAACTGTCACTCTAGGTACTGTTAGGGACTTGCTATTATTGGGAAGTATCATCATCAGTACTATGGGGGACTCACCAGTGTTGGAGACCGTCATTTTCAGTAAGAATCAGGGACAAAACAATGACACAATAGTCACCATATGTCCCATCCTGAGCATAAGAAACAGTCATCCTTTATTCCACGGAGGTAAGGAACTGTTGTCAAAGATCTTAGGTACTAAATGGGACTCACCAATGTACTATTGGCCATTCTGCGGAGTAGATAACTGCCATCTTATGTTATATTAGGGACACACTAGTGCAGGGAACTGTAATCATAGGTCACCCCCTTGAAAATAGTCATCCTAAAACCTATTTGTAGTTGCCATAAGGAACTCACCAGTGTTTGCATCCGTCAAAATAGGGCCTATGGGATTTGAGAATATTCCCATTAGGGGAATCATTAGTGTATGTAACTGTCACACTTAAAAGGACTCACAGGGGTTTAGAGAAGTCATATACCCTTAGGAGGTGAACTTACCAGTGTTTTGAAAAGTAGTCATCTACGGCTTTCTATATGAGGACCTAGTCAATGCTCAATAGATTATACTACGCCCTATGAAATAAGCGTTGATTCACTTACGACAGTCGTATTAAGCCCTGCGGTGGACTCATCGGCATTGGCATTAGTCATAGTTGGGTCTACAGGGAACATTAGTGTTAGGAACAAATAATGAAGGCATTCCGAGGGGGGGGCTCGGCAGTGCTGGGAGAAGTCATTCAAAGATGCAGTTGTTTTAATTAAACCCTAGTGTTAGACGCCCGTGTACTGGAAGCAAACCTATAAGGATCTATAAATGACTCGTCAGAGTTGGAAACAGTCATGCAAACTCCTCTGAGGTACTTGTCTTACATGTAGATCATATGTGATTCAGTAGTGTTGACAGCAGACATATAAGGGTCCATGGAAGACTTATTAGTGTTCGTTACAATCATATTAGTGCACATGTATATGAAGGACTCCCCAGTGTTGAAAGCTGTAATCAAAGGTCCTCTCGGACTCATCAGTGTTGGGAACCATCAATGAAGGTCTTATGGGAGACTCATCATTGCTTGCAGAAGTTGTCATAGTCACTGTGGGAACTCATCAGCATTTGCTAATCCGTCCAATGTAATATAGGGGACTCATCAGAGCTGATACCACTTATCCTAGTCCCTATGGGGACTTGCAAGTGTTGATAACAATATTCTATCGATGTCTTATCAGTGTAGGGAACAATCACAAGTTACTACTATAGTACATTAATTAGTACATTCAATAATGTTGGTGAGCTAGTATTCTATGTACTGAAAGGTCTCACCATTACACGGAGCATTCATCTTAAGCACATATCTGTGTTGGGAACCATTAATGTAGTGTCAATAGGGGACTTATCAGTGCAGGGATTATCATTCGTCCGATCTGATACTAGCCAGTGTTGGCAACATTTTATGTATCAAAGTCCTAGTAGTTAGGCCTTGTTGATGTAATGGGAATCATTGAGTGTTGACAATAGTTATTACATACCACATAGAGGAATCATCAGTGGTTACACTGCTAACAACAACCACACAAGGTTCATTTGAATATTCAGAACTGTTGTTAACAGCCATTCAATAATTCAAAGCTCTATTTGAAGGACCAAGCATGAAAAGTCATCAACGACCTCATGATAGTATTCAGTTTTGACACAGTCAGTTGTGGAACTATGTGATGCTCATCAATGTACTGAACAAATATCATAGGCCCTATGGGCAACCTGCAGGGTTTGAATATTCATCCTCGCTATATGAGTTACCACATCACTCACCCACCAATGTTCCAAGCACACATGCAACATACTGATTATTGTTTTACTCTAAGCAACACTACAAATATCTAACCCACTGAAAAATACAGTGCGGAAATACCATTGCATTATAAGCGTGTATTTTTGTATCCTGAACGACCTTGACCCTTAATTGGTTAGTGTTGTAGATTATACCAACTAATTCTATGCTTTAATAGCCTTAGAAAATGTAAAATATATCTAATATCAATGAAAATATAGCATAATAATCTTTTTCCCTGTAATTCGACCTTGAAATGGCCTTGACCTTGTCCTATACCTTATAATAAAGAAATATACACTTACCAACAACGTTCATGCTTTAATAACCTCATACAATGTAAAACAGATCTTAAACCAATGAAAGTATTGAGGAAAATTCATTTTTTAGCATTTTTAGTAGTTTGACCTTGGAATGACATTCACCTTGTCCTCAAAATGGTCATTGTTGCAGACAATTTCAAAAACCTTATTCAATTTTTAATATTCACACAAACATTTAGTTATACAAATGAAAATTCTAATCCTACAGCTGATGATAATAGTTATCACAATCAGCTCTCGGACATGATGTACTCGAGTAAAACTTGCTGTTTTCACAAATTTCAATATTCTGATTTAAATATATACCTTATAATAAAGAAATATACACTTACCAACTACGTTCATGCTTTAATAACCTCATAAAATGTAAAATAGATCTTAAACCAATGAAAGAATAGAGGATAATTCATTTTTTTAGCATTTTTAGTAGTTTGACCTTGGAATGGCATTGACCTTGACCTTTGAGTGCTCACTTATCCCATCCAATTTGATGCACATTTTGTTATGAACACTTTCCATCGAAATATTCCTTATTATATCTACATATAGAACTACCTCGTTCGAAAATTGATAGTTAGTGGATCAGCAATTTATGACAGACATCCTGGACGCCATCTTGGATTTCATCCCTTTCCCCTTATCAAATTTTTGAGGACTTTTTTTCTAAAGTCCGTCAAGGTTTGAACTTGACATTGGTGGTAAAATTGTTTCTGTTGCAATTTATTTTGGGTTAGGCCCGTTTTGAGCCTATTTTGACTGGACTATTGGACAGTTAAGGCAACATTCAGAAGAAATGGCCAAGCATAACAGGCAAAAAAAGGGGACATACAAAAAGAGATCTCACCTATCACAAGCATTCATCACAATGTCAAAGTAAAAAATGAACAAGAAAAATGTGTTTAACTCTTCGTTTAAAGTATTGTTGTCAAATAACTGGAATAAGTTGTACCATGGTCCTACACTTTTGAATTAATCCAGATTTGGAACTTTATTGCAGAAAATAAAAGCTCATTAATTAATTATTAGTCCACATTCAGTTTGTCATTTGGTAAAAAATTGTATTCCATATTTCATCATTATTTATTCTTGTTGACCTGCTATTATTGACAGTGTGAAGGTCTAATACATAATTGGATTAGCAGTGTACCTCAGAGAAAGAATAGCTCATCTAAGTGTAATAATAACTATACGGTAACAAACACATATTGAATTATCTCCCATACATCCTCGGCACACTAACATCACACAATGACAGTATAAATATTCAGCATGCTTGCTTAACTTACATTTTATGCCCCAGCATCTACTTATGCAGAACAATATAGTGATTGTACAGTCCGTCCAGCTGTCCCTTCGTTACAAACTTTCAAGTTGATCGACTTATAGCTACTGCAGTGACTCCATTAAAGCTAAATGAGACCGCTATAGAACCACTTAAGTCATATTTTAATAACAGAATTATAATCATTGTTAACTGATGACTTGCTAATGACTGTTTTGATTTTTTTCTAGCTGCATTTACTACAAAGTATTTGCAGAATAACTTTTAAAGTTTAAATGACTGCTAATCTGACTTCAACACCTGTTTCAGATCTAATTAAAAAAACTTCAGAAATTACCAAGAATGAATTTGCATGATGTCAGTTTATTTCAATGATGCTTCACAAAATTTAAAATCACATAAGTTTGAATAATTTATTGGTGATGGGTCCTTGCATGAAATTCTAACAGCGCAATGATTAATAACTCTATTTTGACGAGTTTAAATCAGATTGAGTTATCACAATTACAGTCTGTTCAAAGTTAATTGATAGCGGTTGTAAACGTTAGATCGCCTGTCAGGTAAACTTAGTTTATCTAGGTTTAACTGGGTGTACCCGAGTTAATGGAATTCATTGCTATTCTTCTGAATAGGATAGTTCCCTCATTAGTATTATATACATATTGAATTGACAGTTTATTAATAAAAAAAATCATTAATACAGTAGACTCCCTCAATACCGGACTCTCTCAAAACCGGAATCCTCATAAAACCGGACGATTTCTTAGGTCCCGTATTTTCTTCTTATAAAGTCAACTTAAAAAGCTTCCGCAATACCGGACTCCCTGAATTCCGGATTCCGGACGTTATTTACGGTCCGCTGAAAAAATATTGAACGATAACTAATTAAGGAATACCGGACGCGTATATTTATTTTCGTGGAAGTATCACCTAAAGCGTATATTTTTCTTTGCCGATGTGTCACCTTGTATACTGTTAATTAAAGATCGTGTCATAACAAAAGGTGTCATCAACAAATCGTCCGCTAATTGTTTTTTCTTAAACCGTTCCCGCGTACAATTAGCACAGGCGTGAAAAATACTTTATGAAATTCGCCGAGATTTCAAGTTATAGATGATTTTTAATAATTGCTTAATAACGAACGCAATTAAAAACGGTCCTTTCGTTTGATGTTTTGTTGTTAAGCTAGGTATAACTACAAATATATTCCTGAGCAAAGGATCGTTTAGCGCACCAACATAATTGTAATTATGACAACAATGCACTAAATCCAAACAAAACATTTTTAATTGACATGTCTCCAATTATTCAAGACTTGCATTTCGGGAGTTGTTGGATTTCACTGTCTATACCATTGGATGATTCTGATAACCAATGAAAAAATGAGCAATTTTGATTTGGGTACGAATGAATGTTGGTTGATGTTTCTTAAAATGTGACCTCTATATTGCAACAACTTATATAAAAAGGCCATCATTTGTAGCTCTCAAAGAGTGTTACTCTGCAGAGGTTGTACTGTTCATGTAATATAAGCATGTACATGTATCATAACACACACACCAACATACCTATGAAAACATATAAAGGTATACATTATACAGAGCTCCCAGGGAGTTTTGAGGGAGTCTACTGTATATTTTTAGCATTTGTTCGTGATCTCCAAACAATTTTGTGTACAAAACAATGTATGTGATATATGGTGCCTATGGTAGTCTCAACGACAGACCTGGGATGTTTAGTTTTCCACTAAGAAACTTGGTAAATACCAGCCATGTAGTACATACAAGCACCTGATGTACCAAATTGAAAAAACTATAATTGAAACATTAGTTACTGAAAACGATCCTTGCTTATCATTGTACACCAAGAAGGGGACCATTCCATCTCTTCCCTCATTCCCTTATTGCAGTTTATCCCATCAGAAATGAGGTGTTGAAAGTAATAAATCATGTATACCAGGGGGTATCAAAAAGTTCGTGGACTGTGCCTGCCATTTGTTTAGTTTTTGACCAAATTCAGTAAAAATCGCACATTCTTTAAAATTCTAATTGATTTGGAAATTTCCAGATAATATAACCTTGTACCGAGCATGTGACGGTTACTATGGTAACTTAAATAATGCTCCGCGGCGCACTTTAAAAAGATCATTCACTTGACCTCCTACATATATCTATAATTCTGTGAATCGTCATCCGATTTGAAATATTAAACCATTGGCATAAACATTAAGACCGTGGCATCATCCTGGTATACATATTATTGTGATATCGTCACGCATACTGATGTGACGTTAAAAACACGCCGTTTTGTGTTGCCAACTTTCGTCAAATTTTATGACGTCGGCACACTTTTCGCAATGTCCTTACACTCGGACCACCGAATCGCCGTTGTATTTTGCCTTTTTACTAAATGATACACCAATACTGATCTTAGATTAGAACATACAACCTAAGTATATGAAAGTAAAGTTATCGTGCGAAAATCACACTGTTTAAATGGTATAAAAGATGTAACGATGAGAGTTGAATGATGATGATATTGGTAGGGTAGAATTCATTTGCATTGTGACCATTGGACTGACTGTTGCTTAAATAAATGAATTGGCCAACAAGGTCTGACCGACCCTTGTTTATGAATAAAAGAAAATTTAGTCAAAACTGCGTATTTTGGTAGGCTACAGGACATTCAAAACCAGGTTTGTGAGTTTTGGATCCCTTACACAATGTAACAGTGACAAGTGTTTTGACGTTGGATGACGTCGTAACGTCATAAATGTGCGCCGGGTGGCTGTCGGTCATATTTTAAATCTGGAAAATATTTTATTGATATTATCATTTAATCAAATGTTTATGTGTTTCTCAGTACAGAATGGAATGTAGTTTAAGATGATAAAACAAATTATTCAATCGCATTACACATATTAAAATGAGCGGGTCAGTCCACGAACTTTTTGATACCCCCTCGTATATTACAGTTTGAACAGTTAGCCTATACTTGGATGGAGAGACAGAAACAGGGCGGGGCTTACAGTAGTCACCGTGCACAGACGGAGAAGCATGTGGTGGTCTGTACAACAACCCTACAGGCAGATACAGTTCTAGATTTCCTGAATGAGTTCTATTCTCATCCTAAGCTACAGGTAACTAACTCATCTAATTTAGCAGAGCTTGACACTAACTATTTTTGGGCACTGGTCCCCCAGCAAAGAAACATAAAAATTGTAAATAAAACAGTTACTGGTCCTTCAAGATTTCCTCTGGTCCTTCTTGATTTTCACTGGCCCCGGACCAGGGGACCTGTGTTAGTGTTGAGCCCTGAAATTTTAGTAAGTTGTATTCCAGTCTGTGAATTTAGGATTTAAAACTACTTGCCCGAATCGGTGAAGTTTAGGAGTTTCCCTGTAAACATATTCTATATACAATAACTGCAAAAGTTACTTGTCCGAATCAACAATAATTATTGCTTGTTCCGGACAATCGGACAAGTGCCAATTTTGCAGACTGGTATTCTAACACGAGAATGAATCACAGAAAACGCACAAAATGCCTTGTGCATTGTATGCACTCAATCATGGTAAATATTTGTCACAGTGTTTTGTTTGAAATTCTATGTAACTTAGCTTCTAGTAGTTACTTCCTGTGTGATGTCTAGTTCAATAATAAGCTCACTAGTTCAAATCACAGCAAAACCACCCTTTGAAATTTTACCCTGGTCAGTGAGCTTCCTAAGGAAACCTGTGTGTGAGTTACCGTGGAGAGACTATTTCCTTAGTTTCCTTTGGTAGCCCAATGACCAGGGGAAGTTAAAATGTCATAGGGCGGCTGAACAGCTGAAAACAGCCCTAAAAAATTGGTAACTTTTTTTATGCGCCCGCATCCACTGATTTCAACATAGTTATGGCCCCTGAATGACTTGGCTCTTTGTTAGTGTTTACAAATTCAGAACAAAGTCTTGTTTTTAGGCTGGCGATTTCGCGCCAGACTATTACAATCCTAAAAAATGAAATCCACTAAGATGAATTTACTCCCGAAACTGACAACACAGAATCTATACACTCAATGCAAATAGTTCCTCCTCATTAATCAGTTTTGCAAGATAAGAACATTCAACTTTCCTTGTTTCATTTATTCTGTTCGATTGTAATATATTAGTTTCTTCTTGAAATTTAAGGAAATTGTATGAAATTAAAAGAAAAGGTGTTTAAAGGCGTTGATAATTATTACTACGCTTTACGAACGCGATGTATAGCGTGAACGTGTTCCATGTTCTATTTATAGCACAGCTAATATTAGTACGGGCGAGTACGGATTACACCAGGGAACCTGATTATGTATAGCGCGGCGCATCAATGATTTTATTATGTAAAATTATTAAGGTCAATATTCTCCAACGAGATCGTAGTCGAGTGGTTGAGCAACTCGCTTAGTAATTTTCTTATGCTAAGGTCCAGCGATCGAATCACGGCGGCTCCAAATTTTTTATATTTTTAGTCCAGCACTTACCTCTCTTTCGACTTAGAAAACCACTTGATGTTATACTTGAAAAGCTATTGTTCCTTAGCAGTTCGCCAGCCTGTCAGTACTTTCAGTACTTTGATTTTAACTTGCTCTTGCACTTCATACTCTCAACTCAAGTTACATATTTCAGGATTACTATGTAGTATTACTGTCACCATGTGAGCTGGACCCGACAATGAAAGTCTTACTACAGGTGCCAATGTGGGCTCAGAGAGTGATCTTTATACAAGGATCAGCATTGAAAGATACAGATTTAGCTCGATGTCGTGTACAAGATGCTCTCGCTTGTTTTATACTCTCTACACAAAATGTGGAGAACAAAGAGGCTGTGGTTTGTATTTTATGTCATACCAATGCCCTAGGTGGGCATACCTGCCTTTGACTTTTTGGCTAGTTCTGTGGGTAGTGCTCAATCGACATAGCTTGAGCGTTAAACATATTTCATGAAAATTGGTCAAAGATTAAGATGCTTACAGTTGGTTTTAATTTTTGTTGACATATTTTTACTTGCAGACTAAGCCAAAAAAACAAGTGGTTTGTCCACCCTGAATACCAACAGCACAAAGATTATTACCAAAAAAAGACATGCTTGGTATACAATAGAGCAAGCACAAACAAAACCATAACAAATTCTGTTTTCAGACTGCTTACTCTCAGGCACAGTCACTGTTTGTTTGACCTTGAACTAGTTCTTAAAACGTTACTTGATATTTTCAAATTGATTTATAATCTACGAACCATCTGATGCCCAAATACCTTAAAGTTTCTCCGATAAAGATGTCTTTGATCTGTAAAAAGAAAAAGGTTGTAAACGCTGTTTGGTGATTTAATTTTGTTGTTGAGATCATCCACACATTCCAAGAACTTTAAAGTAAATGTTATGTTCATAAAGCTCTGGCTGCAATATTTGTCTTTAAAATCATAATAAAAAACGATTGAAACTTTTTTATGGAATTGTTTAAATTTATTTTTGGGAGTAATAAAGTGTATGATAAATATATCGGCTAGTGTGACTACTAACATGATTGTGTGTTGTATGTTTCTATAGGATCAACATACAATCATGAGATCATGGGCTATCAAAGATTTCGCTCCAGAATGTCCACAGTATGTCCAGATCTTCAGACCAGAGAATAAATTCCATGTGAAATTTGCAGGTAAATATTTGTATACTGCGTTTTTCTTCCTTGTATAGCTTGGCTATTTTGACCTGAGCAAGGTTCTTGCTTTGAATATATCAATTTCTGCAAGCAAATCGTGCAATATCGGCATTTAAGATGTGTTTGTATTACATCTAGTGCGTCATCGTGTACTCCCCGATTATGAAAACATACATTCGGTGTTGAAAACGTAGACGATATATCGACTATTAAATTACGGTAATCAATAGGTCAGGCTTATGTCAATGTGGCACAGCTGTAGCACGTTTCTTCAATATAGAGTTCTGACAATATGAAGGTTCTGACCATGTGGTCATCATGCAACAAAGATTAGGAAATGTCCACCATTGTTCTTAATCTCCAAGCAGATTCCTACATAAACCTTAACCACCAATCTCCATGATTTAGGTCCACCCACTTGATATACTGCTGGTCGACCCAGTAACACGTCCTGGATTATATTGGCTTCCGCCAGGATTCTAACCTTCTTTCTTCCATCCTGTATATGTGCAGTATATTTAAATGCTTAATTAAACTCTACCTGTTCAGGCAATCATGGTTGTAGTCTTTTGGGAACACATAAATGCCTATGTCACTCTCGAAATATCCTAGCTGGACTGGACCAGTAATACAATATTGTTGTTTTTGTTGCTATTTCAGAACATGTGGTTTGTGTGGATGAGTTCAAGTATGCTCTTCTTGCCAATAATTGTTTATGTCCAGCAACATCCACCTTGGTCACACTGTTGTTACATACATCACGCGGACAGTAAGTATTGTATGCTCTCCCATCTTTGCTTTGCACATGCCAGGCTTTGTTTATATTCAATAGTTCAAGGACAGGTAATCCAGAACTACTATTATATGTAAGTATGTAATGTCTTTATTTAACAAGGCTGACACATTCAGTTTCCCTATCTTCCATTTGGGCATCATGTGTACCTATCTGCTTTGAAACTTTCCTGGGAAAAAGGCCAAATTGGCCAAAACTCTAGTATTTCAGTCAAACTCTCTAAATGATCTTAATGCAACCTTATATTGCATTGTAATGAATAATAATAACTGTAAACTATCTATTCTATCAGATAATTAATCACTGCCCCGTGAGTATTGCTACATTATGGCAATTATTTCCTGAAATAGTCATATATGCCATTGGCAACCACCCTTACGAACTGAAACATACTGTGTAATATAGTCAATAAAACAATGGCTTTTGATGTCAGCTCATTGACACCACAGTTTTTTTGTTTTGTTTTTTTACCACAGTGGTCAATGTTGACTCAATAAAACCAGTGCCTTCACAGTGTTGGCTAAATAAAACCATGGCTGTCGATGTTGGCCCAATAAAACTGCAGCTGTCGATGTCGGCCCAATAAAACCACGGCTGTCGATGTCGTCCCAATAAAACCACGGTTGTCGATATTGGCCCAATAAAACCACGGCTGTCGATATTGGCCCAATAAAACCACGGCTGTCGATATTGGCCCAATAAACCACGGCTGTCGATGTTGGCCCAATAAAACCACGGCTGTCGATATTGGCCCAATAAAACCACGGCTGTCGATGTCGGCCCAATAAAACCACGGCTGTCGATAATGGCCCAATAAAACCAAGGCTGTCGATATTGGCCCAATAAAACCACAGCTGTCAATGTCGGCCCAATAAAACCACAGCTGTCGATATTGGCCCAATAAAACCACGTCTGTCGATATTGGGCCAATAAAACCACAGCTGTCAATGTCGGCCCAATAAAACCACAGCTGTCGATATTGGCCCAATAAAACCACAGCTGTCGATATTGGCCCAATAAAACCACGGCTGTCGATATTGGCCCAATAAAACCACGGCTGTCGATGTCGGCCCAATAAAACCACAGCTGTCAATGTCGCGGCTGTCGATATTGGCCCAATAAAACCACGGCTGTCGATGTCGGCCCAATAAAACCACGGCTGTCGATGTCGGCCCAATAAAAGCGCGATTGGCAATGTCGGCCTAACAAAACCTTGGCTGTCAATAAAACCACATGTAATCAGACTGATAGATAGGATATTGAATATTATGTCATACTGACTGTGAAAGCCTCATCAATAATACATACCCACCTACACGTACATAAAACACACCCACACATTGATATTTATATTTGATTGATAAAACATTAGTATAAATAAAATGACATATCAATTTGAACCAGAAATGAAATGACAGACAAAAATAATATTTTTAGGGGATATTTTGATATTTGTCATTATAAAAAATAATATTTATAGTGAAACCCCATGAAGCCGGTGTATCCACGGTACCGGTGTATGTAATTTTCTCATGAAATTGTAGATTTTTTTCTCGTGACAATGCCTGCAGGGTTGTTGACGATAACTGACGAGTAAATTAAATAAATAAATACGAAATGGACCAATTTCTGAATGAAATCACAACAAAAACTTACACCATGCCTTCACTACGAGTAAATCCTTATTTAATCGGCCATGTTTGACATGCATGTATGCAATGCTCGCTTGTTTATTCATCAAACATAATTTTGACAGCTATGACGTCATCCATTGATAAAAAGGGTCGTGTGCAACTTTTGGCGGGAAAAAATCAACTTGTCAACAAACTGGACCAAATTAACTTGGAAAAAGTTATTGTTGCACCGGATAGATAGGGTTATTTCCCTTTCCTGAAATTTTACATGGTGTTTGTTTACATGTATTTTTTCCGATTCCAAAGGTCATTTGATGTGATTTTGCAGTTTTATTAAAGATTAAAGGTCATTTTAGCAGTTTTCAACAAAATATGTGTCGAGGAGTGAGTGATTTATATTTATTTTGTCAATTTCGTTTGATGCACCGGCGACATGAGGTTCAAGGCTAAAGGGGATAAATTGCACTTAATATTTGATATACTTAATCTTATGATAAGCTTCAACTTCTGTACCAAAGGTACCCGAGCTCGTTGCAATTGATAAAGCCTTTGTTCGACGGAGCAATTTTTGCTTTAGTGCTGTACTCTCGGTGAAAATAAATAAGCTTTGGGAGGCTTCGGGAACAGGATCCTCTGGTCTAGGGGATGTTTCATGCAAGTTATGAGACATTTATTGAACTAGCAAGTAAATCGGGAAATTTTAATACATGTTCAATTCATGTATTTAATTTTAATTCCATGTTGTCGATGAGGATTTCCTTGTTGGGACCAGTAGGCTCTTCATAAGGAATGAGGTGTCAAGAGGGGTAAAGTTTTTTATGCCCCAGATGCGGAGCCATATATCTGTCCATCCATTCGTCACAAAATGTTGAAACACAAATATTTAAGTCCATCAGTACATAGCTTTTAAACATAGTTGGCACACCTGTTTACCATCATCAACTCTTATCAAAGCCATTTAACACTATCAAACATTTCAACAGAATTTTGGCCCCTGAATGACTTAGCTATTTGTTACTGACATTAGGCTTCCACCGAGGCATAAGCATTTACTGAATGCAGACATGTTTTCGGAACTGCTTGATCAGCCCACACATCATCAATGCAAATTTGCTTTGTTTTCAGGGAAGGTCAAACATCTTCAGAGGACTGGCAAAGGTTATATGGTCGATGTTCCGGCAATGAAATCTACCATATCAAACTCGGTGAAAGTAAATTCTTTGGTGAATACAAGGGGAAAAGTTTTACATACGCTTCATTTCATGCTCATAGAAAGTAAGTAAATCTTCTTGTATCTCTGTATTAAGTCTTGATTCCTCCAACAGTTTTAAAATTTCCCAAACCTCTAGAAACATCAAACAGGGCCGGTATTTATAAAGCATCTTAAGTGGAAATTTTCTTAAAATCTCAAAATTTCTTGAAGTGTATCGGCTAAAGCCTAAACAGGAACACTAATATTAACAATTATTTAATACATTGTTTAGTTCTAAGCATTATGTAAAGAGCTACAATAATAATATAGAAAACACAGGTTATTTTTCATTTCTTGTGAAATATGGGCAGTTCAATATTTTAACTTAAATCAAAAATTTAAGTTTTCACTTAAGATGCTTTATAAATACTCACCCTGGACTATAGATGTACTAGCAGACAGTACATAGGGTGGAAAACAATGTGACTTATTGACTAAGTCTACAAGTAAAAATATGTAAACAAAAAGATGAAAAAACAACAAGGATCTTATTCTTTGACTAATTTTCACGAGATATAGTTGATGCTTAAACCAAGAATGAGCACAACCAACGCATCTTAATAGTTTTGTGAAATAGTTCATGCTTGAATTAATGTAAAACCCTTTAATTTCGTTGGGACGAAATTTCGTGGTTGTGGTAAAAAAGACAATTTCGTTGGGACTTGAATTCATAGATTTTGTATTTCAGGTTATAAAACAAGGGTCAAAATTAATGTTCGTTGGGATTAAAATTCGTGGTTGAGGTGAACAACAAAATCCACAAAATTTAATCCCCCATGAAAATTAATGATTTTACAGTATATTATTATATAAAACATAATAGTGTCGGTAATTCCCTTCCAGGTACGGGGTCAGCCTTGTTGGTGTACAACAGAACAGTGGAGTATCTACCATACAGTTAAATCCCGGACCACGACATATAATGAAAGAATCAGATATATGTTTCTACATGAATATTACGAAAGAAGAGAATTCTGCATTTATACTTGCTCACCCGAATCAGGAGGACTCGAAACCTGATAAAAAACTTATGCAAAGTGGAGAACACACATCTAAAGTTGCTAGTGTTATAGCTAGTGTTGGTAAGTAACCAAACGGGTATGATCCTTTCTTTGTCCTTTGGGCTAATTTCCTCCTGTCAGTTAATTTCCTCCTTTTGGCTTATTTCCTCTTTTTCTCATTTCCCCTCAATTGTTAATAATTGTTGTTGCATATTATATGTACTAAAACCATGTTGTTGCAGCACACATGACTGACGTTAAAAACCCTTCAACTTAATTGTTAATAATTATTATTGCGTATTATAGGTACAATGGCCTTAGAGTTACAGCACACGAGACTGATTAATGCGCCGCCCGAGATCAATCGTACAGGGAGTCGTAGAACCAAGCTAGAGTTACCGGCGGGCCTGAATCCCTCGAGCTTACAGAAGAGACCGAGTATTGCTCCCGTGCCGGCACTATTAGAAGCCGGTGATATCAAAATTCAGGTGGAAGAAGAGACGCAATCTGAAGATAGTTTAACATTCCTTGATGAGGAGGAAAATCCAGAGTATGTATTGTACATGGGACACATTTCCAGAATACTGTAAACCAATTTTCTTTTGTGAATACTTACTTTCGCTTTTTGCCAATGGTCTGCATATTTGCAACTACATATTTTTGCGTTTTTTGAGTCTCCAGCCATGTCCATATAATTATACTATGTTTTGAACACTGTCACAGCTACTTTCTACCACTGGCGAACACTGCAAATTAAATTGGGCACAATAATTTGTTGGTTTACAGTAATCCGGAAATCAGGATTTGCTTAACTTGAAAGAATGAACCTTTTTTAGGAAAATCACGAATATGTATTGTAAACGGGAACACATTTCCAGAATAATCATGAAATCAGGATTTGCTAAAATGGAAAGAGTAAACTTTTTTGCAGAAAACTTAAGTTATTTGATTAAAAAAGACGAAAATAGAATATATTTGTTATCTTGTTTTTGTCCGAATGATTTTTATGCCCCCGGAACCGATGGTTCGGGGGCATATTAAAATCGCACCGTCCGTCAGTCCGTCCGTCAGTCCGTACGAATGCACCGGTAGTTGTGGGGTGTGGAACAATAGGCTATTTTAAGATTCCATTCATTCCGTCACTTGTGGGGTGCAAAATGCTACTTGTGGGTTGCAACCAAACAAAAGAAAGAACAAAAGAAAACCCCACAAATACCGTCTCATGAGTACGTCCGTCCGTCCGTCCGTCCGGATTCGTTTCCGCTCAATAATTCAAGCAGTGTTTATCCGATCTTCACCAAACTTCATGAAAATGTGTAAGGCCATGAGATCTAGGTCAAGTTCGATAAACAGTCAAATTGACCTAGCCGCTTCAGAGTTACGGCCCTTGACACATAGAAAAATGGCGTTTTTTTTGGTTTCCGCTCAATAACTCAAGCATTTGTCATTGGATCTTCACCAAACTTCATGAAAATGTGTAAGGCCATGAGATCTAGGCCAAGTTCGATAACCAGTCAAATTGACCTAGCCGCTTCAGAGTTACGGCCCTTGACACATAGAAAAATGGCGTTTTTTTTGGTTTCCGCTCAATAACTCAAGCATTTGTCATCGGATCTTCACCAAACCTCATGAAAATGTGTAAGGCTACGAGATCTAGGCCAAGTTCGATAACCAGTCAAATTGACCTAGCCGTTTTAGAGTTACGGCCCTTGACACATAGAAAAATGGCGTTTTTTTTGGTTTCTGCTCAATAACTTAAGCATTTGTCATTGGATCTTCACCAAACTTCATGAAAATGTGTAAGGCCATGAGATCTAGGTCAAGTTCGATAAACAGTCAAATTGACCTAGCCGCTTCAGAGTTACGGCCCTTGACACATAGAAAAATGGCGTTTTTTTTGGTTTCCGCTCAATAACTCAAGCATTTGTCATTGGATCTTCACCAAACCTCATGAAAATGTGAAAGGCTACGAGATCTAGGTCAGGTTTGATAACCAGTCAAATTGACGTAGCCACTTTAGAGTTACGGCCCTTGACACATAGAAAAATGGTGTTTTTTTTGGTTTCCGCTCAATAACTCAAGCATTTGTCATCGGATCTTCACCAAACCTCATGAAAATGTGTAAGGCTACGAGATCTAGGCCAAGTTCGATAACCAGTCAAATTGACCTAGCCGTTTTAGAGTTACGGCCCTTGACACATAGAAAAATGGCGGTTTTTTTGGTTTCCGCTCAATAACTTAAGCATTTGTCATTGGATCTTCACCAAACCTCATGAAAATGTGAAAGGCTATGAGATCTAGGTCAGGTTTGATAACCAGTCAAATTGACGTAGCCACTTTAGAGTTACGGCCCTTGACACGTAGGAAAATGGCGTTTTTTTTTGGTTTCCGCTCAATAACTCAAGCATTTATCATCTGATCTTCACCAAACCTCATGAAAAAGTGTACAGCTATAAGGTCTAGATCAAGATCGACAACCAGTCAAATTGGCCTAGCCGCTTCAGAGTTACAGCCCTTGATGCGAAGAAAAATGGTGTTTCTTCCCGTTTCCGCTCAATAACTCAAGCATTTGTCATCGGATCTTCGTCAAACCTTTTGAAACATGAAAAGGTGTACGGCCATAAGATCTAGGTCATGTTAGATAACAAGATTTCAAATTGACCTACACGCTTAAGAGTTATGGCCCTTTACACAAAGAAAAATATGTCAATATCACATTTGCCCAATATATTATGACACATCTGTGACGGTGCTGATATCTTAACGTTACGTTACTATCAAAGCATGCACGGGGGCATGTGTCGTCCTATGGAGACAGCTCTTGTTTGTTTCATGATTTTTCGAAATAGCCTTTTTTTCTAATTTTATTTGTCGCTGAATCAATTTTGCATAATCGGGATCGTACTGCATATATAATTTACGTATATTTCAGATATGTACGAGGTTTTCCACCAGTTACACCTTATATTGGTACAAGTCCTACATTATGTCATCTCAAGAGAGAAAAACGTCCTCTATGTTGCCTTGAACTTGTCCAGGTAAATCTTATTAATAATATCTGGTTTTATAGGTAGAGCTTGGCCCCGAATCTCCCAAAGCAACTCAAGTAGAAATCTTAACTCAAATCTCAACTTAAATCTCAACTCAAATTGAGATTTTGCTAAATTCAGAGTCAGAATTATAGATAAACGTGAAGTCCAGCTTTTGAAATGATGCCGTTATCAAATAAGAATGTAATTTCTGTATAGTGATGTCAATTCTAAGTCAAGACTTGTATGGAAATGAACATACAGACACATGCCAATATTTGAGATGAGATATTGCTCAGATTTATTTGCTTTGGGAAATCGGGGCCTGTTAAGCTTGGTAGATTTTTATGATTTGCGCTTTTTCTTTCCATCCGTCCATCTGTCCGTTTGTCACTCTCTTGTCCGACTCGTAACTTGAACAGTATTGGAGATATCAATTTGAAACTACATAGGTGAATATACATCATCAAGGGAAATATAGTGCACAAGAACCTTAACTCTCTAGTTGCATACATTTGGAGTTTTAATTTCCATTTGTAAATTTTCATACTTAATTATTCTTAATTTAAACCTGTACGTACATCAGGATGTCGGGGAAGATTAACGAATGACGCATATTTGTCTGTACTTGTTTGTTTATTGCTTTTATTTATCTTCATCGCTGGATATTCGGACTGAGCTAAGCTTAGGCTGACCTGTCTGTACTTCTTCTTAGCCACTGGTATGATTTCAATGAATCTTCCCATTAAAAGTTGGTACCATATTACCGATTGTGCATATATTGTCTCAATCTTTATGTCAGAAATTTAAGCTTGAGTTATGGCCCTTTTTGGAGACACATAATTTTTATGTTTTTGTGTTAAAAATCATTCTAGTTTTATGATAAAGAACAAAACAGAACAATATACAAACATAATTAATATGTAACTTTACAACTAAGTTTTGTTTACAAAAAACTCCATGTTCATTGCAAAATCTTTTATCACAGTTTGACGCAAAACATATTGGTTGATATAACTTATATAGAATTAAATACTATGGGGAGGTTATAGAATGTTAATGAAAGCATACACTTGATAGCTATTATATTTATTTTAATTTCAGGAATCAAAACAAGTAACTGAGTGTTTAATCAGAAATATTTATGTATTTTAGCACATTAACATATGTTATTTAGTTTAACAAATGATCTAGACATTATAGTAATGCTGATAATTTTAATAATTAGAATCAGAACATGTCTGAACCATTGACAATGTATGACTTTCTATGGTGTAGTCCTTTGGACTGTATATAATGTCCAATGTTATCTCCCTTGACTATGTCCAATAATTGTTCGTCTATGGCTGGTTGTCCATGGTCATCTATATTCGCTTGTACATGGATTCAGCTTTTTCATGGACAACAATATATGCCTTTGCACATGGTTTTAGATGCCCTTTCCAGGAATAGAGCTCCATGCTCTGCCCATGGTTTTCTGTGTTTTATTTCCTTACATGGATATCCTAGCTCTCTCCATGGACATAAACATACCAGATATTTGCAATCTCAATTGTGTTATTGAGGCTCAGATTTGGGGATCGGTATGCGCAGTATGTCAAACTATGGAAAGCCATTATTGTTATTATATAATGTACTTTTATGATCTTGTGATTTAATATGGTTTTCATGATTTGGATGCTGTGAAAATATCTTAATTGCTTAATTACAGATTTAAAATGCTTTTAATTTCTAAACTTTGATCTTCAACCATAAGGGGTTTGCTGTGATCTTTGCTCTAATTTGTTATCGTCATGTTACATAATACTTGGTGCAGACTTATAAGTGTTGTGTGGTGGTCTTATGATTCATGATGAAATTATAATAAGTGATATAATTTTTGATTCCCTCACGATAAGTAATATAGTTGTCTGTTACATTAGTTTATAGTAATTTAGTTAAGGTCCATTGTGAGACAAGTTTTTCCAACTTATATTAATCACACTCGACACCTCATTCCTGATGTTATCCATCGCCAAGAGCGTATCAGAGGAGAGCAGCAGCTGTTAGTTTCCCTTACATGCTGAGCATCTAGCAAATGAATTTCTGGCACCACATTAATTTCGTCTTTGGTATGATTCGGCCTGGGATCGAATCTGTAACCTCCTTTACTCGAAGCTCAACCACTAGGCTATTGAGGAGGCGATTGCATTAGCCATTATAGTTCAGAAAGATATGCAGAAATCTCTCTCGTATGTTTCACTTTAACATTATTCTGAATTTCTCTTTCTTCATAATTGCCAGTAGTTTTTATAGTAACAGCTTATAACAAACTAGTATACTGTCTATCAACTTTAACACCTTTCAAATTATCTGACATTTTGTAATATGATCTTTAGTTTAGAGATAATTTGTTGGAGCCTAAATACTGTGGCACTATTGCTGTTCGACGAATGTGCTGCCACCTTATGGAACGGTCTTCCTGTGGAAATCAGGCGCATTGACTCTCTGACAATCTTCAAAAAGACTTTAAAAACACATCTGTTTAAAAGTGCATATCAGTGAATCAAGTGAAATTGTTTTAGACTTTTAATCAACTGTCAACTAGCTGACTTTTGCGTGTTAAGCGCTTTAGAGACTTGTTATCTAAAGCACTATATAAATATTTTCAACTAATAATAACTTTCTATGCCAAGGGCTCAGTGCAAAACTTTGGTAACCACTTCATTTTATAGAGGTTACAATGATTGTACAGTTTACCATAGTTTTGCACTGAGAGCTTGGTACATGTACATTATTGAATTGTATTGTCATATAAATTAAAATTGGAATTATTAATGAATATGTAATTTGTGTTCGTTTGATGAATTGCAAATATCAAATTATTTGCTTCATTCCTTTAACTTTATGTATAATTCACGGCCACATTCAAGACAAAAAAGCACTGAGTCTGAGGCAAGAAATTTCTAGGGTCTATTTGAAGCATTTCGTTCTTCAAAAATATGCTTATTTGGTAATTTCTCAAATTTCACTGAGGCAAGCACCTCCGAGTGTGCCTCCTTGTAGTACCAGGCCTGGTTTTTTCATAATGTAACATACAGTACAATATTTATAAATTCATTTCAGGTGTGTGTTCACTGTAGTTATAAAAGTGCCAAGGAATATGCCTGGCCTAATCCAGCGATCATTGTAGCGGCTGATTACGCCAGTAATGGATTATATAACTTCATAGTACCACTCCGATCACACGCTAGACCCAGTAACACGCTCAACCCCATCATACTGGTTCTAGAAAAAAGGTAAGATCGAGTCCTCAACACCCCACCCCAATTTTTTACCCCCCCCCCCTAATCCTCCTATATTTATGAAGGGATTTTGACAAAACCTTTACAAATTAACTACCCCGGTGCTATGAGGACCTACAGAGCATATTGTCAGGATTTTGTGATTCAACCATTTTGATCTCATCCTGAGTTATGACCCTTAGTTGGTTATCTTCCCTTCTAGAAAAAAAGGTAAGATCGATTCCTCAACACCCCACAACAATTTTCACCCCCCTCCCCCCCAAAAAGGAGAAGGGGATATGGTAATGATAGGTGAGACATTCTGTCAGTCCATCAGAGTTTCGGTGTTGAACTCCTCCTATATTTCTTAAGGGATTTTGATGAAACTTTCACCTAATAACTAACATGGTGAGCTACAGGTCATTTTATCAGGATTTCATGGCCTTTTGTTGATTATCTTCCTTTCTTTAATTTCATGAAGTTTGCAAGTTGAAGAAAATTGCAAAATTAAGTAGTTGCGAAAGTGTTCAAAACATTAATATAGACATTGCTTAAGGAGACTAAAAAATGTGAAAAATTGTAGAAGCTGACGGGTTGCCAAAATGTATAAGTTTGTTATTTGTTAAAGTAAATTGGTTTACAGTATATAAATATTTTGATAATAATGTCAATTAATTAATGTTCTAAAAATGTTCCCAACAACTGCATAACGTTAAAAAAATGTTATACTTGATATTTCAGGCCTGACACATCATTCTTAGAAACCATCTGCCACTTTCCTATGGTGTATTGGATGCTTGGTTCAATAGACCTGTAAGTTAACAGTGATATACTTAATTAATATTCAAGAGCCTGTCAGACTCCTTGATGGACAGAGAGCACTCTTTACTATAGCTGGGCCAGTATTCATGCACAAAGTATCTAAAGGGAAAATGTAAATATCTTGACTTAAGTTAAATAATTAAACTGCACATATTTTCAAGAAACTAAGAATAGCCAATTTTTCTTGATGATTGTAGAAGCCCCTTACATAACACTTTAATTTATAACAATATTAAAGTAGATAATCTTGATTGGATTGTCCTGTCTAGCTGATACATTTAAGGAAATTGTAAGAATTTGAGAAAAGTAAGAATTTGAGAAAATTAAGTTTTCCCTCAAGATGCTTTGTGAATACCAACCCTGATGATATTCAGCCTCTTTCATTGGCGGAGAGGACATTAAGTATTCATTATAATACTCATGAGAAATTCAGCTCTTTGATTGGCTGAGAGTACACTGCATTATGATTCAGAAGCAATTGAGTCACTTTGATTGGCTAAGAGCACATTGTACATAATTATTCATGAGCAATTCAGCCACTGATTCGCCACGAGTACATTTCATTATCATTCATGAGCAATTCAGCCACTTTGATTGGCTGTGAGCACTCTTTATTATTATTCATGAACAATTCAGCCACTTTGATTGGCTGTGAGCACTCTTTATTATAATTCATGAATAATTCAGCAACTTTGATTTGTCGAGAGTACACTTCATTATTATTCATGAACAATTCAGCAACTTTGATTTGTCGAGAGTACTCTTTATTATTATTCATTAACAATTCAGCAATTTTGATTTGTCGAGAGTGCTCTTTATTATTATACTTAAGCAATTCAGCCACTTTGATTGGCTGTGAGCACACTTCATTATTATTCTTGAGCATTATTATGCAGTTATGTTCATGCACTTGTAGAATTGATGATTTATTACGTGCTGGGATCAATCTAGCTGACAATATTGTGATAGTCAACAAGGAAAGTTCTAACTCACAGGAGGAGGAGACGCTGGCTGATTGTAACACAATCGTTGCTGTACAGACAATATTCAGGTGAGTTCTAACCCTTTACACCATATATACCCTTATTATGCCCCCCTCATCTTTGATTGGACTCTCCCCAGTGGCTGCCATTGAGTCAGGACCGAAGGTAAAGTAGTTGGCCAAGTGTTGCAGGTCAAAGTTATTTTCAATATTGGCCTTAGTGTGACAAATCTGACTTCCAGTGTAGGGAATGTAGCAAGTAAATTCTTTACAACGGTTCTTCTATAAGCTTGATAGCCGTGTAGTAATGGGTTTTATTCAAATTATTGTAGTTTTCCTAAGATTTTTACCATTTTAAAATCACATGTGCCTGGACCCGCAGGAACAGGACAACGTGAAATTACGCCTTGTGCATAATAAGAAGTCCCACATAAAATGTTTTACTGTAATTACAATTAATTTATACCCCACTGCGGGTGCAGACTTTCTGAATTTGTGTGAGGTGTTTATTTTGAGAATTTGTTCTTTTTCAGATTATTTCCAAGTGCCAATATCATCACAGAATTGACTCAATCATCCAATATGAGATTCATGCAATTCCGAGCAAATGATTCGTATTCCTATGAATTGTCAAAACTTGAAAAGGTATATACTGTAAAATCATAAATTTTTGTGGGGGATTAAATTTCGTGGATTTCGTGGCTCACCTAAACCACAAACTTTAATCCCAATGAACATTAATTTTGACCCTTGTTTTATTAGCTGAAATGCAAAATCCACGAATTCGAGTCCCAACGAAATTGTCTTTTTTACCAAAACCATGAAATTTCGTCCCAACGAAATTAAATGATTTTACAGTAATATATATAAGAGGTTTGAACTTACTGTCCTATTAAAATTTCAAAATTAAGTTAGAATGATGTTAATGAACAAACTAATGTATATTTTATTTCCAAAGCAATAGAATTTTTCAACAGGCTAAGCCTATATATTATCCCTCTCCTAATATCTATGTGCAGTGGCCAATATTAAAATGTACAGGTTTTATAAAAGTATGGATATTTTCAGGGTTGCTGAGTCAGGGAAAAATTATTCTTTTATGCCATATTAAAAGCATCTACTGAGTGATTGAAATAATTCTGTCACTTTGTTTGTCAGTCCCTTTGAAAATGTTCAAAAACACTTTCTACTTTTTACAACTGAAATATTTTAATGATTTCAAAGTTTGCATACTCAAGTCATGGGGGAGCGGTGGCCTTGAGGTCTGGTGCGTGCTTCTGGATCAAGAGGTCCCTGCTTCAAGCCCATCTGGACCACTGGTTAATTTTTTCTGAGCAAGAAAAACACATATCCTCCACTCCACCAAGGTGTAAATTGGTACCTATGAGTTCAGTGTCTATTCTTGGGACCGGAAGATCGAGAGAATTAGTCTCCCCAGGCAGACACGAATGTCGGTTTTCATAGGTATCCCAATGATCAGGGGAAAATGTCAACGCGTGCTTCAGTGGATTAACAGCCGAAAAGAGCCCTAGAAAATTGGTTACATAACTTTTTTATGTGTATATTACAGAAAGAGAAGGAGAGAGGATCACATATATCGTACATGTTCCGACTACCGTTTGCTGCTGGTAATGTATTCAGTGCGAGTATGTTAGATACATTATTATATCAGGCATTTGTCAAGGATTATCTCATCACGTTTGTTAGATTACTGCTGGGTATCGATCAAGCTGTCGGATCCGGACATCTCTCATGTGTAAGTTATCAGCCGTTAGTGCGTATCATTATGACACTTTAGGTTATTCAGCCTTTTTACAACTTGGACTTTGACATTTCATTTTCTCACTCTGACATGTGTGAGGCTTTTGGCATTGTATTATGTAATAATGTAATGTGATGTTTTAATGGCTTCTGTGCTTGGCTGGTGATGTTGAGTGCTACCTTTCCTGTCCAAATTTACTCATCTAATATTTTTATGCCCCATCTTCGATGAGGGTATACTAGAATTGCTTTGCCCATGTCGGTCTGTCTGTCTACATTTGTATCAGTAGACCAAAAGTTTTCCGTTCAATAACTCAAGAATGAATTGACCTAGCAAGGATGTGGAAATCTTCAAATTTTTCGCTTGTCCATGGGCAAGTTGGACTGAAAAATCCACTTGCCCGAAGAATAAATCTACTTGCCCGAGAAAACACAAAATTTTGAAAAAGCAACAAAATTTCAGTTTCATTTGTGTATTTATCTTGTCAAGCTTGAGAGTACTGTGTATCTGATACTAATTCGAGGGATTTAGAGATTCACTTTTGTATTAAGGCTGACCTAGGTAAAAGAGGACACTTAATATTATTTGCTTATGGTAATTTTGCACTTGCCCATGGGCAAGTTGGATGGAAAAATCCACTTGCCTGCAAACCAAAAAGCCCAAGTTGGGCAAGTCGGACACTGGAATTCCACACCCCTGCCTAGGATCTTTAAACTTGATTTTATTTAATTGTCTGTTTGACAGATGAAAATAACCAATGAAGATTTATGGATCCGAACTTATGGTCGTCTATATCAGAAGCTTTGTTCTACTACGTGTGAGATACCTATAGGAATATATCGTACCCAGGTTAAATCATGTAGATCTCCACCCGCCAACCATTCTGTAAGTAACCATAGCAACCAGGCATTGCATGTTGTTTGTATTTACATACTCAGTTTATATTGTTTCATAATCTTTTTTATTTCCGTTGCCGTGAGGTACTGTTAGATTTCTTAAATGTAGAAAATGTACTGTTATTTTACTTTGAAACCGTTGAAAAAATAATATGATCTCAAAAAATTAGGAAAAATTACTTTGTTGAAATGCTTAAAATGTAGTATAATTTTTAAAAATGTTTGTTGAAATTACTGCAGTAATTTTATCATGTTATTGAAAATTTATTTAAATGGAAATATTTCTTATCAAAAATTATGTAAACTACTTTTTGGAAGTAATATTGTGAAGGATTTCATGAAAAAATTCCATTAACCAATACTGTAAATATCATTATGCAACCCCCTTCTTTGATGAGGGGTTTATTGCTTTGCACCTGCCGGTCCATCAGTTGATTGCTTGGTAGGCCAACTGGTTTCCAATTAACAAGTCAAGCACACTCGACCCTTTAGGATCCTAAAACATTCCAGCTTGGGCTGCCATGGCGGACATACACATGTATTTTACAAACATCTTTTGTTTAAAGGGATTTGTGATGTTTTTGTACTATAATGTATCATGATAGTGTAATGCTGTTTCATGTATGGTGATTTGTAAAAAGTGTGTGATTCTAGTCATAGTAGTATATATTACATAGACTTGTATAGACTACCTTATATAGCATTATTATGCACCCCATCCTTGATGAGGGGATATATTGCTTAGCACATGTCAGTTGGTCTGTCTTTTAGTAGACCCAGATGGTTTCCGTTCAATAACTCAAGAACGCTTTGCCCTAGGATCTTCAAACTTTACATGGAGGTTGACCAGCAACAGTAGATGACCCCTACTTTGAGGTCTAAGGTCAAGGTCACTGTCACCTTTACCATTTTTAGCTCACCTGTCACAAAGTGACAAGGTGAGCTTTTGTGAACTCTTCGTCCGTTGTCCGTCCGTCCGTCGTCCGTCCGTCCGTCGTCCGTTCACAATTGCTTGTGAACACACTAGAGGTCACAAATTTAGCCTGATCATTATGAAACTTGATCACAATGATCATCTCCATAAAATCTAGGTCAAGTTCGATATTGGGTCATCTGGGGTCAAAAACTAGGTCACTAGGTCAAATCAAAGGAAAACCTTGTGAACACACTAGAGGTCACAAATTTAGCCTGATCATTATGAAACTTGATCACAATGATCATCTCCATAAAATCTAGGCCAAGTTCGATATTGGGTCATCTGGGGTCAAAAACTAGGTCACTAGGTCAAATCAAAGGAAAACCTTGTGAACACATTAGAGGTCACAAATTTAGCCTGATCATTATGAAACTTGATCACAATGATCATCTCCATAAAATCTAGGTCAAGTTCGATATTGGGTCATCTGGGGTCAAAAACTAGGTCACTAGGTCAAATCAAAGGAAAACCTTGTGAACACATTAGAGGTCACAAATTTAGCCTGATCATTATGAAACTTGATCACAATGATCATCTCCATAAAATCTAGGTCAAGTTCGATATTGGGTCATCTGGGGTCAAAAACTAGGTCACTAGGTCAAATCAAAGGAAAACCTTGTGAACACATTAGAGGTCACAATTTGTGACTAATCTTTATGAAAATTGATCACAATGATCATCTCTATAAAATCTAGGTCAAGTTCGATATTGGGTCATCTGGGG
The DNA here is from genome assembly GCA_963678985.1 of Spisula subtruncata. NCBI lineage: Eukaryota > Metazoa > Mollusca > Bivalvia > Venerida > Mactridae > Spisula > Spisula subtruncata. The sequence goes on along the minus strand of OY787673.1, from coordinate 28,268,187 downwards.
TCAAAAACTAGGTCACAAGGCCAAATCATTGAAAAAGCTTGTGAACACACTAGAGGTCACAATTTGAGACTAATCTTTATGAAAATTGATCACAATGATCATCTCTATAAAATCTACGTCAAGTTCGATATTGGGTTATCCGGGGTCAAAAACTAGGTCACAAACCTTTGAAGGCCAAATCATTGAAAAAGTTTGTGAACACACTAGAGGTCACAATTTGAGCCTAATCTTTATGAAACTTGATCACACTGATCGTCACTATAAAATTTTGGTCAAGTTCAATATTGGGTCATCCGGAGTCAAAAACTAGGTCACGAGGCCAAATCATTGAAAAAGCTTGTGAACACACTAGAGGTCACAATTTTGACTTTATCTTTATGAAACTTGATCACAATGATCATCATTATAAAATTTAGGTCAAGTTCGATATTGGGTCATCTGGGGTCAAAAACTAGGTCATGAGGCCAAATCATTGAAAAATCTTGTGCACACACTAGAGGTCACAATTTTGACTCTATCTTTATGAAACTTGGTCACAATGTTTATCTCTATAAAATCTAGGTCAAGTTAGATACTGTGTCATTTGGGCCAAAATCTAGGTCACTAGGCCAAACAGGTGAGCGACCCAGGGCCCTTTGGACCCTCTTGTTGACAATTATGCTGCCATGTGGGCATAAGTATTTGACAAAATTCACCTAGCTGGCACTCTGTACCATTCTGTGTTTAGTAGCACATTGATATTCATTGCTCTGACCATATCATAGAAGTATATCCTAAAGATAATAAAAATTAAAATGTTGAGGTCTATCATATATATCTCCCACAGTCATATCAAGTGGTAAACAAAGATTTTGTGCTGGATGTCTTGTTGAATTTCACAGAATTCGTCCATGCTTTTTCTCCTTAACCCCTTCTCCACTAGTCCAATTCCTATGAGACTTCACATGAATACTTGGTAACCAAGCCTAGTTTTGCATATTGCCAGGAACTTTTAGGTTGTATAATTTTTGTGGGAGTCTAGTGGGACTGGTTGTAAGAGACATGTATGTGTTTTTGTGTCAATGCCCTGATGATTTTATTTATATTATTATGGTATGTTTTATACATGAAGGCTTTAGCATATCTAATCAGCCCAGATGGACATAAAGTAAAGTTTATGTTGTTACAGCAACACATAATATATGGCACATTCCCATCACAATCAGGTCATCATGTAGAACTGGTTCAGAACATGTACAAATCTTTCTATAATATAAAGCAAACTGAATCCTCTAGAGCTTTGCTTTGAGTTCATGAGGTTCCCAATTCCTGCCCACGCCATAGGTGGCAGTATCAGTGTTTGGAAAAAAAATATTTAAAAAATGAAAAAAATCCATCACTGAGCTAATATACTATCAAGGTATACATAAAGCGTAGTATATGTCTATGTCCAAAGATTATGGAACATCGCATCTACTATAGGCTTGGTTCCCAACAATAATTACAATACAGTGAGCGCAGCGGGTAACCAGCGCATAAATAAAATCACCTTGAGCGAAGTTAAATAACGAAAGTGACACTTGTTTTGCTGTTTCGCAGTTATGAGATACAATTGAACGAGATTTTCGGTAAGAATGATTATCTTATAGTTTATTTGAATGACTTGTATAGCAATTTTTCTTCAGCGCCCGTATTTTATGCTGAAAAAACGAGATGCAATGTTCCACAGTCTTTGGCATATAGACATATAGTACGCTTTATACCTTGATAGTATATTAGCTCAGTGACGGATTTTTTTAATCGTTTGCGGACCAAACGCTGATACTGCCACCTGTGGTCCACGCTGTGTCATATCAGGGATGAAATAAACTTGGCACCAGAAATTCCCTTTCATTGATACAATTTATGTTCGAATCAGTTCTGGTGATGACTTTCATTTCTAAAATATGTTACATTTTTCTATTGTGTCACAAACACAGATTCAATGTTCATGGACATGTATATGCTTTGTCAGTTTTAAGTTTAGAATGGTATACATTTCACTTGCCTAAATGTAGGTTTTTAGGTGAATTTGGTAATGTCTTAGTAAAAGTGGCTGTGTAGATTTCTGGAATCTTCCCAAATCTTGGTAGTCTCAAAGTAAAATTTAATGCCTGTGGTGCAACCAGGGTGTATCTTACCATATGGTATAAAGTGGAAAAAACCTTGCTGCACCAGCAGGACGCAACTTTCTGGAAATTTCCATTCCATTCTGAAACTTAAAACTGACATGTCAAAGCATTTTCAGCTTTATATGCGATACTTGTATTTATAACCAATATCACTTCCACCAGCTACATTGTATATGTATGCGGAATCGTAAAAATAGAAAGACTTCTATAGCATTGAGCACAGAATTTCATTCACTTATCACTGATTCTGAATAGCATGTTTTCATTGGTCATTATTATTATATTATCTAATCATGTACACGTATGCAAATTTAAATATTCTGAATAAATTTCTGATATATTTCTTAAATTGTACTGGCAAAGTATAACCATATAGTTACGCCAACTACTCATAAACCCTCATATACTCTTGACCAAAAAATGAATATGTCCGAGTCTCCATATTGGCAAATCTTGAAAAGCCATATTCGTTCTTCATATTTTCATGATTTGCTGGCTCAGATGTTTCCCTTTTTTGCCCGCATCTACTCATAAGCCCAACATTTGTTCTCTGTCTAGTATGGCTAAATATTAATACAGTATATTTAAACTCTTCTATATTCATAACTTTCTGTAATTTTCTTCAATTCTTGGAGTTATTATCATCGTAATAAAGAATAAGTGCACTTTTTCAATAAAAAACTGCTAAGAAAATGTAACAGAAAAATAGTTGAAAAAGTCAATAATCTTTATTGAATGATCATTTAATATTTAGATACATAATTGTATGTAGTATGTCATTTAAGTAGTTCACTTGATAAGTTGTGTCCTTACATCAATCACTGCTTAGATATGAGTTGTTACATCAAGTAATATAATGTGCACTCACACTGCTTAGGCAATAGCTGCATTATTAGTTACATGGCCGCTAGATGATCGACCATGCACCGAATTTACCCCACTGTTGACCATGCATTCTATGATTCATTATCGATAATCGCATTACAGACCACCTCAACAGCTAGAGTTTCTTCCCTTAGCGCTTGTCCTAGTGACTAGGTATTGATCATGTGAGCGCCCTGTATTGATTTTACTGACCTGTATGTAATGCGATTGTGTCACCACATGATGACAATGGACCAATCACATTCTTTGATTTAGCTACACATTCGTCATATGTGGGGTATTATGAAGAATGCAATTTTCACTCACATGTACTGCTTAGACAAAAGTTACCTCAAAGAATATAATAATTGTGCACTCACACTGCTTAGGCAAAAGTCGCATCAAAGAATATAATAATTGTGCACTCACGCTGCTTAGGCAATAGTCGCATCAAAAATATAATAATTGTGCACTCACACTGCTTAGGCATTAGTCGCATCAAAGAATACAATCATGGTTTCACACTTTGAATGGTTGCAATAACTACAAGCTAGCTTTCACTGTGTGTAATATATATCTATATATCACGCTTTATATTACAAAAAGGTATATAGGCTTAAAATTGATGTGCCCAAGTTTTATTTCTTGTAATATATATATAATGCATATATCACTATAAAGGCATGTAATTATTATAGCGTCACTGTGTCTATTGTAGTTGCATTTTGATTGGATGCCTATCACATTGTATCGTATTTTAGTGCTATATTTAGACTATTTTTGAACCAATCATGTTTTGTTTTGCTTATTTAGAGTGCATCCGTCATATCCAGAGACCAGTCAGCACTTAATTTAGCATTTAGAAACTCTGTAGTAAGTATGATTTTTGTAACCTTTCAGTTTTCGATGTCATTGTCAGCTTTTCCTTATTTTGGTCAATTTATATTTATTTGTTAATACATGTATCTTCTTAAACAGGATTCACCCATGGATCATCTCCTTTCCTTGTTTCCTTAACTTCTCTTCTTACTTAGCCTTACAATCTGTGGATTCTTATCTGCTGTTCCTCTTCATCCATTGATCCACATACTCCTTTCATCCATTGCACCACTTTATCCATCAATATGTGTCATCAATTCATCCATTGATTCACTTTATCCATCAATCTGTGTCATCAATTCATCCATTGAACCGCTTTATCCATCAATCTGTGTCATCAATTCATCCATTGAACCGCTTTATCCATCAATCTGTGTCATCAATTCATCAATTGATCCACTTCATCCATCAATATGTGTCATCCATTGATCCGCTTTATCCATCAATCTGTGTCATCAATTTATCCATTGATCCACTTTATCCGTCAATCTGTGTTATCAATTGATCCACTTTATCCATCAATCTGTGTTATCAATTCATCCATTGATCCACTTTATCCGTCAATCTGTGTTATCAATTGATCCACTTTATCCATCAATCTGTGTCATCAATCAATCTGTTTCATCAATTGATCCACTTTATCCATCAATCTATGTCATCAATCAATCTGTTTCATCCATTGAACCACTTTATCCATCAATCTGTGTCATCAATTCATCAATTGATTCACTTTATCCATCAATCTGTGTCATCAATTCATCCATTGATCCACTTTATCCATCAATCTGTGTCATCAATTCATCCATTGATATGCTATATCAATCAATCTGTGTCATCAATTGATCCACTTTATCCATCAATCTGTGTCATCAATTCATCCATTGAACCACTTTATCCATCAATCTATAGCTATGTCATCAATTCATCAATTGATCCACTTTATCCATCAATCTGTGTCATCAATTCATCCATTGATCCGCTATATCCATCAATATGTGTCATCAATTCATCCATTGATCCACTTCATCCATCAATCTGTGTCATCAATTCATCCATTGATCCACTATATCCATCAATATGTGTCATCAATTCATCCATTGATCCACTTTATCCATCAATCTGTGTCATCAATTCATCCATTGATCCACTTTATCCATCAATCTGTGTCATCAATTAACACATTGATCCGTTTTATCCATCAATCTGTGTCATCAATTCATCCATTGAATCACTTTATCCAGCAATCTGTGTCATCAATTAACACATTTATCCGTTTTATCCATCAATCTGTGTCATCAATTAATCCCCTTCATCCAATGATATGTTTATCTATTGATGTGCTTCATCAATTTACCTTGATCACTCATTGATCAACTTCATCTGTCCAATTTTTTCTGACACAATCCATCTTTATAATTCTGTAAATTTATGATTCTCATTCTTTCCCTCTATTCCATGTTTCCTGTTTAAGGCTCTGAGTGTCTCGTCCCTAAATTGTTTGTCTTACAGATTCCATCTTATAACTTGCACCATATATATCTCTAGTTAAATCTTGAGCAGTTAAAGTTAAATAGGACTTTTTGTTTTATCTATGACAATTTTAAACTAACCAGTTTAATTATTACATAGTTATTAACCCCATGTTTAAACCTATTTTTAAAATCTATTTTTAAAATTAGCAACATGTTTTCACCATTATTATATTAGTTACTTTAATATACTTCATGAAATTAATTTACTTTGTATATTAAATATTTTATTATATTACCTATTTATATTACATAGTACAACATTATCTCACTGATAATATTCACAATGTTACTAAACACTGAAGATGCTTTTGACAAATCGACCAGATAGTTTTTTTGCCCATGTACGTACCACACTCCTTAAACCATTGTGCCAACATATTGCTTCACATACAAGATGCGGTTGCTGCGGGGTTGCCTTTTCACTCAGCCACATTGATTCAATATTGCTTCACAAAGTTCGCAAACTTGAAATAATTATAAAGTGTAGGCCATTACAAAGGGGTTAAACAGATATGCATTCTTCCCTCAAGGTCTTGTTTGTCAAATGTCTCATTTACATTAGTATGTCCCCTATCTTTGATCAGGGGGTATATTGCTTTGCTCATGTTGGTTGGTCTGTGTGTCGGTAGACCAAATGATTCCTGTTCAATAACTTGAGAACCTATTGCCCTAGGATCTTGAAACTTTACATGTAGGTTGACCAGCAACAGTCTATAAAACTTATTAATATTAAGGTCAAAGGTCAAGGTAACTGTGACCTCCATTTTCAACTATTATGGGTTGCCATGGGGGCGTACATGTTTTACAAACATCTTTAGTTTATGTGATATGTCAGTCTTTTTTCTTTACATTTACTCTTATGTGGGCGACACCCCCTCTTTTGGTACGTGGGATTCGTGGGAAATTTAAGTAGCTTTTGGAAATAAATTTTCACAATTTCTAAATATAAACTCCAACAATGCATCAAAACATAGTAAGTTATCATTTTTTTAACTCTCATTAACGTTTTTTCTTGATCCCGAACTCTATGTCTTAGGAAATGCTTGACCTTGAACTCTGTGTTTTAGGATATACTTGACCTTGAACTCTCTGTTTTAGGAAATACTTGACCTTCAACTTTGTGTTTTAGGATATACTTGACCTTGAACTCTCTGTTTTAGGAAATACTTGACCTTTTTCTTCCTGTTTTCAGAAAGGTCGCGGCTATAGAAACCAGAACGGGGTATATACACAAATATTACAATTATACTAACCTCTGCTACCAGGCACATTGATAAGTCTCAAACCAAAACTAATCATTCCGCCCATCCATTATATTTTGTTCTTTCAAATATTGCTTACACTTTCTTCAACTTGGAATCGTAGCTAAAATTTGCATGCATTCCATTACTGTCAGGTTTTAAATATTTTCAAAGTTTCAAATGGCCAAGGTGGGAAGTGGCTATAATCTTTTTATTCTGCTTTTTCTTTTTTCTCCCATGACATTGTTTTTTTTACTTGAGGCAATAATAATTAATTGGGCATTTACTGTATGCCAATAAAAGAAAAATATTTGGAAAAATATTTTTTGGATTTGCAGTTTTTGTCGACATCTGCTGGCTAAGAATGAGAAGATCGTATAACTACTATTTACGACCTTATAAGACTGATACATATTTAAAATTGGCATCACAAGGCATTTCTTACGAGCCTATTTAGTAATACATGAAAATCAGAAGTTGCCATGTTGGCCAAACTGAAGTTGAAACAGCTTGTTTTAACATCAGTAAAGTGTAATTTTTTGACAGTTTTTTGTTGTATTCTAAAAATTATTTATTTTGTAGTTAGGACCTTCTCCTTCTAATTAACATATTTTCTGGACACTTTGAGACTGATCTATGGGCCTGGTACACATGAGTGGTGTGATACTGACACAATATTAACAATTGATTTCTCTATTTATCAAACACTTTCCTACATTAGACTGCTTGCTGTGTGATATATTTGTTGATACGTTGGTTAAAGTTTTTGGTATGAAGTGACTGTTTGTTGCACAAAATTTTAGTTCATTTTTACATGTATTGTATGATTTTTGTGAAAGTGTTGAATTGTCTGAATATTTTATCCAATGAAAAAAGAAAATTGTTTGCAAAAAAAATGTCCATTTTTTCGTGTGTTTCTTTTACGCCCGTCGAAAGAAGGGACAAATTATGTCCACACTATTATGGTGGGCGGGTGGCATATTTTCAGTATAGTGTCCACACTCTACTTCAAATAGTTCTTGTTCGATCTACACCAAACTTGGTCAGAAGATGTATCTAGCTGATATCTAAGCCAATTTTGGTCATGTGAGATGAATAACTAGGTCATGGGGTCACTTAGTGCATACATTCAAAGACCTTATAGACAGTGTCTGGGGCATATCTTGTTTGAAATAATTGATAACCAGCCAGATTGCATCAGACACTTTTGGATTATGGCCCTTGATGTTAAAAAGTTTTATCATTTTTCTTCATCACTATTCCTGTAATTCTTAGTTTTACTTGTATATGTAGATTTAGACTTTATTTTTGTTTCCTTTTCATTTCTTTCAACCTTACCTTCAATCTAAGTATCATTCTAATTATACCCCGTCGAAGATCAAGGGGATATATGATAATGGTAGGCTTCATTTCGTTCGTCTGTCAGTTTGTACGTCGGTCAGTCTGTCTATCCCAGCTGTGTGCAACTCCTTCTAAATTTCTTAAAGGATTTTGATGAAACTTTCACAAAGTATCTACTATGGGGAGCATGTACCAGTGTATATTGTCAGGATTTGTGATTCAACCATTTTTGCCTGAGTTATGGCCCTTTTTTTGATGTTTTACATGTATACAGTACAATTATCTTCTCGTCGGCAGGGAATATAGTTGTCTATGACTGCTTCTTGTTGTCTATAATTGCCTCATTTTAAGTCTACTAAACCCTTAACTCCATACACACCAACACTTATTATAAGTCTTATAATCTTTAATGCAGCTTTTTAGACAATTCTCAAGAATAGTCTCCCTTGGTAAAGGTGTCTAGTAAATCCATACATGTAGTCTTGGGGCATCTCCTGCATAAAACATCTTTGGAAAATAATTGATAATAAATTGGGATATCATCATCATTCGCAACAATTGACATCTCTATGTAGTAAATGATTATAATTTTACGAACTCAAGTACACTCATATGCCTGCCATATTTCTGCAAAATGCTGACTGGAAATGAAAGCTATGCTCAGCATTTGTAAAAATAAAACAATTTCTTCAATTATTGTCATGCTCTCAAACACATAGGTTTGCAATATCAATTAACAGTTTCTTGATAAACAATTAATTTAATAGAACAGCCTCCATCATTTAAAGCCGTATAGGATGAAATTGAATACTTTAATTGGCTGTTTCAAGTTGAAAACAGTTGAAAATGAACTTGCATGTGACATGTGAATAATTTATTTTATTTAAAAACAGTTTATTTACTTGTCATTACAAGCATGTTTTAGATGATGACAGGTTTTTGAACAGCATGAATTGTATGTAATGTAACATTTTGATTTTTTCGTTTTTGCACAGGCTTTGTCAGCAGTAAGTTAGATCTATAACTTTCACCTTGTATTTATTTGGTTGTTGTTTATTTTGGTAATCTGTGACTCTTTTTTGTGTCAACTTGTTTCATATTTCTGACTGACCTGCAATTACTGGGGCACCGTGCTGGTGGGGCACCGTGCTGGTGACCACAACCTTTTTTGGTGTGAGTACAGGTAGGCTTAATTAGGACCCTACTGGTGGAGGGGACTAGATAGGGTTGCCCTCAGTCAGTCGGTTAAGAAATCTGGATCCTGCCACCTAACTCTAACATAAACAGTCTTCAAGCTAGGTTTATGAAACTTGGTATATGGATAGGGACCAATAAGGCGATTATGCAAGTCTTTTTTGCTTTTGATTCAGACAAAATTGTGTTTGCCATGGCAACAGAAATGTTGACAGCCTGTAATCCAGGTAGGGGACTTCTGTATTGCTTGCAATTCCTAATTACTTGTTACTTAAACTTTATGTTCAATTTGCCTGAACTAGCACTCACTTTTTTTATTGCATATTTTGGAGAATATTACCAACATGTGAATTAACTCCCTTGGCATTAAAATTGGGAGTTTCTGCACATAAATTACTTTTTAAGAGAATGTGGGCAGCAATAGGTTTACATAAATTAGGTGTCATGAAATCAATCTAACATGTCTGATTTCATATGATACTTCATGGTTTCACTAATAAACGTTATTATTTATCGTGATAGCAAGTAGTCTTATACTCGTGCAGTCATCATAGATGTGATTATTTTATATTTGGACTTGACTCCTTTTAAGTTTTAATTAATTGATGTTTTCTGCCAAAGAGTAAGAAATAACTTCCTCGTAATTCTTCTTTCCCCTCTTCCACATTATTGAAGTAGTTAGTCATTCTCTCTACAAACACTTTGTGACTTGCTTGTGTTGTTTGTATATCTATCAGATATGTTTGTATGTTTGTTATTTTACCATGCATGAGAGAGAGAAAATTTATTTTCCACGTTTTTGCCAATTACTCCTTCGTTTTTGTTTTACTGGGTATGTATATTTTTGTGGCGTTTCTTTCTCAGATTGCACTCTCTCCACTTACTGCAATATAAATTATCCCATTATTCCATTATTCCATTTTTTTTAAAAACTCATTCTTGACATTAACTATTACATTTTTCGCCATTTCACATTTTTTGCTTGGAATTTGTGATCGCTTAATCATTATCATTCTTCCATAATTATGTACTCAAAGTAGTTGTATTCTACTTTGCTATCATTTTAATTACCACATTTTATCCAATGTTAACATTTTACATTGATGCACATTCATTTAGATATATATATGAGCTAATTTGATACCTATTATTTTGACACTGTGTTTGTACACTCAGAGGGGATGTTCTAACCCACCGGTACACTCAGAGGGGATGTTCTTATGGACCAGTTATATTTCTGGCCAATTTTCTGTTTATATATAAGTTCTAAACTTCATTTAAATCAAGGATAAGGTTAGCTCAGCTTAATCCTAAATATAAAGGTAGCATTCAATATTTATCTTATTTAATTGGAGAATAAGGATCATATCGTATGTTACTGACAAAGAGTTTAATATGGTGTGATCTGATTGGTTGTCCAGAAAATTACCCTTAAGTCAAGTAAAATCAATACAAGATGAATACCACCCCTTGAAGAAGTCACAATTTAAGAGTTTCTGCACTAAATGGTTTGGGTTTAAAAACTGATTGGTAAGAGCATCCTCTAAGTGTACTGTATTCATTCATATACCAAGTTTCAACAATATGGTTTATAGGGAAATATTTGCAATATTTCTCCAGTATACAAGAAATTGCAGCACCTTGACCAAGCTTTACGTTAACTCTGTCATGTCATATTTGTCTTCTATAAGTATTTCATGCAAGAAATTGTGGAATTTTGTCCAAGCTGTCTTTAACACACAGGATTTGTTATCTTGTGTCACTGTTGTGTTTTGATGAAGTATATTCATGGTGTATATTTGCAGGTATCATTAAACATGATGGCGGGTACAGAGAGACAGGCAGATAACTCTGGTAGTGTTAATCCTGAGTTACACGAGATCAGCCAGTTAGTTAAATGTAGAATGCAAAGTCTTAACCAACCACTCGCAGATTATGGTATGGTCACAGTGTTTTATAATCTAATATTTCAAAGTTTCCATTTGACCCTTGAAATGGTCCTTAATTAACCCCCTGGAATTTCTAAAAAGCTATTCTTTGAACGTCAGGCCTTTGTATTTGTGTGTCAATATGGTTCTTTGGAGCCAGTTAACACAAATCTGGATTTGCTGCTCTGGAAAGATTATGAACTTAATGAAGAAAAATTATTTGATGAAAACATTTTAAGTATTAGCGCATTTCTGTCTTGTCGCCATTTAAGTAACGCGATTGGCTATTTAAATGGCGACAAGCCAGAAATGCGCGGGACGTCTAGCAGATGCGGATGCTGCAAACAAAGTTTTCGGGCCAAAACTGAGATACGGGGTTTTGGTTCGGCACTGTCGATATGCTGAATTTTAACAGTAGAACAATTTTTGAAACACAGTTTATTTGTAGGGATGTGTGCATTTTTGCACCCGAAATAGCCTTGCGACTCATTTCATGATTGGGAATTATAGTAGGACCCCTGAAAACTGTTCTAGTTGTAGATTCTATAATTTGAGGGCTTATTGCATAACTATGGTACATGCCTCTATAAATTGATGTAGTAACCATAGTTTTGCACCGAGACCTCTATATGATTAATGATAATGTTGTGTTTATGTTTTAGATGAGAAGAATGAGAAGAGAGATACTATATCATATGTTGTCATCAATCCAGGCTACGACTTACAGCTTAAGCTGGGAGATGTAATGTAAGTATCCAATATTTTCATTTCAAAATCAAGTTTCAAATCGTTATTGCGTTAAAGTGAAAAAAAGTTACCAATTTTCTAGGGCGCTTTTCAGCTGTTAGACCGCTCAAGCACCCTTTGACATTTTAACTCCCCTGGTCATTGGGCTACATATGGAAACCTACACTCGAGTCTCCCTGGGGAGACTATTTCTCAGCCAACATCGATCTGCGGCCCCCAGAAATAGACACTGCCCTCACAGTTACCATTTTACACCATGGTGGAGTGGAGCATGTGGGTCTTGCTCAGAGAAATTAACCAGTGGTCCAGAGGGGGAACGAACCCGGGACCTCTCCATTCCGAAGCGCGCGTCCTACCTCTAGGCTACCGCTCCCCCTTAAACAGGTTATTACAATGAATCCAACAATGCCTTATAAATTAATTGATGACAAAAGTCATGCTGAAACAAGACTGCATTCCATTAACGTGCGTATGCTTCTGTGGAAGCCTTGTCCATAATAAGTTTAACCAACATTATCAAACAAGTTAACATATTCCTAACTTTAAGTAAAAAATTATGTCAATGTGAAGGTCAAAATTAGGTCAGGTAATATAGGTGTGTGAAGAGTGTTCCAATGCAACATCCATGCAAGTATTAAAGCTTTGTAGCCTGCCATATCGATGTAAGAAGAAACGGTCAATTTGGGTTAACCAAGAATTATGGCCTTTCAATAAGTCCAAAAGTAGGTCAAGGCAGGGCCTTTTTTCCTTCAAAAACAGAGGCCGATCTTTAGTGACTTCCTGATCGCAAAAAGCTTCTTTTTTCCCAATTTTGTATAAGAATTTCCCAAAAAACCTATGCTAAATTCCCAATGTGTTGAATTTTTGTATGGAACGAACTATGGCATTTATCCATTCTTCAGTTAAAATGAAGAAAAAATATGTATCATTCGCTTGACATTACTAATCAATTAAACAAACGGCTTTCGATTTATTTTTTAAATTAATTACGAGTGCGACATCATGGAAGCAATATTGCATTTGTTATCTACAAGCATGGAAAGCGACTCGGCAACACGGCCGCCATATTGTTATGCAAATGGCTAAAGTCCCGTACAGGACAGTACCGTTCGTTACCCGGGCCTAAAATATGCTCAGAACTAAAATATCAAGGACAAAAACTAATTGACAGCTCATACAATGGAAATTTATATTATGGTTGAAACAGAACTTTAAAGAAAGAATGATAAATTACTGAGAGAAATTAAAGGTGACAGTTGTTGGCTATAGTGTGGCTCTTGTTGTTCATGAAAAGTTGGGACTTCTAAACTTTATAAGAAAGCATGAAATCCCTGGATGATTTAACATGTATGTGGGCTGCAGTTTCATTTTTGATGTACATGTATCTTGAGTCAGATATCCTTTTCCCAATTTGGTCGAATTTAGTTGTATTTCCCAAAATGACAGACTAAGGCCCCTTCCCAATTTTTGGAAAAAAGGCCCTGCAAGGTGAAGGTCAAAATAGTGCTAGGTGATATAGGTGTGTGGAGAGTGTGCAAATACAACATCTCAAACATTTATATTTCAGATATTTGATTCGACCGAGTTCCTTGTCGCCAAAACCTTCACCACTAATTGGTGATGAACGTAAACAGATGCCACATCATGTAAGTTGCTTATATATTCCATACATATATATATCCTGCTGCTTCCAGAAAATAGGGAATCTGAAGTTGTTATTAATTGCTACGAGTTGTTATTAATTGCTCCGAGTTATTATTAGTTATCTCCGTGAGATTTGATACAAAATCAAGGTGATGTACAGTCAAGAGATAATATTACGGTAGTGAATTCTTTTTATGCCTAGGTAAGCCTATCTTATGATGCAGGAGCATATAGTGATTGTCCGTCTGTTTGTTTGCCCGTTTGTTCATTTGTCCATTCATTTGTTGAAACTCAATATTTTCAAGGTGCATCAAGGCATTGCTTTTAATCTTTTTGTTTACCTTGTCTTACTTTATACAATGTCAAAAAAAAAAAAGTCAACCGTGGCCCTATATAACTATTCAACATTTCCACTAAGTTATGGCCCCTGGTTTTCTTAACTAAATTATTGGGACAAGGCTTTTTGCATGAGGGTAATGGTGAGGTTAGTTTTATGTGCACATGCCATTCTGAAATTTTCCACTATTACTTCAATATATAATTTCTATCTGTCTCCATAGAAACGAGAAGAACCAACAGGGGCAGATAACTCTGAGATTCAAGCATGTGATACTGCTGTTAAAACAAAGAAAGGAAGACTGGTGAAGGATGGAAATAATAAGGTTTGAAATATTCATTAAATATTACAAATATGACCTGTAAGTTTGCATGCAGATTGAGCCCTATTTTTATAGGACTGTTTATTTGTACATGTACATCTGATGCAAATAATTAATACTAATGATAAGTGCTGTAAGTATATACAAATATGGGGAGAGCTGTTACTAAATTTCGAACATCTGGATAAAAAAAGATATGAGGAAATTGAACAGGGAAGGAAGCACTTAACCTAACCAGCCTAGCACAGAAATCAGAAACACCAAAACACAACTACACTAAGAAATGCCCACACATAAGCCAATTAAAGAAACAAAAGTCCAAGTCCCTGCCGAAAGCAATGCAGGATGACCAAATTTTTTAAAGAAATTATATAACAGCGCTGATTCCATGAGACCAAAAGAAATGCAGCCCAGACCCTAATTTGTAATTAGCCTTATAATAATTATTGGCAATATATAGAAATATATTAATACTAAACTATGAATAATGATACAACAGTCAATTATATTACAGATTCCTATAATCTAAATGTATTACAGATTCATATAATCTACATGTATTACAAATTCCTATAATCTACTTGTATTACAGATTCCTATAATCTACATGTATTACAGATTCCTATAATCTACATGTATTACAGATTCCTATAATCTACATGTATTACAGATTCCTATAATACACTTGCTGTATTACAGATTCCTATAATACACTTGCTGTATTACAGATTCCTATAATCTACATGTATTACAGATTCCTATAATCTACATGTATTACAGATTCCTATAATCTACATGCTGTATTACAGATTCCTATAATACACTTGCTGTATTACAGATTCCTATAATACACTTGCTGTATTACAGATTCCTATAATCTACATGTATTACAGATTCCTATAATCTACATGTATTACAGATTCCTATAATCTACATGCTGTATTACAGATTCCTATAATCTACATGCTGTATTACAGATTCCTATAATCTACATGTATTACAGATTCCAATAATCTACATGCTGTATTACAGATTCCTATAATCTACATGCTGTATAACAGATTCCTATAATCTACATGCTGTATTACAGATTCCTATAATCTACATGTTTTACAGATTCCTATAATCTACATGCTGTATTACAGATTCCTATAATCTACATGTATTACAAATTCCTATAATCTACTTGTATTACAGATTCCTATAATCTACATGTATTACAAATTCCTATAATCTACATGTATTACAGATTCCTATAATCTACATGTATTACAGATTCCTATAATCTACATGTATTACAGATTCCTATAATCTACATGCTGTATTACAGATTCCTATAATCTACATGCTGTATTACAGATTCCTATAATATACATGCTGTATTACAGATTCCTATAATCTACATGCTGTATTACAGATTCCTATAATCTACATGCTGTATTACAGATTCCTGTAATCTACATGCTGTATTACAGATTCCTATAATCTACATGCTGTATTACAGATTCCTATAATCTACATGTATTACAGATTCCTATAATACACTTGCTGTATTACAGATTCCTATAATACACTTGCTGTATTACAGATTCCTATAATCTACATGTTTTACAAATTCCTATAATCTACATGCTGTATTACAGATTCCTATAATCTACATGTATTACAGATTCCTATAATCTACATGCTGTATTACAGATTCCTATAATCTTCATGTTGTATTACAGATTCCTATAATCTACATGTATTACAGATTCCTATAATCTACATGCTGTATTACAGATTCCTATAATCTACATGTATTACAGATTCCTATAATCTTCATGCTGTATTACAGATTCCTATAATCTACATGCTGTATTACAGATTCCTATAATCTACATGTATTACAAATTCCTATAATCTACTTGTATTACAGATTCCTATAATCTACTTGTATTACAGATTCCTATAATCTTCATGTATTACAAATTCCTATAATCTACTTGTATTACAAATTCCTATAATCTACTTGTATTACAGATTCCTATAATCTTCATGTATTACAAATTCCTATAATCTACATGTATTACAGATTCCTATAATCTACATGTATTACAGATTCCTATAATCTACATGTATTACAGATTCCTATAATCTACATGCTGTATTACAGATTCCTATAATCTACATGTATTACAGATTCCTATAATCTACATGCTGTTTTACAGATTCCTATAATCTTCATGCTGTATTACAGATTCCTATAATCTACATGCTGTATTACAGATTCCTATAATCTACATGCTGTATTACAGATTCCTATAATCTACATGCTGTATTACAGATTCCTATAATCTACATGTTTTACAGATTCCTATAATCTACATGTATTACAGATTCCTATAATCTACATGCTGTATTACAGATTCCTATAATCTACATGTATTACAGATTCCTATAATCTACATGTATTACAGATTCCTATAATCTAAATGTATTACAGATTCCTATAATCTACATGTATTACAAATTCCTATAATCTACATGTATTACAGATTCCTATAATCTACATGTATTACAGATTCCTATAATACACTTGTATTACAGATTCCTATAATCTACATGTATAACAGATTCCCATAATCTACATGTATTACAGATTCCTATAATCTACATGCTGTTTAACAGATTCCCATAATCTACATGTATTACAGATTCCTATAATCTACATGTTTTACATATTCCTATTATCTACATGTATAACAGATTCCCATAATCTACATGTATTACAGATTCCTATTATCTACATGCTGTATTACAGATTCTTATAATCTACATGTATTACAGATTCCTATAATCTACATGCTGTATTACAGATTCCTATAATCTACATGTATTACAGATTCCTATTATCTACATTTATTACAGATTCCTATTATCTACATGCTGTATTACAGATTCCTATTATCTACATGCTGTATTACAGATTCTTATAATCTACATGTATTACAGATTCCTATAATCTACATGTATTACAGATTCCTATAATCTACTTGTATTACAGATTCCTATAATCTACATGGATGATAGTGACGAGACAGACGATGAAATGACAGAAAACGATAAAACTACTAGTGAGAATACTGAACGAAATAAGAACATTCCAACATTTGAGTTACCTACTGATGATGAGGAAGACTTAGATAACCATAGTAACAGTTTAGAACCTCCAGTAGGTGCGGTCAAAGGTACAGTCGTATGATTGGTGCACTAGAAGGAGCGGTCATCTTATTGGTGCACTAGAAGGAACTGCCGTCTGATTGGTCCACTAAACGGAACTGTCATCTGATTGGTCCATTGAAAGGAACTGTCGTCTTATTGGTCCATTGAAAGGAACTGTCGTCTTATTGGTCCAATGAAAGGAACTGTCGTCTTATTGGTCCAATGAAAGGAACTGTCGTCTGATTGATCCATTGAAAGGAACTGTTGTCTGGATGGTCCAATGAAAGGAACTGTCGGCTGATTGGTCCACTGAAAGAAACTGTCATCTGATTGGTCCACTAAAAGGATCTGTCGTCTGATTGGTCCAATGAAAGGAACTGTTGTCTGATTGGTGCACTGAAAGGAATTGTCGTCTGATTGGTGCACTGAAAGGAACTGTCGTCTGATTGGTCCAGTAAAAGAAATTGTCGTCTGATTGGTCCAATGAAAGGAACTGTCGTCTGATTGGTCCACTAAAAGGAACTGTCGTCTGATTAGTCCATTCAAATAGTGTAAAAGATAATGCAGATGGATAAATTTGACTGGTTGCAGTGATATTCATTTTTTCATTCATATCAGTCTTTCATGTATTAATTTTGATGCTGCAAATATTATCTTGCTATTTCTAAGGGCCATTCCATGTTTTGGAGCTACAAACTGTAATATAGAAAGGAAATGAAGAAAAAATCTCTATCCATGAAGAGGGATTGAAGAAAAAATCTCAATTCATGAAGAGGGAATGAAATAAAAGTCTCAATTTATGAAGAGGGAATGAAGTAAAAATCTCAATTCATGGAATGAAGTAATAATCTCAATTCATGAAGAGAGAATGAAGTAATAATCTCAATTCATGAAGAGGGAATGAAGTAATAATCTCAATTCATGAAGAGGGAATGAAGTAAAAATCTCAATTTATGAAGAGGGAATGAAGTAAAAATCTCAGTTCATGAAGAGGGAATGAAGTAAAAAATCTCAATTCATGAAATGGGAAGAAAGCAAAACAACAATGTACTGAAAAGAATAGTTACTAGGACAAAGTTCTACTGTTTTTTCTTAGTATTTATACTGCACTGAGCACACACTCAATATTTTATTGATATTTGTGGTCTAAACACAATTTTATTGGTTGTATGAAGATATCCATTGATCAGTGTGATATGATAATTATTTGAATTTAAGTTTGACTGTTAAGATGTGGTAAACTTTCATTTGACATTTGATAACAGTAGTTTAACTACAGCATTCTGACGTGCATCCAACTTGGATGTATAACATAAGAATCTCAATGCAATACTAATGTATAATCAAATATTTTCGCGAGGGTTTAATTTTCTCTATAATCGATAAGTTGCTAAATATTAAACTCGTCAACTTCAACAATGGTCATTAAATTACAGAATGTCTTTCTTTCTGAAGTGTAAACATGATGAACATTTAGCCTAAAAGCTATAAATTCCAAGAATATACTTTATTTGCCAATCAGCTTTCTGCTGAAACATGGCAGGTGTATGAGTGTCTCCACCCTGATTTGAACCCTGGTCGCCCGATTAGAAGTAAAAAAAAAAAACGTCCAAACCACATAGTTACAGAGACACACAGCTGCAAGCTCTTTCAGAATATCTTAATTTGTGACATTATGACCTTGCAAAAATATGTGATTGTTACAGTCTTACATTTCTTGATCTTTTACTATTTGAAAAATATTCACATTTCATTACAGCTAATTTCTCATACATTTTTTAAACTTATATTTTCATAATTTATTTTATTCACACTCGCTTTTAAACATATAGATTTGATTGTCTGTGATATTTATTTATTATAATAATATATGCTTTTAATTGAAATATGCTAAAAACGTGTTGTGAACATATTTGAACTATGTATAGTATTGTATTGTATTGTATTGTATTGATGTTAATTTTCTGCATTTATATATCACATGTTTGTAGGTTTTCATTGAAAGCAATTATCAAACTTGTTATGGGCGTTTCTCATTACATAAACACAAACTATGACTTGTTATGGACAAGCATACTTAAGCTTTTACTGAAAACAGTCTTGTGTTTTTGCATCCCCACCATGTTTTCAATTCCATTAATATATATGAGCCGTTCTCCAGGAAAACCGGGTTTAGTGACAAAATTGCAAAAATGTTGATAATTTATGGTTAGAAAGATGAGACTCTTGTAAACAGTTTCTGACGATTTGATCAAATTATTCCATAAACTTACGAAACTATAGACGTTTTAAACCTACCACTACCGCCTACATTTTAAGTGACGTCGCGAACGTCATTCTCTACGTTTTTTACGTAACATCAACTGCCATTCAAAAGACCCAGTATCTGATAAATTTTTGACGTAAATTTTTCTAAATTTTGGCACATTTTAAAATCATATTCTTATTTTGATAAAACGTGTCCAGTTTGTGAGTGTTTGCTTACGGGGGAAAAATAGCCACTTAACCGTTGTTTTCCTTGATATGAGTACTTTTTAGAAAACGATAACCATAGCAACGACAGAAGTTATTTTAAAACAATTTTAAAGAAAACTTGAAGCTAACAGATAGTACTATACAATCCAATTACTTAAATATGACAATTTTTTCTCATTTTAGACCTTTTTTAAAGTCTTATTGCACAATTACAATACAATGTCATTAAGCCAGATTTTCCTGGAGAACGGCTCATATCGTGTATATGCCATTATTGGTCATTGTTCTTGAAAAAGGTATTCATTTATTGCATAACACAAATTTATTAGTTCTGTTTTCTCCATATTAACCTTGTTCCCTTTTCAAACACTATTTTAATGCCATTGTTTTTTTTGTGTATCTTTTTGTATGGTTAGGACAAAATTTTTGCATAATTATTTGAATACAGTTATGTATAATGTTGCTCAAGCATCTAATATTTCGATGGCTTAGAACCAGAAGGTCGTAACTACCTCTTACGACCTTATAAGACTCATACATATTTGAAATCTGCTTCACAAGGCGCTTCTTATGAGCATATTTTCATGAAAATCTGAAATTGTCATGTTGACCAAAATGAAGTTTTAAAAACGTGTTATCCCATAGGTAAAGAGTAAATTACAGACAGTTTTCTCTTGTTTTCTCAATATATCGATTTGGTAGTTACGACCTTGTTGTTCTAAGCCAGCGATTTATTTGTTTCTACATTTCATCATTCATGTAAGGTCACAGTTGGAAAATACAGTGTGACCTCTCGACATAACAACTTCATAAAAATTACCCTAAGTCAGTATTTCCTATAAATGCAAAATTTAAAAGAACAACTCCATCAAAATTACCCGAAGTCAATATTTCCTATAAAATAAATACAAAATGTAAAGGTAATATTGGTCTGATTTAAAGTGTATAGAGCTATATCGGAAGATATTTTTTTTAAAGTTTCAAAAACTGAAAAGCAATTATGCTTTCATACCCATAAAATCATTTTTCGCTTCAGTTTTAACAGAAACTCTCTCTGTGATTTATTGGACATGCAAACTGTCCATTTTCATACGAAAGTGTTCTAGAACACCCTATGAAACGATAAGAATTGTCTAGTTTTCGACGATTGAATCAAAGTATACGGAAGTTTTAATTTGCAATTATGGTAGTCTTGTATCATACTAAAAACAATGCAAGTAATTATTTTGACATTGAATGACTGTTAAAATATAGCTATATACACTTTAAATGAGATTGGATAAGCATGTACTGGTTTTGAGTCATCTAATTGCACAAAGTAGAAGTATAGTAACTATATAATGACTAGGTATAAACAATGTTACATTATATAAAGTAATCTGAAATTATGCTAATGTTTTTAAAACTTAATGAATTACAAACTTTTAAGATGGAGTTGAACAAATAATACAATTCATTTATACCGACTCCCCATATATTGTTTTTCCATCCATCATTTTGACCATATACCTGACTCCCCATATATTGTTTTTTCCATCCATCATTTTGACCATATAATGGTATACAAGGTTGTCATTTTGAATTTCAAATATTGTGGATCCAGGTGAGTAATTATAAACTTCACATTTATATCAACTACTTATGTAGGAATTGTATAATGATTGTATGCTTCTTGTGTCAGTTAGCATGAAATGTTAACCAAAACTGCAAAGTTGTTGAAACTCAAATATGCTTTAAAGAGGTATTCCCTATAACTTTTAAATTGTTTTAATCAATTCAGGAATATTATACATTAAATGAGAATTATTATTGCTTAAACTCCTCAAATTTTCAACAAAAAAATCCCACTTATTACAGAAAAAAGAATGAAAACATATTTCCATCACAAGCCAAATAAGTTACGAGTTTTTTCCCTTTGACCACATAGTAATAAATTGCTGGAAGTGATAAATAATTATTGGTGGTTTAAATATATTTTTGAAATTATAGAGACATATTTGCGCACACTTTCTTCTGACAAATTATGATTATTGATAGTGCTTTGTACATTTAGCTTAATTAATGTGATAGTAGAGACAAATATACTAGTTATAGGGAATACCTCTTTAAGTCTATCAAGGTATGGCGTTCTCACTTACTTGGTATACTTAACCATAATGAACTTTTAAAGCCATATAACACTTTATCACACTTTCCTTGTATCCAGGTTAGTGTAGCCAGTACGTATAAAGTTATACTTACCAAGTGTAGTATAAGATATTGAATTTTCCAATAAATCAATGCCTATTTTGCGTTTTTAGTGTCATATGATAAAAAGAATTAGCACTCGTTGTCAATTGATATATTCATATTAAACTCGCCGGAGGCTCGCTTAATAAAATTTCCAAAACTCGTTTAACATAAATTTATATCAATTGACAACTGGTGATAGATCCTCTGTATCCAACATTTCAGTATAATAATAATGGCATTTGATTGACTTGCCTAGTGTTTTTTATTGACAAGGCATTCAGGAGGTGACATAAGCGTTTATTGAATGCAGTCTTATTTCAAATATTCATTTTATAGTCTCACAAATGTACTGTGCTGATGTTTTAAAGACATCATGACTCTGTGTTGTATGTTTGCATGTATGTATTACATACAAATATATATATATATAAACACATATCGTTTTGGATGGATATGTATTTATTTTCTTCTAAGTATACACTTTGCTCATGATTATTTAAATGGATGTTAATCCCTTAAGCATAGTAAACTTAATACATTCCAATGTATTGACGACTGTAAAGGATTGATTTGTTGCTGTTTCAGTTTTTACCAGATTTATGACCCTTTGTTACTTTAACTATAAACCCTAATAGGGGCACCTGTGGCCCATGCACACATTTCTAGTTTTGCATTACTATTTCCCTTTTGCCATTATTTCTTGTACAAGAATATTTAATAATGTAAATACATAACATGATGATTTCAATCCTGTTTGTGGTTTATTTGATATTTTTTGAGTGATATAAAACATAATTAATAAAAACTTCAAACAAACATTGACTCCTGAGTTGTTTCTATGTACCTGTCGCTAGCTTAAATGAGAAGGTCGTAACTACTACTTACAACCTTATTGGACTGGTACATATTTTAAATCTGCATCATAAGACACTTCTTGTGAGCCTATTGTCATGAAAATCGGAAGTTGTCATATTGACCAAAATGAAGTTGTAAAGACTTGTTTTACCATAAGTAAAGAGTGATCACAGCGTATGAACGACTGTATGTATATACCGGATGTTGTCGTTGGATTTTGATTGTTGAAGAAAAAAACGCTATTATGTTGGTAGAAAAACTCGAAATACTTAGCATATACACAAAGCAAAATTGTAACTTGTACATATTTATTATCACAATTAGATTTGCCTTCATTTGCATATATTCGATTCCGTAATGTTTGCTCATATTATTTAAAATCATTGAAAATCGTTTGACTTTTTTGGAGAGAAATGTACATCGACCACTTTAAAACATTATTTACATCGTGATTATATACGCTTCAGTTCAGTAATTGTACAAATTATAGTAGAAATAACATTCATACATAATTTGTACGTTTCAAAATGTCTTCAAATTGTGTTTTTATCGAGATTGAGCCCAAAAAGAGCTGACTATGCGCTGCCATCACTGTATCCTTTACTGCATCGTTTATGTACGTTTATTGCAATTATCAAAATTGGATTTATAATTATCATTTATTGCACTTTTTATCGTGATTTGTGCAAAGTACAATGCTTTACTATTGTTGCTTTCGGATACAATGGACAAATTTCGGTGCTTATATTGCTCGTTTTCAACAGTAAACTTCGGTACCTGCATTGTCCATTACACTGAATTCCACGAAGACCGTAATTTGAAAATCTATATGAATACCCAAGTTTTACTTACGTTTCTTCTGTTTGTAGACACCACGTACTTGCAAGTACACCTGGATGTAACCACCGTCGAAGTACATTTGAAACATGACAGACAGGACGTTGCATTTTGTATATGAGAAACTAAAGATGCGTACACACAGTATGTTTTAGTGCATAAGTCGGGGATGTACACTTTGCCACGTGTACATCATGTCCGTCGGTTCCCTCATACGGCTTGGTAATAATGAAGGTGCACATCTCGAGAAAATGTATGGTAAAGGCGTACTTCACCTAACTGACTTATAGGTCGAGATGTGTACATCAAAACTTACTGTGTGTACGCAACTTAACGCAGCTTTCGATCTGCTTTCGTGCCACTGATTATGTACCGTACGCGCGACGCTTATGTCTTCTACTGCCAACTTAGAATGTAAAGTACCTTGGCAACACTTGCAAAAACAATATCTATTGTAAGGCATGACAAATGCATGTGGAAAGTACGATGTAATTAAGTTGTAAGCACTTACAACTCAGTTGTCAGGATTGTTTGTGCGAAACGTTTGATGTGCGCAGTCACTTCGACCAGGTAAAAAGGGTGCAATGTGTGTCAACTGTTTCATTCGGTACTCCCTTCACATACTTTCCAAACATTTATTCCCACCTTAACGTCCCAAAAGACGTATGTATTCATTCGTAACCAGGCCTTTATTGTAAATTTTTGGATACGTTGCTAAATTCAACATTTCAAGTACTCAAACACAGAACATATCATACCACTAGACTACTTCACTAATCAAAGGCAAACAGGTATGGGTACTAAATTCCGTTGTACATATGGCGTCATTACAAATAAATTAAGATATATGTAATTTCAAATAAACCTCCGTCTGAAGACAACTTGCTATCCTAAAATGTGCTGTCTCGTACTACCAAAATAAGAACTGACCGAGTATGCACATGAAAAGCGAGACCACCGAGAACGTGTAGCCGTCTATTTTCAGAACGGTACATTGGTACTAATTGAATGCTTGAACAACCTAAGTGTCTCAAAAAGGCATTTCAAACTTTTAATTAAATAATTTACGAAATACACCGAAGAAACAAAGTCAAATCACTGCATTTAAATGACAATAATGAATACACATTGATTGCAATAAACATACAAATCATTTATCACTAAATGTCAATAAACATACAGTAATGGGATAACATAGCCGTATCACTTTTGGCCTCTATCTCGATAAAAAGACAATTTGTAGATTTTTTGAAACGTACAAATTATGTATGAATGTTATTTCTACTATAATTTGTACAATTACTGAACTGAAGCGTATAGAATCACGATGTAAATAATGTTTAAAAGTGGTCGATGTACATTTTTCTCCAAAAAAGTCAACGATTTTCAATGATTTTAAATAATATGAGCAGTATATGCCAACGAAGGCAAAGTTAATTGTGATAATAAATATGTACAAGTTACAATTTTGCTTTGTGTATATGCTAAGTATTTCGAGTTTTTCTACCAACATAATAGCGTTTTTTTCTTCAACAATCAAAATCCAACGACAACATCCGGTATATACATACAGTCGTTTAAAAAAAATTATACGCTGTGGTGATTGTCGGACTGTTTTTCTTGTTTTTTCTCAAACTATTAATTTTGTAGTTACGACCTTCTCATTCTAAGCCAGCGATGTACACATCACCATTATTGCGGTGCAGATGGCTAGAGAGACACAGATGTGAAACTGTCTATATTTCAATGTCATTGGAGGTCACATGTTTGGCATATCTTAATTAAACATGGTATCATTCATCTTTTTGACAACTAAGACTCAGTTTATCAGTTTCGTTCTGTTACATGTAATGGTACCAAATTCGCAGCCAATCCAAATTGTCTGACTCATTTCAAAAAAAATGTCAATCCCTTAACTGCCAATTTCCGGTCCGCTTTCATATTTCATCCACAATATAAAAGCAGTTCTTCGCGGATCTCTCTTAAAAAGGAATTAGGAAATCGGGACAGGGAAGGGGTGACTCAAACAGCCGAGCACAGAAAACACAGGTAACTGTATCGTTGAAAACGAAAAAAAAAATATTTTTTTTTGAAAATTTATATTTACAATTATTTACAAAAAAATATATATATTTTTTTTTAACGATACAGTTACCTGCGACAGAAAACAGTAACATTACAACACAATTACACGAAGAAATGCCCAAACACAACCCAAAGGAATGATTAAAAAGTCTCCACCGCAAAAATGCAAAATAATCCAATTTCACAAAAAAATAACAAAATAATGGTGATCCAGAGTGACCGAATGAAACGCAGCTAAGACGCAACCTAGTTCCCCAAGTCCCCACTGCAGGACAACGTAGTTTCACAAATATATACCAAAACGGTGACCCAAGCGACCAGTTTGGGGAACAGTGATTCATTTTGGAGTGAGTCCCGAGTCCCTGACTCACAAAATTGGTCGGAGACTCATTAAATTATTCTAACAAAGTGCGATGGTCCAATGGAAAAGGGCTGCATTGTTTTTAAATCCAAAATGAAACACGGGGGGAAAGAACCAGCTGAAAAAAAATAGAACAAGGGGCAACCTACATCTAAATGACCCAACACAGTTTACATACCTTTCCAAGATAATGTCAAGAATGCAAGGTCATTGAAGATGAATTCCACTTCCTGTTTGAATGTCCTTCATACTATGATTCACGAAAACAGCATATAAAACTGTATTACAGAAGAAATTACAATATACCCAAATTTATTGAATAATTAACCTCGGAAAAAACTGTTCTAAAAAACCTTTCAATGTTCATTCATAAATCTTTTGAATAAAGAAACGGGAGATACTTATTATGAGCAGCACTATCTGCTCCTCACTTAAGACATATACTTTCAGGCGCGTAGCTCGCCCTCTTGGCATGTGTATTCAGGATTGTGCTAGGGGTGGGGGTCAAAAAAAATTGAAATCAAAGGTGTAATCTGGTGCGTTTTTGGGCATTCTCGTGGTGCTTCACTTAGTTGTAAAAACGTCAATTTTAGGATAATGTATTTGCCCATAAATGCTTGAACTCAGTATTTGTATTAAATGAAGCTAAAATCTAAATCAAATGTATGAATATATTGTTAACCAATGTCCATAAGTTTGTAACTACTACTACTAGTATCCAAAGTTACCAGCCCAGACAGACATTCGTCGCATATAATTCCTTTGCCCTTCTCGTAGTACTAACACTCATATCAACAGATGTCACAGTATTGTTGGTGGTGATCTGCTTTCGGCTTTAAATGCTGCACTTTCCGCAATATCGTCATAACCGCAAATATCATACCACTCTCCCCATTCGGCTGTGACCCCGATACGCAGGGAACGATGCTTTGAGACTCTAGCTGCTTTAACGCGATGGGTTGCTTCTGTGAACGTTTATTTCGATGTTGTGGTCTAACATTATGGAACATGAATCCAACAGAAACCATGCAAAGTGGCGATAAAGTCGAACCCTAGGATATAGATTCTGCTCGCTCTATATAGAGGATAAATGGTGGTGAATGACGCTTTTAAACTGTAGAGTGAGTCTGCTATCTCAAATAAACTCTGCAGCAGCCAGTTCGTGATATACTTATCGCATTTAATATTGCAGCATCGTTACGCATCTGTTAACTCTTGCGTAAATAACCTGTTCAATTTCTGAGGATATCACAATTACGATTATAGTATATGGACTTGACCATTTTTTCTCAGAATCATGTGGATTCAGCCGCGTACTCGCGTATAGGTAGCTACGCGCCTGACTTTTGTAATACTTTGTTAATTTAATTGAATTGCATATAAGATATTTGAAGAATTCTGTGCTCTATGTAATGACAAAAACGTACATAAGTATGCGTGTGACATGTGTGTGGGTGGGTTCGTGCGTGGGTGCGTGAATGTGTGGGTTTGCCTGAATGTATGCGTGAATGATAGTATGCTAGTATACTATTGTAATTGTATTTTATATGTATTGTATTGATTGTAAACTCATGGACATAATGCCTAACGTTTCTCGAAATAAACCATCTCAATGACACAGTTTACATGTGAGAAGTTCTCCAGGAAAACCGGGCAAAATGATATTGTATTGTAATGATACAACAATATTTACAAAACTGTCTAAAATGAGAAAAAACTCGTTTCCTTTGATTTCATATTTAGATTATTGGATAGTACCCAGTATAGTACATTCCATTAGCTTCAAGTTTTCTTCAAAATTGTGCTAAAATAACGTCTGTCGTTGCTATGGTGAACAGTTTCTAAAAAGTTCTAATATCAAGGAAAACAAGGGTTAAGTGACTAAAACACTTCCTATTTTTCCTTGTAAACAAACATTCATATATTGGACACGTTTTATTAAAAAAACAATATGATTCTAAAATCTGCCATAATTTTTAAAAGTTTACGCCTTAGAAATGGTAGTTGACGTTACGTAAAAAACGAATAGAATGCCGTTCGCGACGTCACTCATAAAGAAGTGGTAGAGGTTGGTTTAAAAAGTATTTAACTTTGTAAGTGTATGGAATAGTTTGTTCAAATTTTCAGAAACTGTTCACATTAGTCTCCTCTTTCTTACCATGTATTATCAACACTTTCACAATTTTGTCACTAAACATGTACGAGAGATGCCCCACGTATATTTGAACAGTGTTGAACATCCCATATTTTCAACATGACATTGTATAGTCGAGAAGTATTTATTCAATCGTATACATCAATGTGTCAATTAACGTATATATCCATTGTTTTTGTATTTGTAATTATGCTAGAACCAAAAAAATCACATTTTTGTAAGGGCATCTTTTTTAGTATTTCTATGACTAAAAAATCCAACTACAAAATGTAATGTTGTAAATATGTATCAAGTGTAATCAATGTTGCTTTATCCTTAAGATTTCAATTCTTTGGTTGCAGCGTTGTTTGACTTTGGCCTTTACAGCTATTCTCGTGCAATAGACACGAAATACGTGTTCTTAATGTACAGAATGGTGTGATTGTGTTCGTGTATGGTGCTGAGCCTTGACCAAAACACCATGATTCGGTAATTGTCGCCAGGAAAGTCAGATGGGATACATTGTCCAAAAAAGTTTTTGAACATATATGGCATACTATCGTTCGCTGATTTATCCGTTTGTAGAACAAATATAAGTTCTATTTGATAAGTTATAACAAACAACAGCACATAAAATGAAACAGGCTGCTAACCCATGTAGCTTAACGAATGTCAATTTCTTGGTGGGGGTCATTGATATTTCTCATATAGCACGTAAATATCTCAATGGTTATGTATTGTCTAATCAGAGGTTACAAAGTTATCGATATAACAGTTCCGTTGTAGTATATATTGTGGTTAAAGACACTTCTCTCCCTTTAATTTTTGTGTTGTTTTGCGCTTGTGAACACCGATATTGTTTAGAGTTTGGCATGTAATATTTGCAAAATTTCTGTTTTGGTAGTTACAATGGATACTCATACCTTAGTTGAAAACCACATTTTAGTTATTTTGTTGGTCCTAGTCATCATACACCCAATGAGTATGATTATCAGACAAAAAGACACTTTTTGGCATTTTTTAATATTTTGTGTTATGTCATTTATGGGCGCAACATGACGAAATCCACCCTTCTAGTGACTAGTAGTACTGATTATCTTCACGAAAACGGTACACCAATGTTTCTTCAACTTCTTCTTGACGATTCGTTGTGAGAGTTTTGCCTTCAAAAAGCCAACAGCAACATCCTCTACAGAATTACCAATTTCGATTGGAACCATATTGCAAATATTCAAAACAGTTATTGTATATGATGCCTGACGCATTACTTCTCACTGTGCAAAAGAGATCTTTCATTTATATCGGGTTAGATGGAAGATATCGGATATTCAGCACTGTTCAAATAAAGGAAGACACCTCTCGTATTCCACTTTCTACCTACATGGGTACCATAAATCGGACACCAGGCGATGTAAAATGGTATCCGTTGTATAAGCAAAGTGCTACACGGGGTTTTCAATGAGAGGAACTTAAGGACAGTTGCGAGGCAGCGCCTTTTATTCCCCTCCTTAACCCATATGATGATTAAGTCCGACACAGTTATGGTGCCCTTATGTCGTGGTGCTCTAAACTCGTCCTAGATTTTACCACAATCTGTACTATATTGAATAAAATTGAAGTAAAAACTGTAGTTTGTGAGATAATTTTGTACGTTTGTGATTTAACTACCATCACTTTACTGTACTAAAGCTGTCTTCTTAGTTACTTTAACGATATGTTTGCAGTTTAAGTACTACATTCTGACCCAACCAGTGGTTCATAAATAAGGCACATGTCCTTATCTGGTCTTTAATCTGTTCGTGTCAAACAAATGACATATGTTTTCTATAAATGGAACTATACGATGTTTAAAATAATTGTTGACTGTTTGACACAATTAGGTTTATAAAATGTTATACATTCACATAAACTGTCAGCTCAACGTTTAGAATCCCCGTAATTGTGTTCTATTACTATTAGCGTATTCGTGGGGATACCACACTTGCAGCCATCCATCAGTCCGCCTCAGACGAACAAGAGGTTAGAGTAACGTTCAGCTATGCTGAGGAAAGTTAGCCTGCCAAAACTGAAAAACAATTATGCTTTCATATCTATTAGATAATTTTTCGCTTCAGTTTTAACAGAAACCCTCTCTGTGATTTATTGGACATGCAAACTGTCCATTTTCATACGAAATTGTTCTAGAACACCCTACTATGATATTATAAGAATCGTCATTTTTTTCGACGATTGAATCAAAGTACACAGAACCCATGATGGCATCCAAAATTTTAATTTGCAGTTAAGGTAGTTTAGTATCATACAAAAACAATGCAAGTAATTACTGTTAGAATATAGCTCTATACACTTTAAGCACACTGAGTCAAAGTTTATTGATATAGCGTTTAAGAAAGTTTACATACGGAGTAAAACTTACCAATAAACTCGCCATAATGTGTAATTAGTTTATACCAATTTATTTAACGTCGATTTTGAAACAAATTTTCCAACTTATATTAATCACTTTCGACACCTCATTCCTGATGTTATCCAGCGCCACGAGGGTATAGGAGAAGACAATCCAGATTCCCTTATATGTTGAGCGTCTAGCAAGGGAATTTCTGGTACAATGTTTTATTTCGTCTTTGGTGCGGCCTGGGATCGAACCCGGGACCTCCCGCACTCGAGACGAACGCTCAAATCCCACTAGGCTATCGAGGAAAGAAAATGGAGTATTCAATGTCGAAATACTTAACTTTTATTTCGTAACATTTATTTTTTATATATATGAATGAACTTATCTCAGTATGACGTTCACGTGATTATGATTTTGAAATTGTGTCGAGGACACATATAAAACTTAGTCTCGGGTTTGATAAGGGCACACTTATTCTGTCTGTCTCTCAGAAAGGAATCATGTTTGCGGTGATTTTATTTGCCGTTTGTGTTGGACTAAGGTTAGTGACTTAAACTTGTCTATCATCGTAAATAACTTCATTAAACGATTAATTTACCTTTCCGGCATTGTTTTAATCTACAATATATGTTCGTAATTGTCATCGGTTTTATGTCTAACGAAACAAAAAGAAAGGTTGTTTGGAGCCCCGAAATTAAAACAAGGGCCATCGGATTGGTAGTCGTTAAAGCTCATCCGTCTGTCACCGTGCCACCAAATATTGCGTACATTAATGGCGATCCTTTAAAATGCATTCTTTAAATTATCAAGTTTAAAGATCCTAATTAAGGTACGAACGTGGATATATTTTTTGCATTCATATCCAATGTGTCGGTTTGCAGTTTGGGCTTCGGAACTAGGTTTGGTCTTAGCTGCGCTTTATTCGGTCACTTGGGATCACCGATGTTTTGGTATTTTGAGAAACTAGGCCATCCTGCTCTTTTACAACGGAGACATGGGCTGTTAACTTTTTCTTTAGGTTATGTATGGGTATTACTTGTATTATGTTAAGTATGGTGTTTTAAAATGTTTTCTGTGTTCGGCTGGTTAAGTTTGAATAATAGAATGGGAACACGTTAATAATCACGGGGCCAACTCTGCTGAGTATTATTGTGTTTTGCTTTCGTGTTCGCCTATTTCTCTTGATTGTGGCCATTTCTATCCATTTTTTTCATAATATTTTCACAAATACTTTATGACGAATTTCTTAGGAATTATGCGAGTTGTTGACGAACCAACATTTTTTTATTCCATGACAATGTTTTAAAATGTTTGGATAACTGTTTTAGTCATGTATAAGTGGGGAGCGGTGGCCTAGAGGTAGGGCACGCGCTTCGGGATCGAGAGGTCCCGGGCTCGACCCCCTCTGGACCACTGGTTAATTACTCTGAGCAAGATCCACGACTCCACTACACCATGGTGTAAAATGGTACCTGTGAGGGCAGCGGCTATTCCAGGGCGCCGCAGATCGATGTTGGTTGCCACACCACAGGAGAGAAATAGTCTCCCCAGGGAGACACGAGTGTAGGTTTCCATATATATGTAGCCCAATGACCAGGGGAAGTTGAAATGTCAAAGGGTGCTTGAGCGGCCTAACAGCTGAAAAGAGTCCTATAAAATTGGTAACTTTTTTTCTTCTTTTTTATAATAGTCCATGTAATTTTACAGTCAGCAGCAGCTCAACCACCACCAGTTGGCACTGCTGGTTGATGATGGATTTCGGATGATGGATAAAAATCATGACGGAATTCTATCTGAAGACGAACTTAACTTCATTGCCGACCAAGAAGACTTGAGCCGTAAGTATCCAGAATACAGCGTGCGCATCATTATGAGCCTATTATCATGAAAATTGTACATTGTCAACATGTTGACCAAACTGAAGTCCAAAACGTTATTTTTCTATTTATATATAAGTAATTTGTAGTATGCAGACAGCAATTTACTTGCTTTCTCAAACTATCGATTTTGTATTTACGACCTTCTCATCCTAAGCCAGTGAAATATTCTGTCAAGGGTTTGGATATCGTGAACGTTATTTACGTAGTCGTTTAAACGTACAAAATAGATTAAAACCATTTTCTGAACAGGTAAAGCGAATATGCTGTGTTTTAGTTTACGACAGATAAAATTGGGAGAATATCGTTGAGGCAAAAAACGCTCCGTCGGACCTAGGCCTAATTAGTGTGTCTTTTTTTTCAGACGACCACCAGATTTCACTGGCCGAGTATATGGCTTACACAAACCTGACACAAGCACAAGCCGAACCAATGTTTAATGCATATGACGTAGACGGGGATGGAATGCTACCAACTAATCATATGCTAGAATATTTACATATCCTGGATCAAAACGGTAAGTAGTTTGATTTTTTTCTCCTAGAATCCTTTTAAACATGCTTCTAATGGATTTGATACAAAGATCAATGCATTATTGTAATAAACAAAGCGTATCGACCGTTTGTCCGGTCATTGATCGCATGCCAGTAATTATTTAGCGGGTATTTTGAAACAATTTACCATTTTGTATAATATATTTAAAAAGGAGGGGTTAGTCTTTTTCTACTGATTGTACTCAACTCATTGAGGAAATACTTTTTAAAAATAGCCAGTTTAAAAAACTGTTTTAACTAAAATAAACTGCCGTTCCAAATAAGTTGCCTATTTACTATTTACATACACAAAATACATAAATGAAACGAAAAAAATCAAATAAATAACATTAACTAGACCCCGTACTCCAGGCTAGACCCCGAACACTTGTTATGTGAATAAAAACTAGACTCTGTACAGTAAAAAATTGGACCCAGTACACAACGCAATGTTGTTTTTCTTCAATTACATGCTTGTTAGTGCATGTTTATTGACGAGGGTTTCAACATAGGTAAAGAACATGTCAGGTAAAAGAGGGTCTTGGAAAATGTATACTTTAGCTGCGATAAAAGAAAAATGTACGTTTTTCTGCACCGTCCGCCAAAAGAGGTACATTTCGATCCTGTTTTTCAAGAGTTAACGAACTTACAGAGCAAATGACTATATTGGAGCTTTAAAATAAACATTACACTACCTAAATCAGTTCATTTCAAGTGAGTCGCATACATATTTACAGAATAATGGTTAAAAACTTGCCGTCGTCCGAAATCGATTACCACTTTTACTTTCGTTTTCGTCCAAAATAGGGGACTATTTCCGCTGTACGGTGTCTACCAAATGTACCTTTCTTCAAAGTTAGGTGAACTTGGAAAACAACGAAAACAGCGAGTAACTCCACTTTAATAGGAGTACTTGGCATGTATGCATGTATAGCGTGGCTATTTTGACATGAACCTGATTTTTATGCAAAAATATATTACTAGGTTTTTGCTTCGAATATATAATTTCCGCATGCAAATTGTGCAATATCGGTATTTAAGTGTGTTTGTATAACATCTCGAGCGTCATCGTAATACTCCTCGATTATGAAAACATACAATCGGTTTTGTAAACGTAGACAATAATCGACTGTTAAATAATGATAATCAATAGATCAGTTTTATGTCAATGTGGTCAAGGTATACATATAACACATATAACATTTCAGGTGATGGACAAGTGAATATGCAGGAATACGAGCATTATCAAGTCAAGGTAAGTCAGAGGGGTCTGAGTTTTCATGGCATATAACTATACAATCTCATTAAAATCAGACATACGTTACTATGGCAACAGCGCCATGTGTGTACGACACATCCTAATGCGTTCGATTTCTGGTACAATATGTATCATGAATTGTTCCATTTAAATGCAAAATTTGAAGTAATTTATTTATTTTGTTATTTCCTTGTGACGTTGGGTGTTGGCATTACCCCGTGCAGTTGTGTTGTGATGTTGTTGTTTAAATTGAGTGATGTCACCCTTTTCTTTTTAAGTTTTACAATTTGCTACTCAATTAACCTTCAAATTGCTCATGTGATGTGTTTTCACTTTTATTCATTTTTGCTTTGTTTTGTGGATTTCAGTCGAAATATAATCCTAAGCAACTAGCTAAATTTTCTTCGCTTGATTTCATGATTTTTTTGATTTTTTATTTCAGTTCATTGAGTGCGTATATGGTCACAATGCCGGACACGGACAGGGACATCATGGGCACGCTGGAGATTGTTTTACCTATAAAGGTCAATAAAAACTTAAACGCTGTAAATGTGTATTAATTGAATAAATATATTCAGTTGATTATACTTGCGTTTTTTTTCGTTTCCTTATTCAATTTAAGAGAAAATTTGTTCATTAATACAGTTTGTTTATTCAGATCTTACACTTACATACAATATGCAGTAAAATTTCGTTCAGTTGTAAACTTATACCACACCGCTATGTCGAGCTCTCGGTTTATTTCCATTATTTGGCTCGTCCCGATAAGTCCTCGAGAAAACGAGGTTTTACCACTGGGTACACCGTCTTTTTTAGAACCTTGGGAGGACGGGTGCTTATCAGGTAAATAGTGATTTTCTATCTACTAACTTGTGACCCATAAACCTCAACCAGCACAGCGTATGCCTTAAGTGTTGCCACGTTCAGGCTGTCATCAATTTATTTGAAAAGATTCCCGGATTAAATAAAATAGCCGGTACAAAATGTAAATTTTCAAATAAAAAAATGGTACCGGCTATTTTGTTTAATTGGAGAATCGTTTCAAAGAAAATGATGACAACCTGTACGTGGCAACTCATAAGGCATACGGTGCGCTAGGTGATGTCTATTGGTCATAAGTTGTTTGGTAGAAAATCAGATATTTACATCGTCCAAATCGAAAGTCACCCGTCCCCAGTAACGGTTTTTCAAGTTCTAAAAATAGAGGGTGTACCCAGTGTTTACTGGGTATTATATATTTCAGTACAGAATAATAAAACGTTAAGTTACCAATGTTCTAGGGCTCCTTTCAGCTGCTAAGCCCCTCAAGCACTCTTATATTTCAACTTCACCTGGGCCCGAAATTACAACCAATACTTACACTCTGCACTCAGCACTCAAATATTGAAATTTCTTCTTTTGAGGGTCAAAGCGACATTTTTTGAGAACAAGAAGTTCGAGTTATGTTGAATAGGTGCTAAATATCATCATTTGCTTGTTTCCAATTGAACCTTAGTGTATTTGTAAGGTCTATGTGTAATTTACCAATCTGAGTGCACTCAGATACAATACTTACGTTTTTACCTCATAAATAGTACAGAATAACAAAAATATTCAAATAATAATTCTATGCATTTTCCTTATTTATATTTGCAATTTCGAACAAATAATAGCTCATTATGTAACATTTTCTATTTCTGAGTGTTGAGTGCAGAGTGTAAGAGTTGGTTATAATTTCGGGCCCAGGTCATTGGGCTACGTACATTCATGAATGTCTCCCTGTGGATACTATTTTTCTCCTGTTGGTGTGGCAGCCAACATCGATCTGCGGCGCCTAGGAATAGACACTGCTCTCACAGATACCTATTTACACCTTGGTGGATTGGAGCATGTATGTTATTCTCGCTCAGAGAAATAATTGTCCAGACGAGGGTGAACCCGGGACCTCTCGATCCCGAAGCGCCTAACCTACCTCTGGGCCACCGCTCCCCCAATAGCGTTGTGTTTGGTTGTTTTACACATTTAAAACTTGAAAGGAAAGGGAGTCAAATTCAATAAGACAAATACTTATACCGGAGGTGTTTAACTTATATTGGAAAAAAATAACGCACGTAGAAAGTGCATGCATATATATAATTCCGGAAAATACACTGAATATAATTATTTGAATATATATAATTCCGGGAAATACACATAGTTCCTACACTTAAAATCAAGAAAAACATGCATTGCATTGCAGCCAAAGGTCGTGTGGTTTATAAATGCGACAAAAGAAACATTAACTGGAAACTTGCTTCGCATCTGTCGAGGTGATGTTGTACATTAAAGCGAGTTGTATTATGATATGGTCTGCTGTTTTAGAAAAGAGATAAGTAGATGTTTGTTCAGCTTGATTTGTTCGCGGCGTTTTTCATGGCAAGTCATTGTTTTTATACGCCCGTTGAAAAACGGGACGTATTATGTGAAAACCCTTGGCGGGCGAGCGTGTGGGCGGTCGTGCAACGGCGTCCAGTAATTTGCCTGTACTGTAATTCAAACAGTTTTCATCCGATCGTCTTTAACCTTGCTGACAATGCTTAGGAATATAGGCCAAATCGGTGCAGGCCTTCTTGGGTTATGGTCTGGACATGGTCCTTCTTTTACCAAAAATATGTGAAATTGGTCTTGTCTGTACTCTAACTCAAACAGCTTTTGTCCGATCATCTTCAAACTTGCTGACAATGCTTATGGGTGTAGTATCTAGGCCAAGTTTGAGTATAGGCCAAATCGGTGCAGGCCTTCTTATGTTATGGTCCTTCATTTACCAAAATAAATGTGAAAATGGTCTTGTCTGTACTCTAACTCAAACAGTTTTCGTTCGATCGTCTTCAAACTTGCTGATTATATCTAGACCAAGTTCGACTGTAGGCCAAATCGGTACATGCCTTCTTGGGTTATGGTCCTTCTTTTACCAAAAAAAAAAGTTTTGACATAATATGGGCTTTTATTTCATAATCAATATTTTTTGTCACTAGCAAACCCAAGACGGGCGTATTTTGTGACATTTTGGCACTCTTGTTATTATTATGGAAATACGCACCTAAAAATCAATGTGGAATTGGCGAACTTAAAGTTTGAGGTTAATTATCAAAAGTAAGTGCCACATTTCGTGCCTGGCGACTGTGCCAAGACCATAGTGATTCATCCAGACTCATATTCAAATCACCATGTACAACGCCACATAAAAAGAACTTCTTAAGAATAAAACTTTGATATATCGCTGGCTTAGAATTAGAAGGTCGTAACTACTACTTACGACTTTATAAGACTAATACATATTTGAAATATACATCTTAATGGGGCTTCTTATGAGCCTATTGTCATGTAAATCGGAAATTGTCATGTTGACCAAAAAACAATAACTGAAGTTGAAACAGCTTGTTTTTTCCATAAGTATAGAGAAATTTTCAGACAGTTATTGCTTGTTTTCTCAAAATATTGATTTTGTAGTTACGACTTTCTTATTCTAAACCAGCGTTATATATTATAAGATTTATTTCATAACAGTGGATGACGAAGTCTTCTCGTGCTCCAATAAAAGAATTTACTATTTGGTTGATACTAAAACATCGATTAAAGAAGGAAAAAGTGAAGTTTTGGACCTAAAAACATTAAATAACATCACCATTTACTCCAATGCTGAGTAAGATTTAACCGTAACGTATTGGCAATTTACATTGAGCAGTGAGCAGGACGGACATACCACGTGACCTTTCGGCTAAGTTTACAAGAAAAAACATGTAAAAAGTATCTTATTCTTTGATCGGTTTTGCCGATTATGTTCGACGCTCAAGCCGAGAAGGAGCCCTTCAAACGCAACTTAATATGTTTTTATTTAATTTAGAATATTTGTACACTTACCAACTCGTCTAAAAACATTGTCCAATTTCATATGACCCTTTCTATATACAATAACATAAGGGAAACTACTCTTGTTACTGAACTAGAACATTTTACGTGGACCTACTAACGGGAGATTTAGATGACGTAGAAATGTGTAGATATTACGGACACAACTTGTTTTTGAGTCAATTACTGAACAACTCGTGGAATCATAAATTTAATTTTAATGGGACAAATTCGAGGGAAGACATTTCAAGGATAATCGGAGTTCAGAAAATATGATCAAATTTCGCACAAACTATAAGAAGGCTTTACAACCGCTTGCTAAAAAAGTTACCAATTTTCTAGGGCTCTTTTCAGCTGTTAGGTCGCTCAAGCACACTTTGACATTAAAACTTCCCCTGGTCATTGTGCTACATATGGGAACCTACAGGGAGACTATTTCTCTCCTGTGGGTGTTGCAGCCAACATCGATCTGCGGCGCCTAGGAGTAGACACTGCCCTCGCAGGTACCATTTTACACCATGGTGGAGTGGAGCATATGGGTCTTGCTCAGAGAAATTAACCAGTGGTCCAGAGGGGATCGAACCCGGGACCTCACGATCCCCCCGCTGCGAGCAGTGAACCGTGAATTTTCAAATTATGCAAAATGCACGTGAAAAACAAATTATTTTCGCACAAAGTCTCAAAATGTTACATATCCATCAATACCCACACCAGGAAAACACAAAACCGGAAGATATACGATAAGAGACCGTACAAGAGAGGTTTGTGAAACATACACGTCTCATGACAATTAATAGCCTAGTGCAGCAAAGGTTACCGCGACCTTGACCTTTGACCTATCGACCAAAAAATAAGTAGGAGCCTACATCTGGTGATTTGCAACCTCTCTGTAAAGTTTTACGATCTAACATCCTATATTTCTTATGGTGTGGACCAGTGACTGTTGTGTGTTCGAAGGTCATCGACAGTTTGACCTTTGATCGAAATGACCATGAAATTGAGTCGGGCCGTCTGTGGAGGATGAATAATCTCCACTTAAAACTTTAGAATCCACGTACCACCCGTTTTGGAGTTATTGTTGGAAAACCATTCGGTATGTCGACTGACCGACTATTTGCAACTAACGCTATGTACTGTGTTGGTGTACTTATAATATTTAATGAGTGTATATAATTCAGCGCCGTAACTACACTGAGGCTAGGCGAGGCAGCTGCCTCGCCTAAAATTTGCGGACCAAAATATTTTTGTTATTAATATATACAATGTACATGTAATGAAATATCCCTGAATATATTTAAAATAAAATGTCTCAAATTGTCGCATGTAATAAACAATGAGGCAATTTATTCTGAGGCACTAGGTTAGCAGCTACCTCGGCTAAAATTTGCACACCTAACCTTTTGGTGGAAAATTCGTCATCAACTTATATGTAAAATAAAATGCCTGAATAATAAAAAAAATATTACAAGCTGTCGCAAGTTATAAACAAAGAGTGCAACTTGAGGCACTAGATTTGCACCTTAATGGTAGTATACATAGTGCAACTTGAGGCACTAGATTTGCACCTTAATGGTAGTATACATAGTGCAACTTGAGGCACTACATTTGCACCTTAATGATAGTATACATTGTGCAACTTGAGGCACTAGATTTGCACCTTAATGGTAGTATACATTGTGCAACTTGAGGCACTAGATTTGCACCTTAATAGTAGTATACATTGTGCAACTTGAGACACTAGATTTGCACATTAATGGTAGTATACCGGACACTTTCCCTTTATTATACAGGGTGTCCAAAAAGAAAGTACACAGTTTCGGGGTATTTTTATCAACTCTCAATGTTCTGCTATCGCAAAGAAATTTTGCACATGGTTAGACAAAAGATGTAAGTTTTTTCTGATACCAGTTTGAAAATTTTAACTCCAATAATTTCTTAAAAATGTCAATTTCCAAAAAATATCTTATTTTGACCGTAGCGCCATTTTGACGTAATTTACGACGTTTTCATAATTTCTGTCTGTCTCATGTTTCCCGTTTTGCACACATTCTTTAAACGTGTTGATTACATTTACACAGATTTCTACAAACTGGTCTTCTAAATTGCATTTTGATGTTGACCACAAGAAAAGTTGTGTATATTAGCATTTGATTGTACATAAGCGATCTCGGATAGCCCAAAAGAAAAAATCCACATGAATTAAGACCCTGGCTGTGGGCGGGCCATTCCACTCTGCAGTGGAATTTGCTAGAAATTATTTTGACATCAAATGTTTCTTGTAATTCACCCAACACTGTACATTGTCATGTGTGACTCTGGCTCCACTTGCATGAGCCATACAACATTCAAAACAAATGATTTGCTGCGGAGTTCAGAAAGAACTTGCTTAACAAAGGCAAGTAACACAATGGGTTTACTTCTTTCTATTTTGTTGCCGAAATCGCAAGTGAATAGCCTATTTAAAGCCAACAAACATGCCCATGCTCGTGAGACATATCATATGTATAATATCAGTTTAGACATTTGAGAAATGCAATGAAAATTTTCCAAGAATGCTTCCAAGACGGGAAACACCAGAAATACAGAAATTATGAAAACGTCGTAAATAACGTCAAAATGACGTCATGGTCAGAATACGGTAATTTTAGAAAATTTACATTTTAAAAAAAATATCCAAGTTACAAGTTTTAAGCTGGTGCCAAATAAAAATTTCATCTTTTGACTAACCGTGTGCTAAATTTCTTTGCGATATCAAAACGTTAAGATTTTATTAAAATGCACTGAAACTGTATACTTTCTTTTTGGACACCTTGTATATAGAAATCAAGTGGCACCGGCACACCATCCCCTTAATATCGCCGCAATCCAGGTCAATGTTACAGTGTGAGTAAAAATAGTTAATATGCCAATTTTCGCTCGCATGGTACTGTTTACAATCAATTTAATAGTGAGGTGGGCTACACATTTAAGAGTATAAGCATGTGCACATAAGTATTTTCTCCTTTGAGCTCTTGTTTAAAAATTGCTATGAATTTTCTTGATGTTCCGTTTCAATACCAAAAACAAGTTACCAAAGAATGAAGCAGACGAATTTGTTTTAAAATTCCCATGGAGCATGACATTGATCCCTTAATTTACTTGCATTCAAATCGCTCAAGCTTCCCCTTAACACAAATGTGCAGCCTTCGAGTTCGTAGGATATGCTGATTAAAGGTGTCTCGAATGGAAAAACGATCCTGTCGCCAACGGTGCTCTTCAGAAAATATTGCTTTTTGTAGCTGGCTTCGCCTTCACAACAGCTGTATCAGTGACTATTATCAATTAGAAGGCTTCATAGATAAATCTACAAGTGAATACTATCAAATACAGAATATGTTTTGGCATGGTGTTCAAATAATATAAATAATGTTTATCTAGCTCGCTTCGCTATTCTACTTTTTTTTTTGTCAATGTTGAAAGTGTATTCGGTGGTTCAATTGCGTGCTTCCAGAAACGTTCTAGGTTAACAAATACACCGGACCACTACATGGTCATAACTATGGATTGCATCGGGCGCAAAAGTACCCCCTTTACACCAATTTAAGTGGTCCTGGTTAGAAGTGCAATGTTTTACTTTTGTAAATAAATTCGGCTCACTTCGCTCGCCAAATGAATTGAACACATATTTAAGAATGTCATGTAGAGAGCAGTTTGTGCTACTTGAACCTCAGATAAATCATGATCTTTTCGCTTGCCAAATAACTACTAGTTTAAAATATCATGTAGATAACTAGTTTGCAT
This sequence comes from Spisula subtruncata, assembly GCA_963678985.1. NCBI lineage: Eukaryota > Metazoa > Mollusca > Bivalvia > Venerida > Mactridae > Spisula > Spisula subtruncata. The sequence goes on along the minus strand of OY787673.1, from coordinate 28,226,115 downwards.
GACATGCAACTTGGAGAAACAGTGCAATTTCTTTGGCTCGCATTGCTTGTCACATAACATCAATGCTTCCTAAGTTCGTGTAGAGAACGAATTTATGTGGCATGCAGCTCGGTTAAATAATGCGAGGATTGATCATACCATTTAGAGAACGAGTTTGTGTGGGCTAGGGCAAATCATGCATCTTTAAAGATTAATCACACCATGCGAGTTTGTGCTGACAAATATTGCATTTTTTCTGCCTCGCTTCGCTCGCCAATTACCTAATGCCCATTAATAACATCATATAGACAACGAATTTCGTGGTGGCTCGTACAAATAGTTTTTTCTGGCTCGCTTCGCTCGCCAAATAATTTATCACCATTCAATTTCATGTAGAGAACGAAATGTGTGGGCTGATACAAATAGTGCATTTTTGAGGCTCGCTTCGCTCGCCAAATCATTTATAAGCATTAATAATATCATGTGGAAAAAATGTGTGTGGGCTCGGACAAATAGTGCATATTTGCCATAAATTAAATTTGTGTCAGCTTCAACAAATAGTCCCTTTTTCTGGCTCGCTTCGCTCGCAAAATACATAGTAAATATTCAAAATAGCATGTACAGAACGAATTTGGACGATCCCTCCTGTAAATACCCCGTCACCCAATCAAGACCCGATTTCGCACCACTTTGGAAAATTCCTAGTTACGGTCATGCCAGCACCAAGACTGCCTCGGCTAAAATTCGTGTCTGGGTACGGCACTGATAATGTGTCCATATGATTATGAAGATCGAAATTACAACCAATACTTACACTCTGCACTCAGCACTCAAATATTGAAATTCCTTCTTTTGAGGTTCAAAGTGAACGAGAAGTTGAAGCTATGTTAAATAGGTGCTAAATATTATCATTTGGTTGTTTCCAATTGAAATTTAATGTATTTGTAAGCTATACATGTAATTTACCAGTCTGAGTGCACTCAGATACAATATTTACGTTTTTTCCTCATAAATAGTACAAAATAGCAAAAATATGGTTCAAATGTTATTTGCAACATTCAAATAACAATTTTATACATTTCCCCACTTAGATTAGCAATCTAGAACAAATAATAACTCATTAATATGACTAATTCAATATTTGAGTTTTGAGTGCAGAGTGTAAGTATTGGTTGTAATTTTGGGGTGTATGTTGCTTAAGCAAAGCGCTACGTAGCGCTTTCCATGGGAGGTAATCCATACCTTTTATATTTAATCGTAGGGGAAGTAACTGAATGAAAGCGCTCGATAGCGCTTTGCTAAGACAACATACATCAGATAGTAACATAATTTTTTTATTATGTAGGTTTGTTTTCCGTCTTTCATGTGTTCACTGTTATATAGCATTAACTTGATCGATCTTTTACATAATTTATACCTATAATTCAGTGAATCGTCATCCGATTTGAAATATAAAACCACCGACATAAAGTCCGTAGCATCATCCTGGGCACTGTTTTATCAACGAACTTACAGAAATCGTAAACTTACGTTCAAATTTAAATTCTGTATATTTCTTTCACTACTGCAATTTGGGTACAGATACTGTTTGTAGATGTTCATTAACTGAATCTTGATAAGTATTACAGCTCCACTTATCACACTTTGTAATAGTAAAAGTATGTTAAAGAATTAAAACTTGATCGTAAGTTTAAGATTTGCGTAAATGAGTTGATAAAACAGTACCCTGGTGTATATATCATAGCGCTGTTGTCACGGATACTGATGTGACGTTGTAAACATGTCGGTTTGTGTAGCCTGATTTTCGACGCATTTCATGACATCGGCGCAAATCAAGTCGGGTCAGTGTACGTATGTAGTTTGCGACAGTTCACTGCTCTATATCGGCGTCAGTGTACACGGAATGTTATTAAAGTTGTGTTTTATGTATGAAAATATAGTGTCGTGAAATGTGCAGTACCCATTGAATGATTACATTCGAATTGTTTAAAATATTAAACATAATATTGAGTTGGGTATTTCAGGGCCAGTAAGCCAGTTTGTCCCCATATATGTATATATTGAATACATGTAGATGTTGATTTTTAGTCGTGTCAAATCCCTTTGGTTGAGAAGGCCTTTGTGTGTTTAAAAAGGTCGACAAAATCGTGTACCAATGTGTTATTGCTGATTGAAAGTCCATCGGGAATAATACATCGATGATTTAGAATGAGAAGGTCGTAACTACCACTTACGACCTTATAAGACTGAAACATATTTGAAATCTGCTTCACAAGGCGCTTCTTATGAGCCTATTTTCATGATAATCTGGAATTGCCATGTTGACAAAAATGAAGTTTTAATAACTTGTATTCCCACAGGTAAAGAGTAAATTACAGACAGTTTTCTCTTGTTTTCTCAATATTTCGATATTGTAAGTACGACCTTCTCATTCTAAGCCAGCAACATGTACAGTCCGTTTATAGCGTATTAAGAACTACATATATCATAAACACATGCCTGTCTGTCAGGTAAACCATGTTTATCTTGGTTTAACTGTGTGTAACTGAGTTAACTGTAGTCCGTGTTTTTCTATCGAATTGGATGGCTCCCTCATTTGTATTAATTATTGACTCGACAGTACATGTACATGTTAGAAATACGCATATCAATATAAATAAGTAGAAGGAATGAAATAAAAACAATAAAAACAACAAAATATAGATAATTCTAATCATTTTAATGTAATCAATCAAAAAAGTGAAACAGGAAAATTATAATTTTATAGATTGATCTGTGAGTTTAAATGTTTTAATGTTACGTAGCAGGAATTTATGTTGCTAAGATGTTACATAGCAGGAATAAATGTTGCTAAGATGTTGCATAGCGTGAATTGACATTGCTAAGATGTTACATAGCGGGAATTGACATTGCTAAGATGTTACATAGCGGGAATTGACATTGCTAAGATGTTACATAGCGAAAATTGACATTGATAAGATGTTACATAGCGGGAATTGACATTGCTAAGATGTTACATAGCAGTAATTGACATTGCTAAGGTGTTACATAGCAGGAATTGACATTGCTAAGATGTTTCATAGCAGGAATTGACATTGCTAAGATGTTACATAGCAGGAATTGACATTGCTAAGATGTTACATGGCGCGAATTGACATAACTAAGATGTTACATAGAAGGAATTGACATTGCTAAGATGTTACATAGAAGGAATTTACATTGCTAAGATGATACATAGAAGGAATTGACATAACTAAGATGTTACATAGAAGGAATTGACATTGCTAAGATGTTACATTGCGGGAATTGACATAACTAAGATGTTACATAGAAGGAATTGACATTGCTAATATGTTATATAGCGGTTATTGACATAACTAAGATGTTACATAGAAGGAATTGACATTGCTAAGATGTTACATAGAAGGAATTGACATAACCAAGATGATATATGATAAAACAATGGTATGTGACAATGGTATGTGACAATGGTATGTGATTAAACAGTGGTAAGTAACAAAGGTATGTGACTAAACAGTGGTATGTGACAATGGTATGTGATTAAACAGTGGTATGTGACAATGGTATGTGATTAAACAGTGGTAAGTAACAAAGGTATGTGATTAAACAGTGGTATGTGACAATGGTATATGAGTGTTTAGTGGTATGTGACATTAGTATGTGCATATGCATGCTATTGAGTGTTCGGTGTACATTTGTTCATATATAAAGTAGTTGGTGACAATGGCATTGAATGACCTTGTTTGATAAAGCGGTAAGCGACATGTATTTGTTCTTTCTAACTTTGTTTTCTAAATGCAGTAGTAAGTGACAATATAGTCATGTTAGGGCAATATTTGACAGTAATATGACATTATACATGTACGTATATAGCAATGTTTGAGAATGATATGCTGTGATAATATAATTCTTTTTTGGTGATAATATAATTAGTGAAAATGTTATTTTGTTAAATTGAAAAAAGCGACAACAGTAAGATAAGTATAAGCAGCCCCGACCATGATATAGTGCTACATGTATGCATATAAGCCGTTCTCCAGGATAACCAACTATTTTGACACTATGTAATTACATGGTGAAACAATGTTTTTAAAAAGCTCCAAAATAAGAAATAATACACTTCAATTGATTCTATGTTAAGTTATTTACCCATATAGTGCAATAGCTTAGCTGTAAAATGTCCAAAGAGTTATGTGGAAATCTCATCCGTTGCTACGGTGACCAATTTTTGAAACAAACTCTGAGCGAGAAAAAACAAGGAGTAAGTTGTTTAAAACAGTTATAGAAGTTAAAATGTTAGGTTACCAATTTTCTAGGGCTCTTTTCAGCTGTAACGCCGCTCAAACACCCATTTTAACTTCACCTGGTCATTTGGCTACCAGTGGAAACCTACGTTCATGTCTCCCTTGGGAGATTATTTCTCTCCTGTCGATGTGGCAGCCAACATCGTCCTGCAGCGCCCGGGAATAGACACTGCCCTCATAGGTACCAATTTACACATTGGTGGAGTGGAGCATGTGGGTCTTGCTCAGAGATTTAGACTTGTGGTCCCTTCCTCTTGGGCCACCGCTCACCACCGTTATAGCCTAATCTAAATGAATACACTTTCTATTTTGATGAATAATTTGAAAACTAAAACTTATTTCCAAAACGTGATGCTATTTTTATCAGTTAAAATTGATGACAAGATTTGACCAAGCAGTGCAATTATGAAATATTTGTTTGAAACAGTAATACAGAATAGCATTTGAATGACGTTCACGACGTCAACCAAAAAACGCTGAATACGGACTCAACAAAAACAACGGTAACTTCTCAAAATCTCAAGACGTTAACACAATTCCTTTTGCTTTTTGTTCCATTGGCATTATTCTTTGCAACTATGAACAATCTCAAAATTATTTTTCTTGTCCAAATAGCAGGATTTCCTGGAGACTGACTTATATGTAAATGACAATGATATAGAGTTATATAGCGATACGTCATAAGTATGAATGAACCATGATCTGTTTGTGGTATTATTTCGATAAAGCAGTAAGCGGCAATTGTGTTTTTTTTATTTTCGAGAGTATTTTTATCCAAATGCAGCAGCAAGCAATGATGATAAAATATCTGTTTGCAATGTGTATCCCAGAACCATTCACGAGCTTTAGTTAAACTTAATCCGGAGTTTCTGGTACGGACAGACAAATATATACGTTATATTGACTCCCGACAGGAAAAGCGTTGCATGTTGTAAGGACACTTCCATCAGTCACATAACCACTACTATAGTAGTATTGGCTTAACCAACATCTACTGGTAAAGGCATCGTAGACCAAAGATTGGCAGTCAACATTCATACGACAAGCAAGTTTACACATGTCAAGGGTTACCGTCCCGTTAATCTGAATCTAAACAAAACATGTATGTACAGTGTAAACATTGATATACATATATGCCATTGTTCACACCATACAACCCGCTGTGTCGAAGACAGGTCCGTTGTGTAATTCAGGTCTTACCTGTCTTCCCTGTCTTCCCTGTCTTACCTGTCTTACACAACGCACCTGTCTTCGACACAGCGAGCTAGACGGTGGTGTTGAACATAAGTAACGTAAGTTTTTTCCAGGACATATATCATTTTAAAATGTTACATATTATTTTGTCAGCAGATGTTTGAAGCGTTTGCCTTAATACTATCAGATAAAAAATCAGCAGCAAATGATGTCGTTAATAACCTTTTGATTCCTTGCATTTTGCCCATTGATGCTTCCATTTTCACACAATATTGTAGTTTTTAACTCATGTAAATGTGGTCACTTGTGGACACCGTACACTGGAAATGGTCCCCCGCTTTGAACGAAAACGAAAGTGAAAGTGGTAATCTCATACATGTAATCGGTGACACAAAGCTATTTCTATTTTCATAGACAAGCGTGTATGATTAAGCATACGGACTAAGCCTGAAGCTTAATATATATCATGGGCGTAGGAGCAGGGGGGGGCCTGCCCCCCCCCAATGTCTGGACCGGGGGGGGCAACATATCTTTTGCCCCCCCCCCCCCCAATAATTCAGACGAAAAATTATAATTTACGACCTAATATATATCGTTATAGGCAATTTGCCTTCAGTTCTTGGTTAAAACGTATCAAATTTGATGCAAACACTTAATTGTGTTTTTGTAAGAACTTAAATTCCCTGCATTAAGGTCCCTTTTGAATGCAAAATAAGGTATATCAGAACGCCTAGAATGCACTAGATTTATCCATAGTTTAGAAAAATTTCCGGAGGGCTATGCCCCCGGACCCGTGTATACTTCAACAGATTAACTTCCAGTTAAGACGTAATTACTTCAAATGACCACATAACCCTAAACTCACAGTTAGTATATATATATAGGAGTGTTTTGGACGTTTAAGAGTACAGTTTGCGTCTAGAATAGTTTTGTGCAAATATTGCGTGTTGACCAAATGACATAAAAAAGTTACTTTGCGATTTTTTTTACCCCAAGTTGCCAAATGTTTGCCCCCCCCCCAATGTTGAAGACGCTCCTACGCCCATGACATGTTCGACTGGAGGCAAAACATTGACTGATAAGCCATATTATACCTATGCAGTATGTATGAGAAAATCTATAGTGTGTGTTGATTATTTGTGTTTAATGGCATATTTAATTGATTTTGAGACTTTTAAACTTGTTGATCTCTCTGACTATGCAAGGAAGTTACCTTCTTATGATTTAGCAGGGCATTTGGCCAAACTGTCAATTAAATACAGGACTTTACCTGACTTTACCTGACCCCTTCAATTTAAGTGATTCTATGTGGGTAGATAATGTGAAACTTTGGCCTGATGCGTCATACTTCGACATCTGTCATTACTTTGCAGAAAGTGCAAGTTACTATTCAAAGTCTGACATGAAGTGTTATAAGTCACTTGATGGGTACCAATACTTTTTATATAGACATGTACAACGAGTCATGTTCCAAGTCCCGAATGTGAGCGACATGGTGTTACTCAAAGCATAAGTGTTTCCGAGCCAATGACAGGGATCCAACACTAAAAATCCACGGTCGGTCAGCAATTCATCACCTGGTATAATGTACCCAGATTCTAGGGTGATCTGTTTATCTGACACCCGTCCTCCCCAACCCTGGGAAATGTACTTAACTGACCCAGAAGGTGATACAGATATTAAGTATTTAACTGTATTGATACGTTTATAATTGCTTCATGTTTGAGCTCAAGCAGTAAGATTCACATGCCTTTCAGTAGATATGTCAAAGCATGCGCAGTCAATGCTAGATATAACTTTATTATATTCCGGTTTGAAACACTCTGGAATGGTTAGCCTAGCCATGGCACACCTCGGTCCGGCCACACAATAGGGAACTTAGCATTTGCACCATGTCATTCCATAATTATCTTTGACAGGCTTGCATCCGAAATCTAAACTTTATATGCCTGATTTTGGTTAACACTAATAGTAAATGGCCCTTAGGCGCTATAGATTAAAATATTCTTTCTTTTTGATGCATGATTCAACTAGATCGAATATCCAAAAGAACAAAATTGACGATATCACAATATGCCCGTATAAAAGTATACGGCCTGGAAAGGTAAACCTTGAATTTAGCATACAGTAGTGAATTAGTAAATGAGTCCTGTGATCTAATCATTAATGAAGTATTATTTATTCATACTAAAATGTAACACGCTGATGTGGTCATATACATGGGCGTAGGAGCGTCTTCAACATTGGGGGGGCCAAACATTTGGCAACTTAGGGTAAAAAAAATTTTTGGCTCGCTAAGCTCGCAAAGTAACTACATTCTCTCAAAATATCTCAATACCCATTGCTTGTACAAAAATACACTCGTTCTTAAACGTCCACGACCATCCTATATCTATAAAATAACTGTGAGTTTATGCTTCTATGGGAATTTGGTTTTGTAATAACGTGGTAACTGGCAGTAAATCAGTTCAAGTATACGTACGGGGGTGTGGGGCATTGCCCCGGGAATTTTTTATAAACCATGGATCAATCTGGTGTATTCTAGGCGTTCCGAGATACCTTATTAGGTATAATAAACGGAACTAAATACAGGGAATTTAAGTTCTTCAATAAAAGTGCTTGCACAAAATTTAATTTGTTCGATTTTGAGATTGAAGCTTAATGTGAAAACTTTGTTTTAAAGGCTTTATATTTAATTGACAACCTCCCAAAGTCGTATAGGAGGGTTGGGTGACGTTAAGAGTACAATTTTTGTCAGGAGTGTATTTTTGCAAACAGAAGGTGTTGACATATTTTTATATAAGGAATTTCTTTAGTGAGCGAGCGAAGCGAGCAAAACAAAATTTCATACGTTTTCTCCAAGAACTGAAGGCAAATTGCCTATAACGAGATATATTAGGTCGTAAATTATACTTTTCGTCTGAATTATTGGGGGGGGGGGGGGGGCCAAAAGATACGTTGCCCCCCCCCCCTGTCCAGACATTGGGGGGGCCTGCCCCCCCTGGCCCCCCCTGCTCCTACGCCCATGCATGTGGTCAAGATAATGATATGCATAGGGCTATTTTTAGTAACGGAAAGGGAAATAGAGAAAAACATTCTGACCAAGTTTCATAAAGATTGCATCAAAACTGTTGCCTCTAGAGTGAACACAAGCCAATTGTTGACGGACGGACGGACAGACGACGGACGACGAGTGATCACAAAAGCTATGTGACAGGTGAGCTAAAAACTGCGTAAAAAATGTGAAAACATTTTATTTCAGATTTTTGCATCCTGGGCCGATAACTGATATAGATTTTTTGCTCTGGCAGTGGAGGCATGGCTTTTATAAGACTAGGTTAATGATATGTTATAGGGCAAATAATTGATAGGTGTTTAATAAATAAAGATATAACTTCTTTACATGTAGATAAAAACTCGATACAAAAAGGCATAACTTTTTTATATGTAGATAAAACATTTATTTTATTTATATATAGAGATTTTGCCATTATATAGTGGTCGCAGCGATATTGACATTATATCGAACTGTTAGCTAATATAAGACAGTTAAGGCGTACCATACATGGCCCAATAGTAGGCGTTTAAACAGGTATATTCACATACCATGACCGGAAAATGTGAGATTCCGTCACGGCTAAAAAAACATGATTCATCTATACCTTCGCTATATTATGTCAAATGTCGTCACAAAACAAGATAACTGCCGGTTTTCATGACGTAAATATTTTCGGCTAATTCTGCGCAGGTGGAATTGTTTTTTTTTGTATAGTCTGTTTCGAAGATTTGTTTCACAAGAAATTTATCACGGTATCGAAAAAATAAGTCAATAAGACAATGCTAACAAAAAAGGAAAAGTCACCATCCATTAATAAGTGCTTTCATTCAATTTATTTGTCACGTGGTATGCCAAATTAACAAAAATCGCCGTTGACACTCATTTTGGTCAAATTTCGTAGAAATACTTGTCCGATTTCGTTTATTTGATTATAATACTTTACATTAATAACACACATCTACAAAAACACTGGAGAGCAGAAGGAAAACGACCCAACAAAGCCTGTGAGAAATAGAAAGTTAAGGTGCGCAGAATTACCCGATGCGCAGAATTACCCGAAACGACTGTATATAATACAAATAACTTAAAGATAAATACCACTTCAATGACACTGGCAGGAGCAGGTTCGGGGTCTATACAGAAGCTTTCGACTATCGTTGGGTAGCAACCTGAAAGTTAAAAAGAACTTCCCATTGATGTGATGTTAATGATGCCCAGTCATTAAGAACGCTCATATAAAATTATCAAGCACAAACATCCAGAATTAAGTGGATCTTCACTTTAAATATTTAAATCATGTCAATTACACAAAACGCGGCTTTTTTCTAACACGTATTCATCTCCACATATAGCTTGGCTAATTTGACACTAGCCTGACCTTTTTATCAGCATAATTTAACAGTCGATATATTACCAACGATTTAACGCCGATTGTATGTTTTCATAATCGGGGAGTATCACGAAGACGCTCGAGATGTAATTGAACACAAATTTGAAATACCGATATTTGCTTGCGGTAATTTATATATTCAAAGCAAGAATTTTGTAATATATTCTTGCATAAAGGTCAGGCTCAACTCAAAATAGCCAAGCTATACCAACATTTAAAATTTGTATTAACATCAGTGGTTTATTGGTAGCGTCTGTTCTGGAACACTCGGAACAGTGTTCCTGCTATTCCTTCTCCAAACAAAATAAAACTGTTCTGATCAGTGTTCCGAATGTTCCACTCCAAACAATTTGCGAACAAAATGGAACAGGAACAGAACATGAAGTAAAAACGAAATAAATGAATATCATAAAACTTTAATGTGGTCGATATTGTAAGTTGCATCTGTTGTATTGGTGAAAGACCTCATGAGTTACATGCTACCATAACAACGCATAAATGCTTCCGCGGATCATCAAAGGTTTTTCATGCAAAACGTGTTACAATATTGAACCATTCAGGTGCGTTTCGTAATGTACTAATTGCATATGTGGATATTTTAGCTGGTAACAAGATGCCAAAATGTCACAAAATACGCCCGTCTTGGTTGTGCTAGTGAAATAAATATTGATTATGAAATAAAAGCCCATATTATGTCAAAACATTTTTGAACAATCATCTTTAAACTTATCTTGGCCTAGATATTACACCCATGAGCATCGTCAGCAAGTTTGAAGACGATCGGATGAAAATTGTTTGAGCTAGAGTACAGACAAGGCCAATTTCACATTTATTTTGGCAAAAGAAGGACCATTACCCAAGAAGGCCTGCACCTATTTGGCCTATAATCGAACTTGGCCTAGATATTACACCAATAAGCATTGTCAGCAAGTTTGAAGATGATCGGATGAAAACTGTTTGAGTTTGAGTACAGACAAGGTCAATTTCACATTTTTTTGGTAAAAGAAGGACCATAACCCAAGAAGGCCTGCACCGATTTGGCCTATAATCAAACTTGGCCTAGATATTACACTCATAAGCATTGTCAGCAAGTTTGAAGATGATTGGATGAAAACTGTTTGAGCTAGAGTACAGACAAGGCCAATTTCACATTTTTTGGTAAAAGAAGGACCATAACCCAAGAAGGTCTGCACCGATTTGGCCTATAATCAAACTTGACCTAGATATTACACCCTCAAGCATTGTCAGCAAGTTTGAAGATGATCGGATGAAAACTGTTTGAGTTTGAGTACATACAAGGTCAATTTCACATTTTTTTGGTAAAAGAAGGACCATAAACCAAGAAGGCCTGCACCGATTTGGCCTATAATCGAACTTGGCCTAGATATTACACCCATAAGCATCGTCAGCAAGTTTGAAGATGATCGGATGAAAACTGTTTGAGCTAGAGTACAGACAAGGCCAATTTCACATTTTTTGGGGTAAAAGAAGGACCATAACCCAAGAAGGCCTGCACCAATTTGGCCTATAATCGAACTTGGCCTAGATATTACACCCATAAGCATTGTCAGCAAGTTTGAAGATGATCAAATGAAAACTGAATGAACTAGAGTACAGACAAGGCCAATTTCACATTTTTTTTGGTAAAAGAAGGACCACAACCCAAGAAGGCCTGCACCGATTTGGCCTATAATCGAACTTGGCCTAGATATTACACCCTCAAGCATTGTCAGCAAGTTTGAAGACGATCGGATGAAAACTGAATGAGCTAGAGTACATACAAGGCCAATTTCACATTTTTTTGATAAAGAAGGACAATAACCCAAGAAGGCCTGCACCGATTTGGCCTATAATCGAACTTGGCCTAGATATTACACCAATAAGCATTGTCAGCAAGTTTGAAGACGATCGGACAAAAACTCTTTGAGTTAGAGTACAGACAAATTTTGGACGCCGCCGCCCGCACGCACGCACGCCCGCACGGCCGCACGCCCGCCCGCCAAGGGTGTTCACATAATACGTCCCGTTTTCAACGGGCGTTTCAACGGGCGTATAAAAACTGGCGATGTTTATAATTATTTATATCTTAGTCGAGTTCTATTTTGACCAATGGAATATTCGCTGTCAAAACCCCTGCAGCAGGTTGTATAATAATTCACTTCAATATTAGTCTGGTTCCCGGTACCTAAATCTTTCATTGCATTACAGTGTAGGTCCGGTGTAATGTAACTGTCAAGGAAGATACAATGGGTAAAACAAGATTGCGGTTGTACATTAGTTTATATAGGGAATTTTAGAATATCCCCCAAATGTGTGTGTTATGTATGTGTCATTCCGATGAAACTTGTACATGTTCTTTTCAATTAAACATGTTTCATTAAAATGATATGTACACCATTACACAAAGTAAATTAAGAAATTTTCTGTACCAGTGTGTATACAGCGCATATAAATCACCCCAAGTCTTAAATGCCCGTTTAGCTCAGTTGGTAAAGCGCCAAACCTGTTTCATGGATGTTGGAGGTTCGATTCCAGTATTGTCATTATTTTTTATATTGTATTTTATATTTCAAGTTATTCGCTATAAGTTTATACTTGAATAAGGAACTTTATGAGAAAATAAAGTATTTTATAACACGAATTAAGAAAAAAATAATATAAAGAATCACTGGCCTATACAGGGACCGAAACAGGGCCACCTTGATTGCACGTCAGTGGCTCTACCGATTGACCAAATCGGACACATGGACAATAATACAATTACGGACTATTAAACCCCTGCTACAAAAATATTATAATCATTTTAAAGTACTGTTGTACTGAATAAACTTCTTTCATTGCAATGACCATTATTTTTTCCATTGCTAGGCAAAGTCTCATCAAAATGACACATACATAACATACACTTTAGGATGATATTCGAAATTGCCTATATAAACTAAGACCTGCCGTCCACTAGACCCCGATGCTATGCGGAAGGGATGCTGATTACAATCTGCTCGATTCGGGAACCCTTCGGAATCATTTATCAATACAAAATGGCGGAACTTTGTAGTGGTACTTGTTCGGAAGTATTCGGTGATCGGTATACGAATTATTGCGGTATACACGCGGTATACATGCCGAAGCCTATCTGAAGTAGCTGAATGTATCCCGACTAAATGCCGACAGTTCAGGAGTTCGTCCCGAATGTTTCCCGATCGTGCGGAAAGGACGCGGTAACGTTGCGGGGTACGTGGAAGGGTTTACGAATCGATGCCGATAGATTGCCGAAGGGTAACCGATGTACATAGACGATGCCGAACTACTTTCTCAACTTGTCGGCAAACTGACGGCATCGCTTTCGCTGTCATTCGGGATATACGGCGACGACTCGCCATCCCTTCTGCGACCAACTGGTCCCTTTGGCAACTGTTCGGCATGTGTTCTTAATATCATCGACATAGCTTCCGTGTGTAGAACTCATCCATTCGGCGTTATCGGGGAGCTTTCGGCATGGATTCGGCTTTCCTTCGGGTTAGCTAAATGATTACGAAGCCTCGCAGAAGGCGTCCCGATGATGCGGAGTGAATGCCGATGGGTTCTCGACCACACCGAACTGTTGCGGATGGTTTCCCCATTACATCGAAGCTCTCCCGAAGCACTACCGAACAGTCCTTCGGCGTCCAAATTTTAAAACTTAAAATTTCTATGCCGATTTTTTTTCAGTCCCGAAGGCTTCCCGAAGCGTTGCGGAAAATGCGGAAGGGTTCCAGAACACACCAAAGACATGCCGAACCATCCCGATCCTTCCAGATCAGGTGAATTTTCAGCTTCGGGAACCCTTCGGGGTCTTGGTGGACGGCAGGTCTATTGTACATCGGATATTTTGATTTAACCACTGGACGCTGCCATATTGGTTACTTTCTACCTGACCTAAACCACTGTAAGATTTAGGACAGGGGATCAGACAACTTAAACATTGGAATTCAAATATACATAGTTGAATGTATTGTTTGTTTTAAAAACTACATAGTTTATGTTGTGATTGTGAATTAAATTAATACAGTCCAGTTATGGTAAGAATACAGTGACGCAGTGGAACTATACACTATTACGGTGTAAAAACAAGTATACATTCTTATACCAACAGTGCAATACCAAACAAAACTCTACATGTTTAAGCAATGGTTTAAATCTTTTGGGTAAACATAAACGATAATGTCACTGTCAACATATCCTAACTGGACTATAAGTATCATATTTACCACAGTTGTCTAGTGGTTCATCCAACCCATATTTGCATTCAACTTCTTTATTGCAGACCGAAGCACAGATTTCAACACCATTATCATCCAAACAGTTCATCTGATTAATGTCACAGCACAAGTCTATAATGAAACAAAACCATCGCTGATGCAATTAGATGTACAAAAGTTCTACTTCATTCATTTAAACAATATGGAACAACCATTTGATCTATAAAGGGGCAGGATGTTCCCAACATTATGCTACGAGTCAAGAAAACCTGAGAGTTGGTGAATAATCATCAGGAGATTAAGTGTTCGTATATTGGCTATGCATTATCGTGAAATATGGTATCTCATCGATGTTATGGTGAATACCAAATTTGGTTATGAAACTTTGATTCTTGTTGCCAGGCAACCGAAGAAGACAACTCGAAGGTATGCGTTCGCGCTGTCTGTAGAACAGAATTGTGCGTTGCCGTGGAAACATAATGTTATATCGAACATTTTCAAACTGATTTTTTATTTTGTAATATATTAATCTATCCGATATACTTATTTATGGTTGATTTGTTCTCCAATATAGAAATTATTTTTGGTCGAACAACATGGGCGGATCCAGGATTTTTGGTTAGGGGGGCGTATGAAATTTGCTGGGGTCCAGGGCATAAACCTGCATGGGCATAGGAGCGTCTTTAACATTACAACACTTCATTCATGGAAGCGTATGTTTGGTTATATCTATATACTGATATATAACAACTGAGTTGATTCTCTGGCATTTTTGTTATTACGTGGTAACTGGAAGTTGATCATTTGAAGTAGAGGGGGCGGGGGTATGCTCCCCCGGGAAAATTTTCTAAACAATGGATCAATCTGATGCATTCTGGGAGTTTTGATATACCTTATGTGATGTTAAACATGACACTTTTATTAATAAATACAGAACAGTACTTAGATTAATCGTAGTAAAGTGCTTGCACAAGTGCCCGATTTTGAGATATATGCTTAATGTGAATACGTTTATGTTAACCTTTAAGGGCTTTATATCTAATTGACAACCTCCAAAAGTAATATAGGAGGTGGGAGTATTTATAAATAAAAAACATATTTATGGAGTCTATACATTTTTGCAAAGAATGTGTGTGTAGACATGTTTATAGATTGAAGTTACTTTGCGAGCAAAGCGATCAAAACATTTTTTTCAGTAAAAAAGTGATATAAAAATGTTCACGTATGTTATCTGCACTGAATCATAGTCTTACAATAACTAGCTTTACAAAATTAATGATATTTAGAATCTAATTGCAAAAGAAGGGGGTCCGGGGAGGTATGCTCAGACGGGAAAATTTTGAAAACGAGGGATCAATCTGGTGGTCGGAGATACCTTATTGGCTAGTAAATAGGACATGCTTTATTAAAAACCAGACTAATTTAAGTCTTTAAAATCTACAGTGTTTCATTCATTGCAGAGTGATCGAGTATATAGGCGTACTTGTAGCATCATTTTTTGTGGATGCGCCCCTTCTTTCATAGATTAATGGTAATTTTGCGAGCGTAGCGAACACGAAATTTTCACATTTTAATACTTTTTCACAAAGAATTAGAGGCAAATTACATATAACTAGACTATTGCAGTCAAATAAAAATCGTTACTTTGGCGATTTTAGGGGGGGGGCGTAAGCCGGGTCCGCCCCCCCCTTGGAGCCGCATTTGAACAATTAATTGTCACCTTATTTGCTGGTATTGAGACCACAATTTCACCCCATCCTAAAGAACGCATGATGTTTTTTCGAAAGCGAATTTTTTTTTTTTATTTCTGTTACGGTCACTGGACTCCATTAGATACATTCATAATCCTCGAAAGCAGAAATTGTGAACTCAGTGATTAGTTTTAGAATACCATGGCAACGCAAAAAACACATGCCGAGAAAATCGATAAAATACTGGTAAACTTGTTGCTAGGCAACTAAACAGGACAGCATTAGTGGCAATTCTGTAATAAACGCCCATTATTATTTGATATATTCGATTCTACAAGATACACATGTTAGTTGTACTAAATTATGCTATATAAATAAACGTTCGATTTGACAACACAATCAGTCTCCTAGTCGCTGGCGCGAACGCATACCCTATAATGATAGTCATTTGTTGCTTGGCAACTTGATTTATAAGCCTGTATCAGATCACGGATTTTATCAGAATATCCTCATTGGATAATAGTTGACAATAATAGGTCGAAAATATAATTGTATATACATTTTGAAGGCTTAATTTAACAACTCTTAGTTTTTCTTGACTGACCCACGTATATTATCAAATGGGAAAAAAATAAGCGAAAATTCCATCATTTTTCCTTATACTCCGACACGCTCAATGACTCCTTTCAAAAAGTGCTCATTATTTCTGCAAATGTACACTTTTTTAGAAATTTACTCAGACAATGATTGGTCAATTTAGGCTTCAAACTATTTCAGATTAGCATGATTACATTCATGAGCAGTTAAATAAACGTCACAGCTGATTGCCTGAAAAATACACTATGACGGATTAATATAACCGTGCTACTGTAAACTGATAAAATTTGCAGCATTGAATTTTAATTAGGTTCTTGATTAAACTTATTAATAAAACAAAAGAAATGCAGCATTAAATTTTAAAAACCAAATAGTCACAATTTATCTACATCCTAACAATAATGAATTTTACAGAACAAATGCTAATAATCAATGCTGTCCACAAAGTTGGGAGCAAAATCCATCAAAATTGAATGATTTTACATTATTGATTATCAGCAGGAATACAGCAATACTATAAAAAAAGTATAAACAGTTTGTAACATACCTTGTGCAACCAACAAACAAATCTGAATTATTATTATACAAAGTTCGAAAAGCAGTTATAACTTTCTATTTGTTTTCCTGAACACAGTTGATGCCACTTAGAATCAATTGAATACAACATAATTACTTAGAATCAATCATAACATAATGCTGTAGTTTATATATCAATAAATATAACCCTACGAAAATGAATGGTTAAACTTGAACATGTTTCAATTCATTATGATGCTATTATAATACATTTTAATATCTATAACATACACTTAAATATGTCTTAATTAACATCAACATTATTATAATCATTAGTTTCAAATATGTTATAAGAATCGCCTAAAACAATCTTGTTTGGAAATAAAAATTATAAATATTTTCATGATATAAATGACAATCGACTATTGTGTTTAATAACCAAATGGATGCAAATGATAGACACATACATACCTTTGTGCATCAAGCTTTAATCCATGAATGTGGAAAATGATTGCTTTTATAATCTTAGCTTTAATGTGATGTATTAACAGTTTCATGATTTTTACTCAATATATATGACAGTTAATCTGTTGGGTGTATTAGGCCAAGGTTATCATGTTTCTTAGAGTCATATTTTCTAAAATTTAAAATATGTTATACTCATTAATTGTGACAGAGTAGATTGTAATAATCATTGTCTCTCTGGAGATCATTTAACTTTTTGTCGGAGTATAAGACAGATACATTACAAGTTTTTGATCAAAAGTGTCCTCTTACAAGGGTTATAGGATAGTTTTGTATATATAACTATACTGAGCAAAACAGCTAATCGAACGCTTTCTAAATTTGAATATTTCAGTATCCTGTAAGTGTTCAAACCTAAAATTTTGCATAGTTATTTCAATATAGATAGTGCACCTAATGCAGCTTACCACATAAAAATACATGCCAAAATCACTCACCCATGACGAAAAAGCTTCAAATCACATTTTTGCACGTTGTGATCGATTGCTCTCGAATTGCACGAATTTTGTGTGCATGTTATGTAGCATGGGTGTTTGTTAGTCGGAAAAAATTTTTTTTATCAAACACATGGCGCATTTGTCAAAGGTAGGCCGCGGAAGAGCGGCCATTACGCTACCTGGAGGGTATCAATCAGACAGATCAGTTTTACACAGACTTAAATTATCACAAGCATTAGTTCCTTTTATTTCACGTGTGTGGGAATACCAATGCACATAAAAATACCTAAAACAGTATATTGGGAATCACAGGAGCGAAGAAAAATAGTAAATTCAAGTAGGATAACTCTTGCATAATTTTACTTCTATTTAAGTTCATTCACTAAATTTTCCAATACAATTGTATTGTCATGCATTAGTGAAACACATTGACTTTAAAAAATAATACATATTAGACCTGAGGACTTTTTTGCATGTGTTTGAAAAAACGTTTTTTCTCTCCATTCAGAATATAGGACACTTTTGAAGTGCGTTCATCTGGTGTTTGCCAAATTGTTAATGCAGCTATTTGCCAGATTGGAAATAAAAATTGTTTTAAGTGTATATTTTGATAACGGAAACAAAAATAAATATAAAAATACTGTAGGTAAAACCAAAATTAAGTCAATAATTACCCTCATTTATCCACACAAAAGATATTCTGCCAAATTACATCCCCTTGACCATTGAAAATTAAAATAATAATTTTGAAAAATTAAAAAATCCTTATTTTTTTATTAAATCGCATTATATCGAGTTTGACTAATTATTTTATTGATTTGGCGATTAGTCTTTTTAAAATGTGTATTGAATAAACCTAAAATAATTTAATATTTAACGCTTATTCATGGATTTCAAGTTTATATGTCTGGTTTTGTTATTTCATGTCTTCGTGAACTTCCGTTTCGCATTTTTGAAAATCAAACTACTTAAAACGCACCTCAAGATCGTAAATAACAAGTACGCAAAATTTCGTGCAAAAATATTAATAAATAAACAAGAGGGCCATGATGGCCCTATATCGCTCACCTGATTATAAATGAAGCCCTGCACAATTTAGACTAACAAAGGTAGAGCGTAAATATAGAAACTGGTGACCCCCGGGGCGGGGTCAATTTTGACCTCAGGGGCATAATTTGAACAATCTTGGTAGGGGACCACTAGATGATGCTAAATACCATATATCAAAGCTCTAGGCATTGTAGTTATAGAGAAGAAGATTTTTATATGTTTTCCCTATATAAGTCTATGTAAAACGGTGACCCCCGGGGCGGGGCCAATTTTGACCTCAGGGGCATAATATGAACAATCTTTGTAGGGGACCACTAGATGATGCTACATACCAAATATCAAAGCTCTAGGCATTGTAGTTTTAGAGAAGAAGATTTTTATATGTTTTCCCTATATAAGTCTATGTAAAACGGTAACCCCCGGGGCGGGGCCAATTTTGACCTCAGGGGCATAATATGAACAATCTTGGTAGGGGACCACTAGATGATGCTACATACCAAATATCAAAGCTCTAGGCATTGTAGTTTTAGAGTAGAAGATTTTTATATGTTTTCCCTATATAAGTCTATGTAAAACGGTGACCCCCGGGGCGGGGCCAATTTTGACCCCAGGGGCATAATATGAACAATCTTGGTAGGGGACCACTAGATGATGCTACATACCAAATATCAAAGCTGTAGGCATTGTAGTTTTAGAGAAGAAGATTTTTATATGTTTTCCCTATATAAGTCTATGTAAAACGGTGACCCCCGGGGCGGGGCCAATTTTGACCCCAGAGCCATAATTTGAACAATCTTGGTAGGGGACCACTAGATGATGCTACATACCAAATATCAAAGCTCTAGGCATTGTAGTTTTAGAGAAGAAGATTTTTATATGTTTTCCCTATATAAGTCTATGTAAAACGATTAGTAAGGTTGCATAAGACTATAATTACAGCTTAATAATTGTTTAATAGTTTGTAAACATACAATCACTGTAAACGATGATAACCCTAATATCCACATTCTGCATTTAATTTAAATTAAAGCCTCAAAGCTGCTAACAAGTACACATTTCGTAGTTCTACAACTAAAATATAGTAAGAGAGACAACTCTTACATGATCACAACCAGTATAATTACAGAGTACACTCCCTTTGACCAAAAGGAAAAACAAGGTTTTTCTATTACTTGACCTAGTAGCCTAATTTTTGACCTCAGATGACCCAATATCGAACTTGACCTAGATTTTGTTAAGATGATCATTGTGACCAAGTTTCATGAAGATTAGGCCAAAATTGTGACCGCTAGAGAGGACACAACCCAATTGTTGACAGACGGACGGACGGACGGACGGACGGACGACGGACGAAGAGTGATCACAAAAGCTCACTCTGTCACTTTGTGACAGGTGAGCTAAAAAGTTATTCGGTAAAAACCGCTGCTCATTCATAAAATATGCTAATTGTACATTTTTGTGAATTTCATCTTGATGGGTGATGTCATTAAATACATAATTTGTCGACGATACAAATTAAATATTTTGACGAAATTTTACCACCAACCTTCTAATATTTGGATTATACTTCAGGCCATGTTTCAGAAATTTCCTATGGATAGTTCTATAAATATTCATAAAAAAGATAAGCGTTCGGTTAGCTGTTTTGCTTAGTACAGTTATACGTGGGATGATCAAAAAGTAATGAGACAAATGCTCTCATTTTTAAAGTTTGCGTATCTAAGCCACGAAAATGGCATATTAATTTAGCTGTATTTAATGCCGATGTTTACGTATACAATACAATGTTCTAAAATAAGTAGTTCTTTGTTAAGGAAACGTCAAGTATAACGTGGCGCGCTATGTCGCCGCACACCAAAACGTCGCCCATTTTCGCCCCATGGTATGGAAAAGCTTTCGACTTATATATTATTAAATATTCCTCGAATAATATATCAAATCAACAGAGCATTACGCTAAAACATTGAAGAACTGTGGAATAAAATATTGTTGAAGTAGGTTTGTTCGTTTTTAATATATGACGTGAAAACTAAAAGTAGCGACTTAAAAACTACGCAATATTTCAGCAAAAATTCACATCTCAAAAATATACAGTTCTTCCACAAACTAGGATTAAGGTCTAAACATGCATTTAAAATGAGGAAACGAGCATCGGAAGAGAAACCTGCTAGATGCATACTTATGTATCGTTAGTGAAAAGGGTTTGTGACGGGAAAGAAACTCTTTTGCATCAAGCCGAGATAAAAAAAAACGTTAGATGAGCTGTCAATTTTGATTGCCACTCGTTTGACGGACGTCCTATACAAGAGCCGAATGAAAATGATCGAATGATAATTCAACATATCCTTGGTATTTTATAACAACTGAAGCGCTTTTAGACGAATAAACAATTGTTCTAATTCGAAACTGAATTATTAGTAAATCTATCCAATAGTTTTAGAGACATAAACTGTTTTTCGGAGCAACGGGACGTTCGAAAAGTAAACAATTTACATACGTGACGTCATTGACGTCGTTGGTGTGCGGCGAGTCGCTGTACCCAAGGTTGCAAAATAATGGATATCTCTGTCAGTTATGGATGAAAATTTATGAAACTCAGCAGACAGAGAGAAGATACATTGTTTATTTGAAGTAAAAACATATTTTATTGATATCTCGAAGAATTATCATTTTAGAGCGTTTGTCTCATTACTTTTTGATCACCCCACGTACTAACCCGGAACACGGAAATTCAAGTGATATATTCTAGTCCATGCAACCGGTGCATGTCCTATTCCCAGGGAAGGACTAAGGTAAAAGTCCTGTTTTTTTATAATTTATAATGCCTGTAATGTAATTGCCGTTTAATTTGTGTGCATGTGTGTCAACTTAAATTTTTGTTTTACATTTTTGTACAGATTTTATTTGAAATATGTATATAATGTTACTAGCTATAAAATGTATGTAACTTTAGACTTAACTGACAAACTTTCTTTTTTGCAGGTGTTTGTATGTTTGTCATTTTTTATAACTAGATCTATGTTAAAAATGTCGAGCAATAGCTGTACATAGCTAATATATATTTTTGTAAATTCACCCCGACTCAAATAATAAGTGTAATGTATAGCGCCCGCTTACTTGGCGCGAAACAAAAGGTCAGCCCGGAACAGCAGTACGGGGACAGATATCCGAAAGGTTAACAGTAAACACGACAGTTTGGTCCCGATGTATACTGCTCTCCATCCAGATAGGGTCGGGGTTTCAATTTACTGTGCATACAAATGCGTAATGTAATATTATGTATCGTTTAAAGACTTTATGTAATTGATCAACATACCACAGGCTTCTTCGTCATTCCCTACATTATCCGGACAATCGTTTTGACCATTGCATCGGAGTTGGATGTCTAAGCATGCACCACCTTCCGTACAGCGGTATTCAAACGTTTCACACGGTTCAGCGGCTGAAAGAAGGAAGTGACAAATATATATAGAATAGTGTGGATAAAAATCCAACACTACGGGAAAATTATAACATTTATGATAACTAACGACAAGCCTTGTAATAGGTATTTGATTTATTTCACGATGGGAAATCATATTACATATTCCTAGCAACTACACTGAGCAATGCCCACACTCAAGCCGAAGAAACAATTAAAACTCTAAGTCCCAGCCGATAAAATGCAGAATGATATGTTTTGTAGAAAATGACAAATTTGAAAACCAGATGTCTGTTTTCAGAATAACTCATACAAATCGGTCATAATTCTGTTACACTGATGTAACCACGCTAATCTTTTCCATATGCGCTTATGTTAATCTGATTATGTATGACCATATCAGTGAGGAATATTTGAAGTTTGGTCCAACACGCGTTTCGAAACATAGTGATTTGATTTGATAAATGCGTTTTAGTTTTGATAATCAATTCAATTTTATTTGCGTGAGAACATTATTTATGTTCGTCGCCTTAAACAAAAGATATTGTGTTTGAGAAATGCATGTGCTTTTTTTGCATTTGTGGTTATTTTAGATACTAGTTTATCGCTGGCTTAGAATGAGAAGGTCGTTACTTCATTGTTTAGAGAAAGCATTAAAAAGTTGTTCCAAAATTACCCTTTACTTATGGTAAACAATCTGTTTCAGCTTCAGTTTGGTCAACAAGACAAGTTCCGATTTTCATGAAAATATGCTAATACGAAGCGCCTTGTGATGCTGGTAATAAATATGCATGAAATTGGGAAATTGTTTGAAATTAAACTCCAAGTATCATTATCTGTCCAAGACAATTACATAAGGAAGTATTAAGTAGTTAATTGCCCCCAGGATAACGTGATATTTACAAACATTGCCCAGATTGGTCTACTACAGATAAACCATTGTTTTGAGCTGTGACTAATTTATGCAGGAAGGTTAATTTGCCCTCAAAGGATAGATATAGGGTAGGTACTAAGGCTTAAGCAATATATGTGATCACTGACAGTAACCAATTCATGGCCAAAAGAGATTTTAACCAGGTATATTCACATACCATGACTAAGAAGTGTAACCTTCCGTCACGGCTCAAAAACATAGTTTATCTATACTACTGCAACTCTGGTTACCTAAATAAACACACATGGTCCATTGTAAACTAAAATAACACTGATTAATCATGCACGATTTTTAACCGCTGTGCCCTATTCCAAAATTTTCCGTCTTTCTCGTTATCCTGAGTGCATTATAACTGTAAACCTTCCTCTCTAAATAATTTACTTTGTATTTTATATGAAAAATGTATTAATTTCAATTATTAAAATGGTTAATGTTCAACTTACGACAGTCTTCTTCGTCGTCTACTTCATTGGCAGGGCAATCTACTTGTCTATTGCATCGTGATTTGATGTCGAGGCAGTCACCATTCTCGGCACAGCGGAATTTAAATGGATCGCAACATTCTGGACATTGTGGACAAGTTGTAGCTGCAAATACAACAAGTGCGTTGTGAAGCAGAAAACATTATATACATGTACACGTGTTAAATTTTATCATTATAAATAAAACGGATGACAATCAGGGGACGTTTACAGTAGCTCCAAAACTAGATACTGTTCTTGAAAAAAATCCGCTTGTCTTCCCCACTGCAACTCGACAGGGGTTATCTACTTGATGAGATCAATCATCCTATCATAGTTTGACGACTGTGAGTCAAAAGAAATCATGTAATTAAGTGGAAATTATTTGACCTTGAAATTCGACCTTAAAAGCTTTAGGGATCATCTAATCAATGTTACCAATTATCCTATGAAGTTTAAAGACTGTGAGTCAAAAGGAACTCAAGTTATTGACCTAAAAGAGATTCCCATTTCCAGCAAATGTGACCTTTACCTTGGACCTGCTGACCTTTTAAATAAAAGGGATCATCTTATCAATGAGATCATCTATCCAATGAAGTTTGAAGACTGTGTGTTAAAGAGAATCTAAGTATTGAGCGAAACAGTATTTCACATTTTGGATCACCGTGACCTTTGACCTAAATGAATATAGGGCTACTCTTTTCAATGTGAAAAATCATCCTATAAAGTTTCATGACTGTGGGTCATATGGTTCTGAAGTTATTAGGCAAAAACGATAAGTGTGACAAACGGACGACGGACAGATGGACAACAGGAGACGGACGACGGACAGACGGACAGAAGGACAGGGCAAAAACAATATGTCTTAATCAATCAAGAACGGATAGTAAACATCGAGTCGTTTGTCAGATAAACTATGTGTATCTAGGTTTAACTATGTACATGTATACATGAGGTAAGAAGCAACAACATCACTGAGAAGGGGTTGTTGTATAAAGGGGACAGGGGATATATAATTGGCCAATTTTCGGCGAGCAGTCAATCCGATTTCCTGAAAACAGCAACTAAGATAAGAAAGTATGAAGTCATGTCTGTCTCAGGGTCCTGGCAACATAAATATGCTAAAGCCTAGGGTTCTGGATTCATGGCCCTTTTGTTTCCCCCCTATCCCACCAGAGTTTAGCCGCCTCCCCCACCCCTATAAAGTGACCTATTTCACCACACACATATATATATAATTTTTTGCGGTTTTAACGACGTTAGATTTGCACTTAACCTCTATTTTAAAGAGCTACAAATCCTTTAGAGCCAGCATATAATTAGTTTCCATGATTTTTGCAAATTACTAAACACCTTCTTACAAAATTGGTATCATAAATACCAAATTGAATTTAACTTTTGGTGCCTTTAAATAAGACATACACTAAATATTTGATATTTTCAGGGACCCTATCACCCCAATATACCCTCTACCACATTAAAGATACAAATGATACATTTCGATGGCTTAGAACAAGAAGGTCGTAACTACTAAATCGATATATTGAGAAAACAAGAGAAAACTGTCTGTAATTTACTCTTTACCCTATGGGAAAACACGTTTTTAAAACTTCATTTTGGTCAACATGACAAGTTCAGATTTTTATGAAAATGGGCTCATAAGAAGCGCCTTGTGATGCTTATTCTAAATATGTATGAATCTTAAAAGGTCGTAAGTGGCACTTACGACCTTCTAATTCTAAGCCATCGATTTGACCAACCGATACATTTTGATTTCAAAGGTAAAACGTATATTTTTTTATTAAATACAAAAGATTGTCTCGAGAAACTTTTATCTTAAATTCTTTTCGGTTTTTTTTTTGCGAATGCACATCCTATCATGTAGCATGGAATCATAATCAATGAAATTAAATAAATATGTTTATAATGGTTACATTTAGTAAATACAGTATATTAATAATGTTTAAACTAATTTAAGTAAATATATTAATGATGTTAAATTAAGTAAGTTTATTTATTTATAATTTTTAAGTTAAGTAAATAAATATACTTAAAAATGTACTTGAAATGGTTAAATTAAGTAACAATTCGGTCCAACAAGCACACGTCTTATAGATATCAATGTATAGTTACAGGTACGGATACGACAATTGAGACACCCATACGTTTGACTTGTAGGTACAATTAAAAACAAAATTCTCTTGTTAATCACACAGTACGTTGGTTTAACTCATTTCAAGTAGCTATATTTCTAATAATGTGAGCGGAGACCGGTGTGAGACTCAATAACAAGAAACATTGTATCACATACTTGTTGTTGATACAGTGGATGATGTTACAGTTGTTGGTGGTTCGGTTGGCGGTGTACATATACCCCTCTCATCAGCACCATTGATACAGTCAGGATGACCGTCACATACTTTGTTTCCCTCAATACACTTTAACCGACACATTCCACCTCGTGATACAACGTCACATACAAACTTTCCCTTGCATGCTCCTGCAAAAAGAAGTCAATTTGCTATAACCACAACAAGGAGTCAATTTGCTATAGCCACAACAAGGAGTCAATTTGCTATAACCACAACAAGTAGTCAATTTGCTATAGCCAAAACAAGGAGACAATTTGCCATAACCACAACAAGGAGTGACAGTCAATTTGCTATAGCCACAACAAGGAGACAATTTGCTATAGCCACAACAAGGAGTCAATTTGCTATAACCACAACAAGTAGTCAATTTGCTATAGCCACAACAAGGAGACAATTTGCCATAACCACAACAAGGAGTCAATTTGCTATAGCCACAACAAGGAGTCAATTTGCTATAGCCACAACAAGGAGTCAATTTGCTATAGCCACAACAAGGAGACAATTTGCCATAACCACAACAAGGAGTCAATTTGCTATAGCCACAACAAGGAGACAATTTGCCATACTCACAACAAGGAGTCAATTTGCTATAACCACAACAAGGAGTCAATTTGCTATAACCACGACAAGGAGTCAATTTGCCATAACCACAACAAGGAGTCAATTTGCTATAGCCACAACAAGGAGTCAATTTGCTATAACCACAACAAGTAGTCAATTTGCTATAGCCGAAACAAGGAGACAATTTGCCATAACCACAACAAGGAGACAATTTGCCATACTCACAACAAGGAGGCAATTTGCTATAACCACAACAAGGAGTCAATTTGCTATAGCCACGACAAGGAGTCAATTTGCTATAGCCACAACAAGGAGTCAATTTGCTATAGCCACAACAAGGAGTCAATTTGCTATAACCACAACAAGTAGTCAATTTGCTATAGCCAAAACAAGGAGACAATTTGCCATAACCACAACAAGGAGTCAATTTGCTATAGCCACAACAAGGAGTCAATTTGCTATAGCCACAACAAGGAGTCAATTTGCCATAACCACAACAAGGAATCGATTTGCTATAGCCACAACAAGGAGTCAATTTGCCATAACCACAACAAGGAATCAATTTGCTATAGCCACAACAAGGAGTCAATTTGCTATAGCCACAACAAGGAGGCAATTTGTCATAGCCACAACAAGGAGTCAATTTGCTATAGCCACAACAAGGAGTCAATTTGCCATAACCACAACAAGGAATCAATTTGCTATAGCCACAACAAGGAGTCAATTTGCTATAGCCACAACAAGGAGTCAATTTGCCATAACCACAACAAGGAATCAATTTGCTATAGCCACAACAAGGAGTCAATTTGCCATAGCCACAACAAGGAGTCAATTTGCCATAACCACAACAAGGAATCAATTTGCTATAGCCACAACAAGGAGTCAATTTGCCATAACCACAACAAGTAGTCAATTTGCTATAACCACAGCAAGTAGGTATAGTCAATTTGCTATAGCCACAACAAGGAGTTAATTTGCTATAGCCACAACAAGGAGTCAATTTGCTATAGCCACAACAAGGAATCAATAGATATACTCGGGAATTCAATGCAATCTGGTTTGTCCACACTAATCCCGCAGTACAAACAACTTTTATCGTTATCCATGTTTTCGTTCGATAAATATTCATGTTTGAACCATTGAAATGAGCGATGCTTATTTAAATCACAATAGCATAAGGAAAGGATTAAGGTCAACAGTATTTGTACCACATGCAAATTTACGGAAAACCCACAATATTGTACATTCCGGATTGTATCTGTAAGGAAACCATCCTTACATTTATAACAACAATTGTCATTCAGGTCGCGAAATCATATGACAATTCGATCGACGAGCCGTACGAGTGGAACGAACGGTTGTGACATGAACTGTTCAAACTTTAAGTCATATTGATGGTAATTACACGCAGGAACTAACTAACAATCGAGTAATTCATCGTCAAAACAGAAAATCTACCTTTTGTATTGATGTCGGCTCACTGTCAAGGTCGAGTCGTATTTTCGGGAAATGTGCTCCCATAAACCATAGAACTGTATATATGCATCTTAATATTTGTCACTGTTTAACATCTCAGTGGTTATTTAGTCTATTATGGTTGAATTTGTCTATTTAAATGTCTTTGCTAACGATTTGATTCACATATTTGTTTGCATTTCGTAAGCGGCTCTCTGGCCTGCTCGCTGCAGACTACTTTTATTTTGTGATATTGTTTCGACTCGGCGTTTTACCAATACTGTATGTTTTGTCATGAAACTTTCACAATGTCTTAGTTATGTTAAATATATATCATATTGCATACGAGCCGAAGGTAGAAATCGGTATTGTAAATTATGCCTTTTTGAAGTTCGGATGGCGCTACTTTTGAATGCGCAAGACGATTTTCCTGAATTTAACGTGCGCGACGTACAAAATCGCTCGGCGTTTATTTTTTATTCTTTTTAAGATTCGGCTTGTTATTGTTATCGTTTGCGTTTTCTAAACGCTTTCTTTAAAATCCTCGAGCTATCTTGTATTTGTTATATTCGCGGAACAGTTCGTGTTAGTGTGTGACGGCGAGTCACATAAGTCACCTGAAAGCTGGAGCTCTGGTTGGCTGGTCGGGTCACACCTCCACCAATGCAAGCCTATATATTTGAGGCGATCTGAGTAGATCGTCATTCTCTTGTTTCAAGCAGCCCAGGCTGACGGAAAAACACAAGTCTATATTTAGTCTTATCACATTCATCACCACCCGGTATATATCGCATCCTGTTGCTATCCAGTAATTAGTAGATTATATTTATAATACAATTCAGACGAGGACCACCAGAGGTAGAGAATCTCTTTATACAGTAATCATGGCTGGTGACGTATTTTTGCGTCACCTCTTCCTCACGGTATGAATCCTGTTACATGACTTTTGAGTTCCGTCAGAGCGTTCCACAGGTTTTGAGTTCCGTCAGAGCAATCGCAAGGTTTCAGACCTGTTACAAATTGCGTCAGGGAAAAACATCTGCTTATTTTAGTACCAAAAGGCTCGTTGCGGAGTATGGCATGATCGTAGAGATAAAGGTAGATATTATATTAAATGCAGCACGTTTACTCGAAACATTTGTTCGAAAAGATACTGTTTTTTATAGATTGAATGGGTTTTTTATGCATTTTTCTTGCTGTATATACTTACATTACTTTAATCGTTGTAAACAACGATTTATATTCAAAATAAACATTCAGTTTTGAGCGTCAATGTTACTTGATATCTAAGTTAGAGGTATTATACGAAAGCAATCCTAGAACGGCTGTAGAATGCCATATGTTTTATCCCAACGCGATCATTTGACATTGATGTTACAAATTCCGATTACCACTGTTACAAATTCCGAAGTTTTCAAAACAAGGATGATACAAATTCCGTGAATATGAATAAAATTCGAGGAACACATTCACTTACTTTTATGTATGATTTTAGTTGTTAAGGAGACATTCTCACACAAAACATTAATTTTATAACCCAATTTGTGTTCTTAGTGAGTGTAACCATATGAAAAAGACAAGCAATTTTAGATAATCTGTGTGAATACCGCACCATTAAACCAATAACTTTTCAATGTAGGGCTGACCGGCACTAGTCGGAACAAATATGTTTTAAACGAGCGATTCTCACAAATTATGCAGTTGTACAAATAAATTACGTATATTTTATCACGTATGGAATCTTCTCACAAAATATCGACTCTCTTCATATATTGAGCGATTGGTCATCAAAATAACAGGGTCCAAAGTGACGACCTACAATGTCCCGATTTTCCCCGACGCTGGGGGGAAATCGGAACACGATCATGGGTAAGAATGAACGATACTTTATTCATACTGTGTCCTACCGTGCATCCACCCCACTGGACAAGTGGCGATTAGTTGTCATATAAGGTACTCATCAAAACAAAGTACAACCATCTTTGATGTATTAGGATACTCACCACCATGCCTCATTATGTACTCTCCACAACCTATTAACAGCCACATTTGACTCAAATGGCTACTAACAACAATTTAATACAGTCATACTGGTCAGACCCTATTGAGTGCTTAGCAACTCGAACTACAGTTATACTGGGCCCTACATATTTACAACCACTGAGTACAGCCAAACGATGTCGTATGCAGTAGGGTTCCACCCATCATCGGAACCCATGCTCGGTTCATTACGTTATACTACTACATGCTATACTTAACATGTAGTTAAGTAGCGTGGGTATCCGACGATGGGTGCCAACCTAAAGACGAGTCTTTTAAGTCCCTATTTTCAGTTGTTTGTACTTGCCACTACCACATACGCAATCCCATGTCATTTGCTAGTAAAGTACTCACCACCGACGAGTACTGCCGTATCAGGTCCAACGGGGGTACTACAAAACCCCATATGACAGTCATCCAAGGCTGGGTACTCGCAAACATTACCTACAACCATACCATAGTCAAAGGGACCTCACAATCACCAAGTTCTGTCATGCAACACTCAAAGTTATACTATAGATTACTCAACTCATACTACAGCTACATCAGGCCATCAGAGGTTGTCATTACCACTGGGTACACCCATATCAGGGTTGATGTGGTGTTTATTCAACAAACTACATCCATACCTGGTTATAAGGGGTTCTCGTTTTCGAATAACCACAAACTATAGCCAACTCAAGCCCTTATGTGGACTTACTACCACAAGAACACGCATACCCGACTATATGGAATAGCTACCAACCATATGTGCGGTACTTCCTCTCACTGCCACAGGTAACAGTATCGTTGAAAAAGAAATTAAAAAAAAAATTGAAACATTTTTTTTCTCGAAATTTAGGTATTATATAATACCTAAATTTCGAGAATTTTTTTTTTTTCAATTTTTTTTTAAATTTCTTTTTCAACGATACTGTTACCTGTGCTCACTGCATGTAGGAACATAATCATGCATACAGCTATAATGACTATACGTTCCTGTACTTTGTGGCATCAGCAAGAGACAGTAATGCGAGTCTTATGGGTAACAAAGACTGTCTGGCTCAGCCAATATGGTACCTTACAAGTCTTTCTCAGCAATCGTCTGCTATATGAAGTAGGTCTACCTAATAATGCCTTGTACATCAATATCCAGCTGATGGATATAATCTTCATGAGTTCTATAAGTCGTATACAACCAAAGCCATTCCAATGACAAATGATCATTTTCCAGCGTTTCAAATGACCGCCCTGGCACTTTGCTTGAATATCATGTATGGGTATCATCGAAATACTTGTTCACATACATGACATAGGACGTGAAACAAATTATGCACCAACAAGAGGTTTTACTTTCTAAGCTTTAAATTTAACATTCCTTCACAACGTTCACATTTATATCCTAGGATGAGGAACATACAGTTAAACTAGTTATTGCCCTTGTTTTGACTTTACCGATATTTTAAACCGGTAGCTTTTGAACCAATGAAAGAATGTCGGAAACACAAATGAAATCATGCAGATCTAGGCCTACCTTCTGAAGTTTAAATTCTAACTTGCAATGTTGAAAGTGCTTAATGCAGTTACAGTGAGAAAAGGGAACAGAGAAATATAACGAAGTTACAAAAATGTATTTATACCTATATTTAGTTCAAATTATGCGGGAATTAACAAACTTTTTACAAAAACAATAGTTTTCCTTATTTTTTTGTCAAATGACACAATTTAACCACACTAAAGAACAATTCGTAGAGAAGACTATTGTTCGGAATTTGTATCACGTCCAAACGGAATTTGTATCAATCAAAATGTTCATGTAACGGAATTTGTAACAACACATCAAATTTTGGTTAAAAATATGTATTTCCCAGTTAGAATACACCCAACTTGGTGCGATACTAAGCAACACAGCTGTGGAATGAAGTGTTCAATATTTCAGGTTGTTTTGAAAGATAATAACAATGAAAATAAACAATCTTCCAAAGTGTCTAAATTTTGTAATATAATGCTTTTCATTCGTCATCTTTGAGTGCGATTGTGGTTTTGGTACCGTAATTATAATCTCTAAATATCATTTCTACTAAAACCAGAAGAAATTAGTATTATACTTACTTCCAGAACGTTTTGACGACTATATGATGGAGTCAAGTGTGTACTTTTCTCTTTCACGGAATTTATAACTCGCACAAAATGCCAAAATTGCTCTGACGGAACTCAAAACCCTTGTAACGCTCTGACGGAACTCAAAAGTCATGTAACAGGATTCATACCGTGTTCCTTTTACAAATGATATAAATCTAGAATATGCCCCCCCCCAGAGGATCCCAATGCATAGACTCGGTCCTTCCTTGTAAATTATACGTTATTGAGTAGATCTGGCTAGATCTACTGGTCGCCGTTCGTGTAGCCTATACTATAATATCGGGAGTTCACGTTACCGCGGAGATAAAGATGTATGGAACGCCGTAGTCACCCGTTATCGATGTTTTCTTAAACTATGGAACGCCGGGGCGCGTCTACCGAGGGGTCGTAAGCAATATGGAACGCCGAAGTTGCCTTTACCAATCTGTTGTTGCTTGTAGTATGTGTATTTGTTCTTTACCACATGTTTTATATGTTGAAGACATTGATTGAAGTTGAACCTGGCGTTTGTTATACATGCTTTATGTTGGATCACTTATAACTCGGGATTTGCTTCAAGTAACAGACCGTCATGCCTCCTGACAAGTTCATGACGAGTAAGGTCATACAACATCGTTTCACACACATTGGAGAAGCAAATTGCGTCCCGTCACATATCTATTTGCTATAACCACAAGAAGGACGCAATTTGCAATAACCAAAACAAGGAGACAATTCGCTATAACCACAACAAGGAGACAATTTGCTATAATCACAACAAGGAGTCAATTTGCAAAAACCACAACGAGTCAATTTGCTATAACCACAACATGGAATCAATTTGCCATAACCACAACAAGGACAAGGACACAAATATCATGCTATTAATCGTAAAACATCAATACACTTTATATGACATTGCAATAAAGTTACACCGTGGTAAATAAGGGATAAAAACCAAAGTCTTACCAATCTGAGCTTTCAGGTTTTGTAACTTGGTATACTGTCTGTGTAGTGGTCGTGAATGCCAGTGCCTAGGTCTTCTACTAGAACGTCCAGCACTTGCCAATGTGACAACAAGCAAGATGACAAGTGTGACGCATATCTGAAATATCAAAACAACAAAGCTTTTGTATGTGAACTTTTTAACTATAGAGTATCAAGTGCACAAGTATAATCACCTGACAGGCGCTCGACAATTTGCAACCATTGCCAGACAAGCGCTCGACAATTTGCAACCATTGCCAGACAGCGCTCGACAAAACCATTGTATGTGAAACTATAAACTTAACAAGAGCCATATTCGAAAAGCCATCCCCGCCAATGAACTTGTTTGTGTATGGGAACATTTGTTTTCGAGAGCAGAATCATTACTCTAAATAAAATATGTTGTGACATGAAAAGACGGCGATAAATAAAATGAGATGATAAAGGTGCCAAG
The DNA here is from genome assembly GCA_963678985.1 of Spisula subtruncata. Classification (NCBI taxonomy): domain Eukaryota; kingdom Metazoa; phylum Mollusca; class Bivalvia; order Venerida; family Mactridae; genus Spisula; species Spisula subtruncata. Next base: position 28,192,330 of record OY787673.1, on the reverse strand, counting down.
GTCAAAACTACAATATACAGGGAAAAGTTTGCGCGAGTGTCCAATCTGTAGCTTGCAAGAAAGTCAATCAAGGTACATGTAAAGAAGATGAAAACTAGCAGCTAAGCATACATTATACAGAAATGGAAACTCGTAAAGATCAAGACGAAAACAAGCAGCTAAGCATACAATATATAGAAATGGAAACATGTAAACATCAAAACGAAAACTAGCAGCTAAGCATACTTTAAACAGAAATGGACACATGCAAACATCAAAACGAAAACTAGCAGCTAAGCATACATTAAACAGAAATGGAAACATATCAAGATCAAGACGAAAACAAGCAGCTAAGCATACAATATACAGAAATGGAAACATGTAAAGATCAAAATGAAAACTAGCAGCTAAGCATACAATATACAGAAATGGAAACATGTAAACATCAAAACGAAAACTAGAAGCTAAGCATACATTATTTTAAACAGAAATGGAAACATGTAAAGATCAAAACGAAAACTAGCAGCTAAGCATACATTAAACAGAAATTGAAACGTGTAAAGAACAAGACGAAAACTAGCAGCGAAGCATACATTAAACAGAGATGGAAACATGTAAAGATCAAAACGAAAACTAGCAGCTAAGCATACATTAAACAGAAATGGACACATGTAAAGATCAAGACGAAAACTAGCAGCTAAGCATACATTAAACAGAAATGGAAACATGTAAAGATCAAAACGAAAACTAGCAGCTAAGCATACATTAAACAGAAATGGACACATGTAAAGATCAAAACGAAAACTAGCAGCTAAGCATACATTAAACAGAAATAGACACATGTAAAGATCAAGACGAAAACTAGCAGCTAAGCATACATTAAACAGAAATGGAAACATGTAAAGATCAAAATGAAAACTAGCAGCTAAGCATACAATATACAGAAATGGAAACATGTAAACATCAAAACGAAAACTAGCAGCTAAGCATACATTAAACAGAAATTGAAACGTGTAAAGAACAAGACGAAAACTAGCAGCTAAGCATACATTAAACAGAAATAGACACATGTAAAGATCAAGACGAAAACTAGCAGCTAAGCATACATTAAACAGAAATGGAAACATGTAAAGATCAAGGCGGAAACTAGCAGCTAAGCATACAATATACAGAAATGGAAACATGTCAAGATCAAGACGAAAACTAGCAGCTAAGCATACATTAAACAGAAATGGAAACATGTAAAGATCAAAACAAAAACTAGCAGCAAAGCATACATTAAACAGAAATGGAAACATGCTGTTTTGTTAAAGTGGCATTGACTGACCAGCCTCAAATTCAACCACAAGTGGCGTTTAAACAAAAACTACCTTCATCCTGTTTTAGCATGAAATGACACTGTACACTTAAGGTATTTAGTAGGTTTGTCTCTATTGTTAGTAACAGTGACATTAACCCCACTTTCAGTTTATAAGCAAAGCAGTATTTTAAAAGGAGCTATCTATGGAGTAAGTTTCATTATGATACATCAGTCCTACCTCAAGATGTTCAGTGGAAATATTTTTGTCTATTGCTAGTAAAGGTGTTTTTAACCACATAGACCCCACTTTCCAGTTCATCATCATTTGATAGTAGTTTATACCCAAACTTGACCGGATGTCCAATCAAGAGTTGTGACGACGAATCAAACAGACCCCAAATCATAAAGCGACGAAAGTAGAGGGTTGATCACACACTACAAATACGAGGGCTGTTCGATATATTGTCACTTGGGCTTGGAAAAACAAACTGAACCCGATAACTGATTTCTTTTTATTACATTCCTTTAAAATACTCTCCCTGAGATTATATACACATTTTCACCATTTTGACCCACATTTAAAATACATTAAAAGCGTGTTTTGGGGGTATAGTTATATGGCACTGGGAAATTGCTGAACCGTCTATTTTTTAATAGCATAATTTCGTCCTGCAAACATTATTTTATGTTTTATGAAATGAAAAAGGTAAAAATTCACCCACTTTGGAGATTCAAAAGGCTTTTGTAACATTTCCACACCCAATGTCTTCAAAAAGTCAGTAACATTACCCGCACAGTGGCAAAAAGCGTGGTATTTAAGCAGATTTGTGATGTGCGAACTACTCGTTTCGCAGATTTTAGAAAAGTAACTTTTTTTCAAAACTTCGTCACGTAGGACATGGTATTCATCCGTCTACCGTAAGGCACCGGGAACTTGTATTGACAGTCTTCTAATGGTAATGAAAAATGCAAACGCAATCTTCCTACATCTATTTACGCACAAACAATTTCGTTTTTAAAATTCATGCACTATAATATATTATACATAGCGACGCTTTAGATAGGCTCATTTTAGGCTTACTTTAATCAAGTGTTGTCGGCCATGCTTTTCCCTAGTGTCGACGGACGAGTACATGTAGCACATTTTAACTTCCTCTTAAACTGCAATAATAAGATAAATCAAAGTACTGAAAGTACTCATGTGTGGCGTACTGATGTCATTATAACCAATCAAATAAAGGCTGCATCAACATGCTGTGTCAGAGCTCTGATAAGCCCAGACTCACTCGAATGTTTGTGCTGCTCTCAAGACATCAAGCGCCGGTGTCAAGATGAGGGACTGGGTAGTCTCCATACAACTGAATACAGTGGAAATTAAAACACAACAAACGAGAGGGCCATCCTCCTGCTATAGAAACAGGACTAGTAGGGGTGTAACGATACGCTCACCTTACGATACGATACGTATCACGATACAGACCTTATGATACGATACGTATTACGATACACATTATAGTTTTTCATTAAGACTGTATAATGAGTATGTTCACTGTTGAAACTTTTAATATTACACCCATCAAGACTTTTTTCCTTATATAAACAGGCAGACATTTTATAAGACCTCTTCTCTTACAAAAATTACCTATTAAAAGCAATTACTTTTACCAACAAATGAAGTTCACTTAAAAAATAATTCCCCAATACTGCACTGTCATGTCCCAATATACTGTATGTAAGGGTCTTATGAAGTTTAGAAGATCCCCATTATAGCCCACAACTGTCACCTTTAGTTTCACTGATTAATTTATTATTGTTTCTTTAAAGTGTTTTTTCAAAGATAATAAACATTTCCATTGTATGAGCTGTCAATTAATTTTACGATTTTTGTCCGTATTAATTTCACTATTCTGAACGTATTTTCGGTTTTTTTTTCCGGATTCGTATGGTACGGTCCCGAACGGGCTTTAGCCATTCTGCATAACCAATATGGCGGCGATCGTCCTGGCACTTTCCACGCTCGTTGATACTGAGATGTCGCACTCGTAATTAAATCTAAAAAAATATTGACGTCCGTTCGTTTAATTGATTAGTAATGTGAAGCGAATGATGCATATTTTTCTTCATTTTAACTGAAGAATGGATAAACTCCGTACCGTAGCGGTCTATTCGTCGTACCGTGAACCGAATCTATGTAGAACTATTTCAGTTTCCCGCCACCAGTGAAAACATGCTGTTTCTATTTATATCATTTATGTTTGTAAGCAACATAATAAGGTCATCGTCTACAACGTTCAGCGGCGGAGTGATTTTAATTAAAACCCGGGGATTACTTTTTCTGCTTGACGGTTAACAGGCCTTTGGTAGTAGGAATATAGTCCATGCGGAATGATTTGCTATAAATATCCTCTAAAAATAAAAGTCTGATATAATTGTTGGTCTTAATATTAATAAATGTTCGTAATGTAAACAAATCGGGTTCAATGATACGTGTAACCTGTGTAGCATGCTTGTAATATTGTTCAAATCATAGCACTATTTATTGGGTAAGGCATAAATGCGTTAAATTGGTAGTAAAGCTGAAAAACGGTTATTACTTTGTGTGGCGCTAAACGCCACACAAACGCCATACAAAAACTATATGAAATTGGTACCAATGTAAAGCTAATGAATATTTTTATCGATGTTTTAAACCATAAACCGCTGGGCCGGAACAAGCACGAGATTCACGTGCAAAGAAAATAATTATTGAACAGCACTCGCAGTCCAGTACTGGGCCGGTATTTATAAGGCATCTTAAGGGAAAACTTAAATATTTTGACTTAAGTTAAATATTGAGCTGCCCGTATTTCACAAGAAATGAAAAATAGTGAATGTTTTCTATATGAGTATTGTAGTTCTTTACATAATGCTTCTAAACAATGTAAATAATTGTTTGTATTCGTTTTCCTGTTTAGCTGATACACTTAAGGCAAATTTAAGATTTTAAGTTTTAACTTAAGATGCTTTATAAATACCGGCCCTGCTCAGAACGCCAGTCTCTTTAATAGAACCTAAAGTGAAATAGAAAGAGGGATCGGGCAGTCATGTTTTGATAATGATGACATCCCATATTAATTATATGTACCCCTTTGGAATTAATTTGTAGCATAAATTCTGAATATATTCGTTGTGAGAAACTATATTCCAAATGTTTGCAAAGGATTCTACGCCAAGGTTCTGCAAATAAACATTTTCGTAAATAAAGGTGATGTAAAAGGTTTGCAAATAGAAAGTTAAATAATTCCTGTGATTTAAAGTGTTTCCTAATAGGCACTTAGATAATTCCAGTGATGTAAAGGGTTAGCAAATAGACACCTAGATAATTCCTGTGATGTTAAGGGTTTGCAAATTGACTCATCGATAATTCCTGTGATGCAAAGGGTTTGCAAATTGACTCAAGGATATTTCCTGTGGTGTAAAGGGTTTGCAAATAGACACTAAGATAATTCAAGTGATGTGAAGGGTTTACAAATAGACACCTAGATAATTACTGTGATGTAAAGGGTTTACAAAAAGACACTAAGATAATTCCTGTGATGTGAAGGGTTTACAAATAGACACTTAGATAATTACTGTGATGTAAAGGGTTTACAAATAGACACATAGACAATTACTGTGATGTAAAGGGTTTACAAAAAGACATTAAGATAATTCCTGTGATGTAAAGTGTTTGCAAATAGACACATACATATAATTCCAGTCATGTAAAGGGTTTACAAAAAGACACCTAGATAATTCCAATCCAGTGCTTTGCAAAAGGATATTAAAATAAATTACTGAGCACAAATGTTTTCCAAACATATACTTTAAACAATTAATTCGCGGGAAAAACGCACCCCAACCAATGACAGTTATGTTTTGACGAGTCATAACAAAACTTTTAAATTGCTGTTTTGGCATGGGTTTCTGTGGGCATGGCTCAGGGTAGTTGTGTCGTGGTGTTTCTGATTTCTGTGCTCGGCTGGTTGGGTTGAGTGCTACCTTCCCTGTCGGATTTTCTCATACCTTTTTTTGGTTTAAACTGAACACGCCGAAAAAAGTATGTATGAATTTTTAAAGCGCACAAGGACGACGGACGGAAAATAATAAAACAGGTTGCATGATCGGCATATTATGTATGTATTAACCGACAACATCAGGTAAATCAGAACACCATTTGGGTAGATGTTTTAAAACAAAAATCATATTTAAACTTCTAATGTTTATCTTTTAATTTGGAGTAACGTAATTTGCCTTCAAAATGTATAAATATCGTAGCAAACAGACAAAAACGAACCCTGTTGCTTGAAACAGACATGAACACTAGTTGACAGAGTGGCAATAGAATGGGCAAGTCTTAGAGGCTCTACTATAGGAAACCCGCAAATCTTTTGTGAGGCTTTAAAAAGTTAAGGACAGCGAGGTGTTCAAAAACACCAAGCCGCTTCAATTCATCCACACCTATCCTCATACAAGATCTTTGGCCCAAGATCATGTACATCAATAGTGACAAATACGTCATATAACCTCTCACACAGGAAGTCTCGCGTTAAACACCGACATGGTATCGGTATGATTCATACACCAATCCCACACGCGATGTCCCGACTGTTTGATGTTTAGACAGCGTTTAGGCTTGTGTCTCCAAACATGCGCCATACATCAGACAAAAGTCTAGACGCTGTCATAGTGATCAAGCCCTAAGGGCATGGTGCGCGATGTTTAGACCGTGGATCAGTAAAATTTAATGTAAATGTTCAATATACATATGCGAGTTAATTAATTGATGAGTGCATCACAAATGACTGAGCGTAAGTGATAACCCTCACAAACACCAATTTTCTCTTGTTTTCTCAATATATCGATTTGGTAGTTACGACCTTCTTGTTCTAAGCCATCGATTTATCCACTTGCACATTTTAATCCACCCGAATCATTCCAGATTGATGTACAGTCCAGTTAGGATAAAAATACATTGACGCAGTGGAACAATCCACTAGTACGGTGTAAAATAAGTATAAACGCTTATACCAACAGTTCATTACCAAACTAACTCTACCTGTTTAAGCAATGGTTTTAATCTTTTGAGTACACATTAACGATGACGTCACTGTAATGAAACATACACTTATACTAAGCAAAGAACGGTGAAATAGTGTTTCTGTTAAGTGTGCTAAGTGAGTTTAGATGTAGCAGCAATGTCCTCCTTGTGCGTCGGTATTGTCTACTGACTATTACACGGCCAATGTTTGACTGATTGAGGAGGCAGACTGTCTTAGTATGTTGTCGTGTCTTTGTAATAGCTACATTTCTTAAATTTTGTCATAGCTGATGTTAGTTGCCATTCTGACTTGATAGTGTTGTCTTTAGATAGTTTTCTTTTTAGTGATCGATACGTTGTCTAATGTTTCTTTTGGGTTCTGCTCCCCTTTCTTATTTAACAGATCAACATCCCATCCCTAGTTAAGCAAGTCCATAGTATAAACGTCTCGAGATGCTGACTATAAAAAGGACAATATATTTGATTGTATCCTGATCTTAGCTCCAACATAATTATTAACAATAAGCATCAAACCGCAGTTAAAGCCATTTGTAATTGACAATGGAGACAAGCACAAACACCATGTACACTCAAGAATCTGGCCCCGATCTCCCGAAACATCTCAAGTAGAAGTATCATCTCAAATATAGATTTTGCTCAGAACAGAGTCTAAATTTACAATAAATATGAATATCAACCGCTCTAAATGATACTGTAACAAACAAAGAATAGTGATTTCTATTATGCGATGCATTTTTGAGTGCAGTCCCTAACGAAAATAATCTAAATGACACATAGCAACATTTGAGATTAGAGTTAACTTATATTGATATTTTTAGGGAGATTCGGGCCAGCTAGAGTGACGAGTTTCATAGACCGTTTCCGGTCATTATATACAAGAAATGCACACACAATTAGAATACATTGAACTGTAAAACTGGTAAAAACGAAAACAGATCAAAATGATACGTGCATATTTAGAAAGGTTGTGAAGTACATAATGTAATGTATATGAGCTATTCTCCTCTAAAACCAGCTATATCGACAGAAAAAGTGAGAGAACTTTTTGATTGACGCCAAATGCAAACATCATGTCCAGAGTTGTAAAGAAGTTACAGCTATATTTTGCAATGTCTGTTGGAATATTATAAGTCTTTTTGTACGATGGCATCGTTATATAGCATAGCCGTATTGCATGTAAGTGTTTTATAAACGATAGTTCAAAATGTTTTTTTTTATAATAATCTACAGAGAAACCAGAGATATGCAGAGATAAGACACAGACGATGGAGATGTATATGAGAATGGAGCATAATAAAAGACGTATAAAAACAGCTATTAGAGGGACATCACAAGGACAGAGAAAGAGGGAAACAAACAAGGAGAATAGCCGATGAAAACTACCGGGAAACCAAAACAAACATGGAGAAGAGCCGATGGAAACTACCGGGAAACCAGAACAAACAAGGAGAAGAGCCGATGGAAACTACCGGGAAACCAGAACAAACAAGAAGAGCCGATGGAAACTACCGGGAAACCAGAACAAACAAGGAGAAGAGCCGATGGAAACTACCGGGAAACCAGAACAAACTAGGAGAAGAGCCGATGGAAACTACCGGGAAACCAAAACAAACAAGGAGAAAGGCGATGGAAACTACCGGGAAACCAAAACAAACAAGGAGAAGAGCCGATTGAAACTACCAGGATCACAACAGAGAGAAATGCCCAAAACAGATACAGGTGGAGAGCAACCTTATGCACTGACGACTGCAAAGAGGACTAAGTAAGTTAAAAAATATCACTTTCGCATTAAACCTATCACACATCTCCATATTTTCAACATCTTAAACAAGTTAAACTTTTTTCTGACAAAATGCTTTCGTTTCTTTGTTGGTAAATTTCAAGTCCCTTATTTTTCAATAATTAGGTAATACAATATTTGAGGAGTACATTGATGATCTGATTGAGTTTTAAGCTTGCAATCAAATTTCATTGTATCAGTAATTTATTACATGCTTATCGGTGGTTTACGGCGTGATAACGGTGGATTATTTCACGCAAACGGACTACTTTCTTTAAAACAAACTTCCCCGGCGCCAAAAATAAAATAATAAGCATTTTCACTTGCTCTCTTAATCTTTAACAAATAATAGAACACAATATGTACATAAATGTAAAACAAATGGACGATATTGATGCCATTGCAGAAGAACTACTTGTTTGAAACTCGACGCGTGCATGAATACACTATACCAATGTTCTAACTACACCAACTAGACATAAGAATATCTCAGGAACTGATGCATTTTCAAGGACTTAATCGATTGTAAGATATTTTTGGCAACTCAGTCTGTGGAGTATTGAACATTGAGGCATGACGAAATACAATCTCGATTTTTGTGCACAATTTTTGTTATTCAGAAAAAATAAATTCTGTGTCGTAAGGACATAATGGCCAGGTGTACAAATGCATATACATTTTCGGTTGTTTTTTTACCTGCTAGACACGAGTCCAGGACTCACAAAAAATCAGTGAGGATGGACAGTTTAAAATTATTTGAGTCCCGATAAAGCATTGAGATTTCTAAAATATAATTTTGAAGTTTACTTCATACCTTAATTATTGTCAGTACTCTGGTTTTCAACTACTAATATTGTTAAAAGAAGCCAGTTTTCAGCATTTTTTTAAAGGTTACTTTAATATCTAACGTTTAATGAAACATTTGGACTCTGGACTTTTTATATTCGAAGATTTGCAGGACTCATTCATTGAAATTTGTAAAAGTAATCACTGCATTGCTATACATTTATTTTTACAAAAGTCTTTTAAAAGTATTGATGTTGTTGACCAGGTACAATGCAACATGTTAGATTCCATGGAACCAGAAAACATCAAATAGATTTGGTCTTACGCGACATGTTTATAATTATGCTACCGTTATACCGATCGTTGCTGGAAGACCATTTTTTGTCTTCCAATACATCCATCGAAATGACGTATACATGTGAAAAGCGACCATTTATACAGTATTTGAATCAAAACCTGCATCAACTCGTTGGATATGATTTAAGTAAGTAATTGGATATTCACAAGACCTGGTTTCTCTCCATTTCAATTGCTTAAATAATTTTCTAAAACATTTCTGTAAAGATTAAGATAAATCGGCTCAGTACGCATATATGCAATGCAAACAAGTTGTAACATGAACAAGTTGGACAATAAATTGCATCTTACCGACTTCGGCAGCAACATTATTCCTGTCTTATGCTCAACACAAACACGAATAGACAGATAAAGTGGGCGGAAATGCAAACGGACAGACAATTTGAATGACGTACGTTGGTGGTTTTTGAATTGTACATGTACTTACAAATTGATTGGCGTACGTGTCGGTGGTTTTTGTAAATTTGTACGTAAATTTGTACATGCATTTACCAATCGATTGACGTATGTTTTGGTGGTTTCAGTATGGTTTTATACATATACCAAAACAGTGAACACTTTATTCAATGTGATAAACAGTACCTTGGGTAGTGTACATTTGCTCTCATTCATTGTATTTAACAAGAGTTGTCCACGAACACTATTCATAGTACCATGCATAGATAGTACAATCATTATTTCGATGGCTTAGAATTAGAAGGTCGTAAGTGTGCTGGTGGGTAAAACCACAGGGTAGTGATAAGCGTCTAGTGCGGCGAGGAATATTTCCTCATTGCCGCTGTCTAGTCTACTAGTAGATGAAAAGAGAGCCGAGTGTGTAAGTCTCTCCTGTCAGTACATAGCCTCTACACTATCAAGACTCCTGCAGTGCCTCCTCGCGACGGTGCACGTCAACTATGGTCTAGTATCCTAGGCTAAACTGTTGGAGATCTCGGAGCTACAAGGGCCCTAGAGATGAAGTGTGCAGGCCCACCGGCGCATGGGGACGGAAACCTCAACCACAAATCCCTGGCCCTCCAAGTTGGGGGTTGGGCGCAAGGCCAACTATCTCGTCCTGTAAAAAAGACTACAGTTACAGAAACATTGACGATCAGCAATACAAACACTGACTCCGGAAGGAAGGATTCTTCTTACACAAGATCCATGACGCTGTGCAGGGGAGGTTCATCTGAAACTACACAGTCGACCATCCTTCTATCACCTAAGTCGACTTCTGTATTGGGAACGTGGAACGTAAGGACCATGTACCAAACAGGAAAAGCATCCATTATTGCTACAGAAATGCAGAGATACAAATTAGCAATACTTGGACTCTGCGAAACCAGATGGACATCATCAGGAAAGATACAACTGAACACTGGTGAAATAATACTATACTCTGTGCATCAGGAAAACGGACCACACACTGAAGGAGTGGCTCTGATGTTATCAAAAGAAGCACACAAAGCACTTAAATTATATCATGGGAACCAGTCAACTCTAGAATCATCACTGCAACCTTCAAAACAAAACATAAGAAAATCAAAACTAACATTATTCAATGCTATGCGCCAACCAACAACGCAAATGATGACGACGAGGATGATTTCTACAACATTCTCAATGGTATCATCAACCAACAAAAGGAAAAAGACCTAACTCTTGTGATGGGAGACTTCAATGCAAAAATTGGACGAGATAACACAGGCTACGAACAAGCAATGGGTACCCATGTTCTAGGGTCTAGGTGAAATGAACGAAAATGGGAGAGAAATTTGCTGACATGTGTGCGAACAACAGACTGGTCATAGGAGGTAGTGTCTACCCTCATAAACGAATACACAAAGCAACAAGGGTTTCTCCTGACCACATCACGGAAAACCAAATTGATCACATCTGTATAAATCAAAAGTTTCGACGGTCTCTCCATGATGTTTGTGTTAAACGAGGAGCAGATGCTGCATCAGATCACCATCTTGTCATAGCCAGGGTCAAACTAAAGTTGAAACAATTTCAACAAAGAAAGAATCCTCGAACGAAATACAATGTTGAATTTCTAAAAGACAAGGACATCTTGAAACAATTCAACGTCACACTCTCAAACAAGTTCTAACTTCTTGAACAGATTGGTGGTATAGAAGAACAATGGGAAAATCTTAAAGAAAATATCAACTCAACCTGTCATGAAACTCTTGGACGAAGGAAAGTACAACATAAAGAATGCATATCACCAGAAACTCTAAGAAAAATCCAAGAAAGGAAAGAGAAAAAAAGGAAATATAAACAGGAGCAGAACACGGAGAGAAAAAGCTGATGCTCAAGAAAATTACAACTTAACACAAAAGATGTAAGACAAAACGTAAGGAAAGACAGAAGGGCATATATGGACAATCTTGCTTCACAGGCAAAAGAAGCTGCAAAGAAAAGAAACATGAAATAATTATATGATACCACCAAGAAACTTGCAGGAAATCTAACCCATTAAAGCCAGAAAATAAAAGATAAAGATGGTATAACCATCACCATACTTGAATATCAGCTTAAGCGGTGGGCAGAACAATTCAAAGAATTGCTGAACAGACCATCACCAACAGAAAAACCTAACATTACTAGAGCAGCGCAAGAACTCAGAATAAACTGTAATAAACCTTCAAAGGCTGAGATCAAACAAGCCATAAGGAAGCTAAAGTCAGGCAAAGCAGCAGGACCAGATAATATACCACCTGAAGCACTCAAAGCAAACGGAGACCTTTCAACAAATATGTTACATAAATTACTTGGCGACATCTGGGAAAGTGAAACCATGCCTCAAGAATGGAACGAGGGACATATCATCAAGATCCCAAAGAAAGACGACCTCAGAGAATGTAAAAATTACAGAGGAATAACGCTAGTCTCAGTGGTAGGAAAAGTACTAAACAGAATTATTTTAATGCGACTTCAACAAGCTGTAGACTCAAAACTGAGAGACCAACAAGCAGGTTTCAGGAAAGATAGAAGTTGTGTTGACCAAATTGCTACGCTTAAAATTATAATTGAACAATCAATAGAATGGAACACATCTGTATATCTAAGGCCTTCTATAGTTTAGACAGAGAGTCGTTGTGGCAGCTAATGGAACACCATGGAATTCCAGAAAAGATCACCAACATCATCCGCAATTCCTATAACAACAAGACATGTAGAGTACTACATGAAGGAAGACTATCTGACACCTTTCAAGTTACAACAGGAGTGAGGTAAGGCTGCCTACTATCACCTTTCCTTTTTTTACTTGCCATAGACTGGATCATGAGAGAATGTACAGAAGGAAAAAGAAATGGAATACAGTGGACCTTGTGGGAACAACTAGACGACTTAGACTTTGCTGATGACATCACTCTTTTGTCTAGAACACAACAACAAATGCAGGAAAAGACATCACTTCTGACAACATCTTCAATTAAACTTGGACTTAAACCAAATAAAGCCAGGACCAAAGTAATGAAAGTAAAATGCAACAACATCCAGCAAATTAAAATTGACAATAAGAACTTAGACGAAGTAGCCTCCTTCACCTATCTAGGAAGTATCGTGGACAATCAAGGTGGAACTGATGCCGACGTAAAAGCAAGAATCAACAAAGCCAGAGTAATATTCAATATCTTAAGAAACATATGGACCTCCAACAACCTTTCCAGAAAAACAAAAAATCAAGTTATTCAACTCAAACGTAAAATCAGTTCTCTTATACGGATCAGAAACATGGAGAACAACCAAAGCCATGTTAACAAAACTTCAAAGCTTCACCAACTACTGCTTAAGAAGAATACTAAAGATGAAATGGTTTGGCAGAGTCCGCAACGAAGACCTTTGGAACATCACCAACCAAGAACCTATCAACATAGAGATAAAAAGACGTAAATGGGGATGGATAGGGCACACACTACGAAAACCTAACACCAACATTACAAAGCAGGCTCTAAAACGGAACCCTCAAGGTAGAAGGAAGACGTCCACGCAACACCTGACGAAGAAACGTCGAGGCAGAAATAAAAGAGAATGGAAATACCTGGAACGCTATGGAACATACTGCAGGAAACAGAGTCAGATGGAGGGAATTCGTCAATGGCCTATGCTCCCCAGCGGAGCAAAGGGCCTAAGTAAGTAAGTAAGTAAGTGCCATTTACGACCTTTTAAGATTCATACATATTTAGAATAAGCATCACAAGGCGCTTCTTATGAGCCCTTTTTCATACATTGAAATCCAAATGAAGTCAATATGCCTTAAATACAGAGTTGAAACGAAGGGTTTTTCGTGTCAATGGTGATCCAGTTTGTGTTAAACTTGCAAATGATATATATTCTTTGATATCGGTAATAGAAGGGGAGGTCTACAGTATCATAAAAGACATGATAAGTGATGGCAAACGACGCCAAACTTCTGTAACTGTTACACCCCAGACACCACAGACTCCATGTTTACCGAAACGTACTACACTTACACAACGAATGAACAGTCCGAATATCATAACACATAAAAAATGAATGAATCAAAGTTTCATCAAAATTCCTTAAGAAATGTAGGAGCAGTTGCACACAGAAGTTAATTAATAGGTAAAAAATCAACAAAGGGCCATAATTCTTTAAAAAATGGCCGAGATGAAAAACCCTGACGATATCCGCTAGTGCACCTCATAACTGTACTTCTGTAAAAGTTTTGACAAAATTCCATGAGAAATATATAAAAAATTAACAAAGGGCATTAACTCTGTCAAAAATGGTCGAAACAAAATCCTGACAATATGCGCTGGGGGACATCATAGCAGTTATTCTGTGAAAGTTTCGTCGAATTCTCTTAAGAAATGTAGGAGGAGTTGCACACAGAAGAATTTATATGTAAAAAACAACAAAGGGCAATAACTCTGTCAAAAATGGTCGAATAAAAAATCCCTGACAATATGCGCTGGGGGACATCATAGCAGTTATTCTGTGAAAGTTTCGTCGAATTCTCTTATGAAATGTAGGAGGAGTTGCACACAGAAGAATTTATATGTAAAAAACAACAAAGGGCAATAACTCTGTCAAAAATAGTCGAATAAAAAATCCCTGACAATATGCGCTGGGTGACATCATAGCAGTTATTCTGTGAAAGTTTCGTCGAATTCTCTTAAGAAATGTAGGAGGAGTTGCACACAGAAGAATTTATATGTAAAAAACAACAAAGGGCAATAACTCTATCAAAAATGGTCGAATAAAAAAATCCTGACAATATGCGCTGGGGGACATCATAGCAGTTATTCTGTGAACGTTTCGTCGAATTCCCTTAAGAAATGTAGGAGGAGTTGCACACAGAAGAATTTATATGTAAAAAGCAACAAAGGGCAATAACTCTGTCAAAAATGGTCGAATAAAAAATCCCTGACAATATGCGCTGGGGAACATCATACATGTAGCAGTTATTCTGTGAACGTTTCGTCGAATTCTCTTAAGAAATGTAGGAGGAGTTGCACACAGAAGAATTTATATGCAAAAAACAACAAAGGGCAATAACCCTATCAAAAATGGTAGAATAAAAAAATCCTGAGAAATTGCGCTGGGGGACATCATAGCAGTTATTCTGTGAAATTTTTGTCAAATTTCCTTCAGAAATGTAGGAGAAGTTGCACACAGAAGTTGGGACGGACGGACTGACGGACGGAATGACGCCTACCATTACCATATCCCCTTCGCCTTCGGCGGGGGATAAAAATGTGATGTCCTAGAGGTATGAAGTACCTCAGATGAGTATTTTGCAAGCAATTTTTATTTGTTTGGGACTTCAGTCCCAAATAAATACTGTTAGCATGATTCTCACGTCTATGCCCTCTAACTACAGTCTCCAGAAGTAGTCCGTCATTTGCCAGGCGCAATAATTTTCAACAGCAGAAAAAATAATTCTCAGATTGCCTCTTCGGATGTAAACCGTCATTTGGCAGGCGCAATAATTTTCAAGCGAGGAAACGTCCGTAGAAAGGCACTCTACCGTCCTCCCGATCTCGCTGACTTTCCTTGCAACCGAGGAAAACTCCTGCAACATTTTCTCTAATGTGTCGAGTCTAACTGTGTCGGGGCGCCCGTAGGGCATTCCGTTACGCCTTTTTCTGCCTGCAAGTCAAGAATACTTTATAAGTAATGCGATTCACGCAAAATATAGTAAAACTATATGAATTTTCCGTCTGTAATGTACAGCCATTTATTGGGGCAGTTTATCATTTTATATATACAATATCTTAAATTTGTTTCATTAACACTGCATCTTAGTGCGCCCCTCCGTATTTTTATTATAGGTTTTACCGAGTTATAAATAGCTATGTAAATTATTTATAGTTATGCGCCGTCGCTGTAACTATAAAGCTCAGTGGGCCCCCGAAATTGATAAGTAAAACCTCGGGGCGCTTTGTTATTTTTAGTGTAAACACCGCACGCGTGGCTAGAAGCGTGATAACAGACTCTTTGTTTGTAAACAAACATGTGGATTAAAATACGTGTATAACTCTAACGCGATATTCTGCAATGTCAATGTAAACAGAAATCACTGACCATTACATCGATTTAGGGAGAGCGGAAGTGTATTTTACCTGCTCACTTCTATTCACCAAGTAAATTAAAATAACGGTAAAGCTTGGCCACATTGACATGAGCCTGACCTATTGATTAGCATAATTTAACAGTCGATATATTGTCTACGTTTACAACACCGAGTGTATGTTTTCATAATCGGGGAGTATCACGAAGACGCTCAAGATGTAATACAAACACAAATCTGAAATACCGATATTGCACGATTTGCTTGCGGAAATTGATATAATCAAAGCAAAAATCTTGTAATATATTCTTGCATAAAGGTCAGGCTCAGGTCACAATAGCCAAGCTATACACATTGAAAAAGATAATCCCTTTTCCAATATCCTTGTATGTTGTTGTATCTGATCTGCCTGTTTACTTTAAGTGGCACAGGTCCCAATACCGCGTTAGAGTTATACTACAAACTGCTATTCAAGCAAACATGTAAGCCTTCAAGCGTAAACCGAACTAAATTTCGCACTTTTAGCGTGCTACCAATTGTTCTATACAGGTTAAAGTACATATATCCACATCAATCGGATAATTAATCCCTCAATAAGTTCAATGTACATGTACCGCTAATTAACTTGGTACAATTTTATCTTACATCATAATACATGGATTGGGTTTTCAACCCTACATGTGTCATTCAGACAGTGTTTTAAATAACATATTTGACACTCATCGTGTCGGAGTTCATCCATGCATATTGCTATTCAGGCTTGGTTTGTCATTAATACTTGTTTTGCCATTCAGGCTTGTATACTAATGCCGTAATGGCGTATACTGACCATCGTTTCTCGGAACAAAGATCCGAATAGAAATCCCGATTTAGGATTCATACGATTAGTCAAATTGATTCAATTTTCCATCGAATCAAACTTATATAAATCTGAAAAATAAATTATAATAAAATAATCAAATCTTACCATAATTAGCGTCAGATAAATCGAAATTTAAAAAATTATTTATAAGCATTCCCAAATAACCGTTTGTTGTAGCTGCTGATAAGCCTCGTTCTGATTTGTTTGGCTGTGGTAGCTGCATTATCTCTCCATGGCTAAGTGGTTAGAATCGCTGACTTGAGATCACTTGCCCTTCACCGCTGTGAGTTCTAATCCCCGTCGGTG
Source organism: Spisula subtruncata (assembly GCA_963678985.1). NCBI lineage: Eukaryota > Metazoa > Mollusca > Bivalvia > Venerida > Mactridae > Spisula > Spisula subtruncata. The sequence continues at coordinate 28,175,354 of OY787673.1, read as the reverse complement.
ACATATAATCTTTATGTGATGTAGCCCTCCAACTGGTCGGTGGGACTACCCAGGTGCCCGCTCGGGCCTGAATTATGTCTGAAGGGGCACCTGGGTTCTTCCTCCACCACTAGAGATGGAAAGTCGCCTTATGAACTACACTGTGTCGATGTTACTTAAAACCCAACAAAACAAACAAACATTATACTTGTGGTAGACAATTATACAGATATATCTACAGATGGATATATCTTATTGAAAAAATGTATTCCTTTCCATATATTTTAAAGATTGTAATTTTCATAGTATTGTAATGAAGACAGTGCAGTGTCCAAGTACTTTAACTTTCTTTTGGCAATTTTTCATAATTATGTCTCCCGAAATATTGGTTTTGCCCATGCTGTCTGTCCGTTAATAAAATCTTGTCAGTTCCAAATCTTATATACGCCTGGTCCAATTTTAATGAAACTTTCCAGGAATAATTTGTATGAAGTTTAAATGTGTATATTATTATTTTGGTTTGCTCGGATGATTGTTGACGGAGTTATGGCCCTTTAATGGTTATTTTAGAGAAAATTTGTCTGCATATATCCTGATCAGTATGAGGTCCAGTTGTGCATATAGTCTTTTTGTTCCGCTTTGATAATTTTTTACGGAGTTATGGCCCTTTTGTCCACAAAATCTTGTCCGCTCCAAATCTTATATACCCATGGTCCAATTTTAATGAAAGTTTGCTGGAATGATAAGTGTGAAGTCTAGATGTGCTTATTATCATTTTGTTCCTATCGAATGATTTTCCATGGAATTATGGCCCTCTAAAAGTCATTTTAGAAAAAAATTGTCATGAGCGTTCTTCTTGTTTGTCCTTTGTTTATCTCAAAAGGTTCTGGAGGTATCATACTGAAAATTCACACTACATTTTTAGATAGATAAAATTAATCTGTGAAATGGAGGGGCAGCTGATTTTCAGACCCAAACAAATTCAGTGCCTTCAGCGCTTTGATTTAATTATAGTTACAATACAAACAAATATTAACAGATAAGATAAATTTTGAAGATAAATGATGTATCCGCTTGTTCAAATTGTTTCAGCAGATTGTATCGAAAGAAAAAGAAGTTTTAAGTCACATTAAAATACGCATTCAAGAGCATCATGAACGGACGTCACATTAAACTAATGTGACACACAATATATAGTGGATCTTGAATGAGTGCTCATTCTTTACCATTTTATTTAACGAGTTGACAAAACAATATGACACGATCGAGGCTCTGCCAAGTGTCATATTGGTTTTGTTAACGAGTTTAATTATATATAATGGTAAGGAATGAACACGAATGTAAGATTCTATTTATCATATAATCTTAGTAAACGCTAAATATCTTTGAAAATGATGATATATGCCACATAGGTTCATGATGTTTCAAACGAAATTTAGCGGTTCTTGGAGCGTGACGCAGGGACTTCGCGGAACGATTCAACGCACCGATTGGCTTACGCTACACCACCCTGAACCAATCAACCAACCAACGACAAACTAATTTACATATTTATGTAACAGGCTGGGAGTGCATTACGATATTTCCGGCACGGCTTTAATGCACTCCCACACTGCAGGTTATGTGATAAAATTCCGTCTGTAACTTACTCAACTAAAATAATTTAAGCAATGAAGTATAAACTTTTGTGTATCATATAAAGCTTGAAAGGGTAAGTTCTTTTGATGTGCAAACTATTTGTGATGGTACTCAAAGACAACTCTAAATGTTTCATCTGAGCAGTGTGACGATATAATATGAATCACCAGTCACCCTGTAATGCAGTAAGTCAAGTCAACCCAAAGTTGGCCATAAAGCATTATTAATTTTACCATAATTGCAGCATCCACAAACACTCGGTCAAGATATCACGTACATGACCATTTGCAAAATAAGTCAGACTAAGCTCTCTTAAAGCGTGTGTGATTGCAGTCCAGAATTAAACAACTGACAAGCCCAATGTATGAACTTTCTGAAGCGAAAATGCTTAGTAAGTAATCTAGCCGTGTGGTAGTTTGCTGCATCATTCTCTGGTCGAAACCGGAGTGATTCTTCGTAACGACGTAATGCTTCATTTGGAAGTTGTTCTTGTTCCATGCATTGTCCGAGAAGATTAAGTGCCGTCTCCTTGTGGTGCAGATCTGGCTCATGCTTTATAGTTAGTCGTAGTTTTTCTAGCGCTTTCTTTTGTTTTTCATGCTTCTTCAGGCGCCCGTAGGTTTTGTACTGTAAGAAATACAAGTGCGGGAGGGAATCTACCACTGCTCGGGTCATCCATTTTTTCTCTTAATTCTTTATGTGTAGTTCTCCTTGTGTCAATCGGGAGTATTCTTGTTTCAATTCATGTGGTACTATATTGTCCTCGCTAGGTAAAATTACCACACAGTATGCTACAATACGCCTAAACTCATTCCCTTCTAACGGTTCCGCTGCAAAGCGGAATCATTTCTTGCATTTGATCAAAGCTTCGGAATGACATCCACATACTGGCACAACAGTACGATTATGATTCTGTTGCTGTATACTAAGTAGTATAGACTTTGTAGCATCCAAAAGACCTGCACTGTAATACACCGTAGCAAGTTTCAACAAACCTGATGAGACATCGGAATCTAGTCCTAGTTTCAACCATTCCAATACAGTGTCATCCATAGGTCTGTTTAATGCAGTGTAGTGTTACGCTAGCAGTGAACCAATCGTTGAACACACTAATGGTAACATACAGCTATATGCTTTCTGTTCTAAAGTACTTGAATGTGCATTTTGTTGTTTAAAGCTCAAATACTGACCGGTGAAATATCGTATTAACTCTTGGATATCCCTGTCAGATTGAACACCATGATCTAACAATTTCTTGTATTTTCCATGAATGTGGCGTGCTGCCTGACGACACAGTCTAGCCGAGAGATGTCGTCGTAATTCTAAAGGAGAACGGGCTTGGTATGAGCATACTAGGAGTCTATTCATCTTAACCTTCAATCTTTCACCGAACCCGTCTACTGAAATATCAAACAACACTTCTCCATTACTGCCGATGACATGTTGAATACGTTCTAGCAAGTTGTGTTGTTGTGCATCTGATATTTTTCCCGCCAATAAATTATTCTCGGGAATAATGAAGTGAGGACAGTTTTTGGAGTGGATAAAGTTGTATAGCTTCTTTAATACTTGATGAAAGCAGAGCAACATATTATTTTTCTGCCAAAGATCAAGGTTGGTGCTTTCTATACAATGGAACAGAGCTGTTTTACACATATAACTTGATATCACGCCTTCAAATTCTTGATGCGACTTCAGCAACATTTTCATTAAAACATAACTCCCCATGTGTGTTGTATTCAAACTAAACATTAAATATCGCTCTGCCACTGATGTGGATATTCTCCATTCAAGATCATCAAGTCCATTGTCTAGCTTGCTACATACCGGTACAAGGAAACAGCCAGACTTCTCACAATCAGACTTCAGTTCAGCAGTAGGCCATCCACTTTTACTACTTCTCAGGAGCCAGCGCCTTCCTTCTTCTGGCCAATGGTCACACTGTAATGCGTACACGAAGTCTTTGTCTCGAACACCTCGTAATTTGATACGCATAGTAGCAGGGCCATTCACAACTAGACCCCTGCGCTTGATTCGTTCATGAAATACTGTATTTTTCAACAATACCCGCCCATTAAAATCAACAAAATAACTGTCGTGTGTAGGTTCACAAGTCGCTAACAGAGGTACATCATCTTGTAGTAGTTGCAAAATACAATATCCTCGAGCTATTTCTTCATTTTGAACCATTAATACATTCTTCACACCTTCTCTCCATTCTCCTAAGTCATAGACCACGTGATGTGTATCTTTAACCATCACACAATCGGAATCAGAATCTATTCCATGAGTGGTGCTCCCCTCTGATTGACTTCCAAACTTGTATATACGAGCATTGCCTCGAGATTTAAAAATATTTCCTGCAGATTCAGAGAACAAGTTAAAGTCCCTTCTTTTCTTTATCGTCTCATCATTTATACCAATGTCATCGAGCACTTCGGATAACCTTAACGACAACTGTTCATTGTTCAGAGGAACACTCGACATTCTGCAAAAATAACAATGAAGACAACTTATCGATCACGAATACCCTGTTTACATGACGTATATCGCTAGCTTAGAATGAGAAGGTCGTAAGTACAAAATCAATTTGGACCAATATTTTATATATTTTGATGAAGTTTCGTAACGATTAACTGAAAACTTCGATGGTACGAACAAGGTTTACCTTCGACGTTACCTGATTACCTAGTAGATAACATATGGTAACCAAATGTTTTAACTCTACTAAGGTTTTACACAGACACAGACATTTTCAAGTCCAATATAATGTAAATGTGAAGGACAAAACGAGGTCAGCTGATAAAGGTGTGTGGACATGCTAGTATGAAAGCTTTGTAGCAAGCCATATTGATGTTATAAGAAACAGTGAGTTTGGGTTAACCTCGTACGAACGGCCAAACGGATGGACGGTTAAATCACCAAATGCCTCCAGATTTATAGATTCGGGCATAAAAAAGTATTATCAACAAAGCCGGGTTGATCATTTGCAATCAATGTGCATATTTTGTTTCAATTCTACTCGTTAGCAGAATAAATTCTGCAACTGTTAGATGCAAAGGTTAAATATGACAAGCATTGGGCTAAGGAAATCACATATATTTCCAAAAAGACAAAGCTAGCAACAACAAACTATTTTATTAATCAATATTGAATAAATCTGTACAGATATAAAATTGTTTTAAAATGCTGGGTGTGACAAGTATGAACATATATAATTTGACAGTATACAAGGGTGAATTTGTTTTTGTAGATGTTCAAAGTGGTCCAAAAGTGTACTTGTTGCTCTTTTACAACGGGGGCTTGGGCTTTTAATTATTTCGTTGGAACCTGTGTGGACATTGTACCGAGAACGTGTGTAATAGTGTGTTGTTTTTGACAGGGCTTTGTCTGTAAATAGTATCTAGAATCTTTGTTTTTGGCATCAAAATTACTCAAAACGTCAATAATAAATTATCTTCGTATACATGAATTTATTTGCCTACAACAACTAACAATGGGGTCAGAAATCCTTGACATTTTAAAAATCACCTCCGCTGTTTGTGTGTGAGAGGGGGTGGGTAACAAAGCAACAATTAACATTCTCAGTGCTTTGATTACTATTCAAATAGTTATCACGAATGTATCACTTTTACACACCGTCAAAAAGTGTGGGAAATTTTCCCAGCATTCCATATAAGGCATTACACCAACAAAAACCGTTATTATTCACTTTCATTAGAAATAACTCCCTAACTACGAAATTACCATGTAATTATTAATACCATTCCAACTCTCGAATTTGCATCTTGACATGTACATTGCTTACTACATGTACACGTGCATCGCGAAAACAGAAGACATTAGTGAGATTTTTGCACAAACTATTTACAATTACGCATGCATATACGTCAAAAAGGCTACTTAGCTGATAACAAGGAATTACATATATTTATATACCTCCCTGCTGATAATAAACGTAGATTCATGGCGTTACCCGTATGTCGAGTTTCGTTAAAATTTATCATCGCTAAATTAGAAAGCGGTGGATAAAACAGATATTCCGGTACGGACGGAATTCTTCCCGCTTGATATTATGAGCCGTTCTCCAGGAAAACCTAGCCTGGAGTTCCCTGCCCTTGATTCCTACGTCATCACTGTGGGTAATGTTGAGTCGCACATTATGACGGGAACCAGACTACAGGAAAACCAGACTTAGTGACAAAATTATGACAAGACTTTTATGTATATGTTCTGACAATTTGAGCAAAATATGACATCAATTTACACAGAACTTTACAGTACAGACATTTGAAACTTACCACCAGGCCCGGATCCAGAAATTTCTGAGTGGGTGGCACGAGGTATGTACGGGATTCCGGGGGGGGGGCAATTGCTTAATATGTGTGTGAAAATGCACAGGAAGGGGTACATTTGTAGATGTGGTGGACTCCATAGTACTTTTTATGTTATAAACGTCAACATGTACATTGTGTATGTTCGTGCATATTAGTAAGTGTTCACATACAGTATTTGTATACACCAGCTTTTGGCTATTGGAATATTACATAAGTAGGGGGTCCGGGGGCATATTCCCCCGGGAAAATTTTCAAAGCAATGGATGAATCTAGTGCATTCTAAGCCTATCTGGGAGCCCTGAAATACCTTTTTTTCTTATTCTGAGAGTTAACCTTAATGGTTTAGTTATGATTATTTAACAGTCAAAAGGTAATATAATGAGCTAGGGCAAAAATTCTCTTGTAATTGATTTCTGTGATGCAACAGCTACGTATAAATATATACATGTATATTAAAAATATTATGCGAGCGAAGCGGGCACGAAAAAATCCCATCTTACAAATACTTTTTCATCTAGAACATAAGAAAAAATACCCATATTATTTAGAGATGTCTGTTCAATACCTGTTTTACTATTTATTCAAAGTTTTAAAAAAAAAATCTCAGCCAACTGGGGGGGGCACGGGCCCTCGTGCCCACTGCCTGGATCCGTGCCTGACCACTTCCATCTAGTGTTTGAGTGACGTCGCAAACACAGGTCCGCGAAAAGGCATTTTTACACCTAATTACATAATTCCTATATGATGTCAATAAGCCCGGTTTTCCTGGAGAACGGCTCCTACCTGTATATTAAAACTACTTACCACCTTACACATGGGCGTATATGCGCATCTTCAGTATTGATGGGGGGGGGGGGGCAAACATTAGTGAGCGGGGGGGGGTTTGGGCCAATGGGACGGGGAAAACATTAGTGAACGGAGGGGAGGTAAACAAGTAAACCAAAAAAAAAATAAAGCATCATTTATGGAGAAGTTTTATGGTGATATTTTTATGTAATACAATATACTACTAGAGCAGATGAGGCAATTATCGACCCCTTAACGCGATTTTTGGGAAAATAACATTTTATGTAGACTACAGACGAAACCTAATGTTATTTCATATGATAAATGTACGTATATTGATTATTTTAAACCAACGAAAACGTTTGTAGCATGCTCTAATATGGTTGGATAGTACGTTTAGAAGGAAGCACTACGTCTACTATTATCGACCCCTTGGAGGCAATTATCGACCCCTGTCTTGTTGTTTTAAAAAACAAAGTGTGCAACAGACAGAATCAGTATGTTTGATGCATATATATGTTTCGTAAGTATATTGGTATGAATTAAGAAATAGTTATTTAAAGACAACCATGGCAATCAGATCACTTCATATCTAATTCTTGGTCAGTAACAGGCGATGCGATTTGCTATACTACTAAATAAGGTCAATATTGATTATGCATATCACCGCAGATGAGTCGAATAACTTTCTGGTACCGTCCAAGTACAAATCAAGCTGTAAATCGTATTCAGAATAAGTCACTCATCCATCAATAATTGTCACACGTTCAAAAGTGTTGAAATGTATTAATTGTAGATTAACAAGTAGAGCTACTTCATTGTATGGTCATTCAACACACTGAAGGTACTTGTAAGTTCGTATACATACATGTCGAGTGGACATATCATACACTGTTTACAAACACAAACAAGAAAATCTTTCACTCAGCTGAGGAGGTTACATTTCAGGTTAATCATGGACGTAGGAGCCGGGGCATCAATGTCAGAACAGTCGGGACCAACATATCTTTTGTCCCCCCCCCCCTCCTCAATTTTCAGACGAACATTATTATATTTACGGTCTAATGTATCTCGTAATAGGTGATGTGCCTTAGGTCTTGGTGAAAACCACAGGGTTCAGTATCAAGAGTAGTTTCCTTTATGTAGTAGTATATAGAAATGGTTCAATGCGTGGGTTTTAGCTGCAGTTTAAATAATTATCACCGATTAGACAATTATTGAATTTATGTTCATTTAACCTTTTTATAGGCATATTTGCATCTGAAATCGTCTCACATGACCACAGAAGTATTATGGAATTAGTAAGCAGTTTTGGTACCCGAAACGTTCTAATTTTGATTAATTTCAAAACATGTTTCAAGACATTTAAAATTCTGGTTTGACCAGTTTCATGTATATAAACCTCAAAATCAGACTTTTTTTATGCAATCGCTGTTTTCTGTAGCGACTTTGTAAGCCATTTTCTTTTAAAATATCGGTCCAATTTGAAAAAAAAAACTTTCCAGAACGGTCATTTAAGGTATTGCCCTCATTACAACAAATATTTTACATTGAAATTTGAATATTTGCGCGCTTACCAACTCGTTAAAAATGGTCAAAATTGCATATAACCCTTCCTATATACATGTACTACTACATAAGGGAAACTACTCTTGATACTGTACCCTGTGGTGAAAACGTATATAAAAACTTGTATCCAACAGACATTGTTTGCACAATTTATACACTCGAGAAATAAATTTTGATATAAAAGTCCCCACCACTTACATTCAATTATACGTATATATGTAGAATCAAAGCTCTTAAAACAAACGGCTTCACATAAGTTAAGCCTAAATCCCAAAATTGTGCAACTTGTGCAAGCCCTATAATATATTACAATTAATCTAAGGACTTGTATTTAGCAATAAAACATGTACTGTTTTAGTACCAAAATAAGGCATCCCAGAACGCCCAGAATGCACCAGATAAACTCTTGTTTAGAAACATTTCGCGGGGAGCATGCGACCGGACCCCCTACTTGAACAAATTAACTTCCAGTTACCAGGTATTATTAACCAAATTACTAGAGAACCATAAACCCAGTTATTATATAGATGTAATCAAAATACGCTTCCATGCGTTAACCACCCTCCCACCAATTCCCCGTTGCCAAATGTTTGCCCTATCCTATGTTGAAGACACGTCTACGTCCATGTTAATGTACAGACTATACAACCATAGTGATGTTTTTCGGCAACCTAACACTGTTCACGTTAGGGTTCAGCTTAACCCTTTGAGTCTGTGTGAACGTCGAAAATAACATTTGGAATTAATATCATCCGTAGTTGTCAGCTGAATACCTATACAACGGTGAACCTGCAATTAGAAATAAATTCATCAAAATCACATTCTGTGTGATTACAGCGTGCTCGTATCATACAAAAGACAAAATAAAAAGGTACGCTAAAAGGCTGAATAGATATTGTGATTTGGATGAAAAATGCCAATTGAACGTTTCTTCCATGCTCAACTTTAAATTGCTCCAGGCAAAGAAATAATCATATCCTGTTTAATTTTACAATTCCACATGATTGCACGATCTTTAAATGATAATGGTGTTTTGATACATAAAACGACTAAATGACGCCATATGACGTCTCAAGTTTGAAACGTGTCAATAGAAAACAATATGGATATTTTTGTATATATTCAAGTAAGTAAGTAAAGACTTTATTAAACGAGGCTATACACATTTTGTTACCCAATCTTCCATGTAGGTCCAATTCACCTGTGGAAGCGATAAATTATTATTGGTGATTTAAATATATTTTTGACATTATAGAGGCATATTTGCGCACACTTGCTTCTGACGAATTATAATAATTGATAGCGCTTTGTACATTTATCTCATTTAATGTGATAGTAGAGAAACACATATATATATATGCTAGTTATAGGGAATGCTTCTTCAAGTATACAGTTTCAGTGACTATGACGTATCAAATCTTTACGTTTATTTTGCTATCACATGGAAAACTTGAACATGCATGTTTACAAAATGTTTAGACGACGGATGCAAGTTTTTTATGGTGGAGACCAGTTTTAAAATTATAATTCGAATATCTTTTAGAAAAAAATAGAAAATTTATCTAATTTTGTCCGTGACGTAATTTTGTAGTTATTTACGACATTTCGTGATGTTTTTTTGTTTTTCTTTTATTGTTTCCTTGTTTCGAACCGCAACCCCAGCCCGCACCTGTTTACATACACCGCCCCTGTTTACATAACCGCCCCTATTTACATACTGCTTGACCCCCCGCGCACCCCAATAAAACGCACCACCTTGTCTCACCTGTTTACATACTGCTTCAGCCCCCCTCCGCACCCCACGAAACGCACCACATTGCCGTTCCTGCTTACATACTGCTTGAGCCTCGAAAACGCACCGCCTTGCCGCACCTGTTTACATACTGTTTGAGCCCACCCCATGAAAACTCACCACCTTGCCGCACCTGTTTACATACTGCTTGAGCCCCCCCCTCCTCGCACCCCCAAGAAAACGCACCGCCTTGCCGCACCTGTTGTAGTTTCGGTTTAATATAAAGCAATCACGACGCGTATCGCGGTTGATACTTGATAGCTCATCCGTGAGTATATACATGTACAAAATGAACGTGTAGATCTAGGTCAACTATATGGTAGCAGTTACAAAACGTGAGTAAAATATTGATCACTCTACTGTAAAGTAACTTCGCAAGTTTATATAATTGGAAAATCTTTATACATGGCGAGTGCATTCACGCTGATAGTTTACTGTTGTGCAAGTTGTATGCTGTGTACAGTACATTATATACATGCGTGTGAGATCGTCATTGAAGTTGAGGTAACGTAATACTGTCGTTGTTTACTGTTTACTAACAATTATGTCAATCTAATAATTATACTGTCGAAAATGTAAAACATAAACTGTTACATGCTCGTGCATGTTACATGCTCGTGCATGTAGTAGATTTACAAATTAATTCAAATACAGTTGATATCTGTTGTTTTCAATGCTAATTGGTTTATAATTGTCACGGGGTGGAGATTTATGTAATATAGGCTGATGTATACAGTAGGCCCAACATAAATCAATAATAATTGTGTGGTTCCGGTGAAATTGAAATGGAAAGACTATGTCAGAATGGTCATATAAATAAATCGACGTTTTTAGAGTTTGTGTTTGGACAGGGATTTTAAATACTGTACAGTGTACTAAGTATATGGATCTAAGATTCTGGTTTGGATTATTTTTGTTTAAAACTTATTTTTTACATACATTTCCTACTTTAAGCGACACTAAAATGTGTGTGTGTTAATTGTACTGGGTGTGCATCCATCCACGATTTGTCTATGTAGACACTGACTCTAGATAGGTCACACATTTGGCCTAATATTCTTGATGCTTCGAATTCTTGGTCACATTGTTCATCTCAGCAAAATATAGGTCAAGTTCGATATTAGGACATCAGGGGTAAGAAACTAGAGGGTCACTATGTCAAAATTGATAGAAAACCCTGTGTACGTAGTTAATAGAAGTCACAAGGTTAGCCATATTTTCATGCAACTTGGTCACATTGATGATCTCAACATATTGTAGGTTACATTGGATATTTGGTCATCTGGGGTCAATAACTAGGTCACCAGGTCAAATTATAGAAACACATTGCGTAGTCACTATAGAGGCCACAGGTTAATAGACCTATCTCCATGCGATTTGGTGACGATAAATGATCATCTTACAACATTAAGGTCAATTTTAATATTTTATCATCTGGGGTCACAAACTAGGTCATTTGGCCATATATTTTTTGAAAATTTATATTTTTCTTTTTTTATTGAAAAATATAAATTTTCAACAATTTTTGTTTTGTTTTTTTTTCGTTTTCAACGATACAGTGTCCTGTGTATGTAGTCACAATATATAGAGGTAGCAATTTTAGCATAATCTTCATGCAATAGTGTCACAATGATCACCTGAACAAGGTCAAGGTCAACATTAATATTAGGTCATCTGGACACTAGGTCAAATCATAGAAAAACCTTGTGTAGTCACTTCAGGTTGCAATTTAAGCTTAAATCTTCATGCATTATGATCAAAATTATCGCCCTAACAAAATAAAGGTCAAGTTTCATATTTGGTCATCTCGGGTCAATTATTAGGTCACAAGGTCAAATCATAGAAAAACATTGTGTAGTCACTAGATGTCACATTCTCAGTTTAATAGTAATGAAACTTGGTCACAATGATAATTTAAACAAAATCTAGGTCAAGTACAATATTTGTTAATTTTGGGTAAAACATGATGTCACTAGGTCAAATTATAGAAAAACCTTGTGTAGTCCTATTTTCATGCAATTTGGTCACAGCGATGATCTCAACTACATCTATCAAATGAAGGTCAAATTCAATATTTGGTCATCTGGGGTTAACAAGGTAACTCTAGGTCCAATAATAGTGTAGTCGCTATAATGGAGGCCACAATTTTAGCTGTATCTTAATGGAATGTGGTCACAATGATCATCTCAACAAAATCGAGGTCAATAGGGTATTGGGTCGTCTGGAGTCAAAATCAAGGTCACTAGGTCAATTCATAGAAAAACATCGTGCAGTCACTAGAGGTCACAAGTTTTGCATAATCATCATGCAACTTCGCCACAGTTATTATCTCAAAGTCAAAAACTAGGTCACTAGGTCAAATAACTTGAAGGCCTTGTGTATGCTATAGAGACTTTACCAAGGCAACTCATTCCAAGTGTACCATTTTCCCGCCATTTCTAAATATAAGCATGGTATACGTTTTCACTTGTGATATTTGGCCATATGTGTGTTTTAATTTTACTAACAAGTACTGAGAGGCATGCAAATTCATTCAAACACACTTTTTAATTAGAGTGGCCATGCAGTGTTTTAACAAGACGTTGCTATTCTGTAATGGCAAAAGTATATACCGAATACAAGTTTGTCTGCTTCAGTCCTTTGATTATCTTAAATATGATCAGAATTCTTGTTTGCCATACCCCTCCCACTTTTTATCTCACTATGTCTCCTTAAGTCAAGTTTGAATGACACGATTTTGGTCTACCGGTAGTTAGGTCACACTGTGATTAAACTTTCACTAGAAATCTGGAGATAAATCAAAGTTAAACACGTCAGTGATTTTGACCCAGATTCAAACAGTTAAGGACAAATTTGTAGATTAATATTATGCAGACGCATACCAGTCCGATATCAAGACCATAGACATTGTTAAGAGTGCCATTGGAGTTCTACAGCCCTGGTGTTAAGTAAGAACCTTACTTATTATACAAAGCCATTAAAAATGTTATAAAGTCGATGATTTTGGTGGAGCTTATCAATAATTAAGAGTCTTTGACTCTTATTAATTTATTTATTAAAGTAAAATATTAATTTATATTAATTTGATAATATATTATATATAGGGATGAAATGTCAAGTTGAAAGCTATAGCTAAAGAATGAATCTTATATGCATAAAAAATTTATGTACATTGTGCGCATTTTTCGTTTGCCTTTTGAATATTATATATTTATTAAGGTAAGCCTGCCTGGCATACGTATAAGCAAAGCGTGCGAACAGCGTACGCTTTTCATACAAACAGAATTTTTGTCACTTACAGTTTACATACAATGTGTAAAAAACATATGCCAGACAAAATATACATGCACATATGTTCACAGTGCCCAGGATAATGTGAAAGGCTGGGAACTTTGGTATATCCCACATATGTGGTTTAACCAAGTGTGTACAATTTATCAGTGTTATTTTAGCATAGAATTGACCATATTATGATTATGTGTTTACATAAGAAACCAATTTTTCAGCAGTATGTAACTGCGGTCAATGTTTGTAAGAATTACATTATCCTGTGAGCATTAATAAAATAGTCCTTTCAAAGTCAAATGAAACATTGACGGTTTGTAAATATACTGCTATTCTTTGGATGGGATAGTTCCTTCATTAGTATTACTTATTGACTATACATATGGTACTGCCCTGCGTTCAAGGAAGAATCACGTTAAGTAACTTTCATAACGTTATGAAAACTTCACTAACATTACATAATTTAACGTGATTCTACCTTGAACGCAGGGCAGATATCCGCATCATGCGATGAAAAGTGTTTAGATTCTAATAATTATTTCACAGATATTTTCCTGAGTGGGTAAGACAGACAGGATGTTGTTGGAATTGTTTGGTGGCGCAGCCGTATCATGTATGACGGCTTACCTTGGTATAAGATGGTTCATACCATGGCTATTGGTGGATGTACAATACCTGAAGAAATTGATGCCCTCGATGAAAAGGTACAATGCAATGGCAGATTCACATACAAAGACAGTGGACGTATTTGAAGAACACGTAAAGAAGACACCCAATAAAACCTTCCTCCTATTCGAAGATCGGAAGTACACATACCAGGTAAAATCTTACTTCAAGATTGAAATATAATAAATTTATTCAAGTATGAAATAAATACCAAATTCATTTGTCATGCAACTGAATGCAAAAACTGCCATCTTATAATTAGTTATCACTTTCATCAACTCATTAGCAAGGCCATTACTGGTTTCATTTTAGCTCCTCTTTTCAGAGAAAAAGTTGAGCTTTTGTCTGCGTCTGCATGTGTGCGTGTGCATTGGTTAAGTTTATAATTTTGGTCAGAATCATCTTCTCAAAGTCTATCAAATGTATCCACTTGAAACTTAGCATAGTTATTCACCATCACAAGAGGAGTCCATACTGACAAGGCTGATAACCCTGTGACCTATATTTATAGAGTTATCTGCCCTTGTGTTGACTAAGTTAATAGAAATAGTGGCATATTCACACATCACACATAAACTGAGTTTTCTAAAAAAACTATCAAAGCTTTCATGTGAATGACGATTCTCATGAATCAGTGTATAGTCAAGTCCCTAGTATTACGGATGAAAAACACGCTGGTTGAACAAGAATGGTGAATGACCTGAATTTACTGACATGAGCAAATAATTCTATCCATCATTCTGTAAGATTTATTCCCTTTTCTGACTTTTTTTGCACAAAAATGACAATTCACTTGAAACTCAACATAATTATTTACCATCACAAGAGGAGTCCATACTTACAAGGCTGATAAGCCGGTATCCAGTATATTGAGTTATTCTCTGACCCCCACAAAACCAACAGACGGGGACAATAAATGGGGTTACCCTTGTGGGCCCGAAACGAAAAAAAAAAAAAAAAAAAAAAAGTATATTGAGTTATTAGCCCTTGTTACTCTTAGAAAGGGTACCACGGGTATCAAGTTCGTAAAAATTGTGCGTCCAGCACTCGTAGGCCGTGCTCTGGTTATTTTGTCTTTGGTATGACACCACCTGTGATTATGAGCCTGAAGCAGATTGACTTGAGCCGAATCTCGTCTCAAATATAGCCTGTGTCTTTCAGTTCATTTTCATGGGTGATGAACTCGAAATAAAAGAACAGGCCCGGTGATTATAAACATTGGAGTTCATACTGCATGCTCCAACTCATACTCCGTACTCCAATTGGAGCATTTCTTGGTTACAAAAAAATGCTGTAACTTCTTTATTACTGGATGGAAACATATGAAATGGGGGTTCATTTTCTTAATTAGATCATTTGCTTCAAGTTGGTGTTAGTTTTGATGCAAAATTCTACACAAAGCTGTTTTTCAAGTTTGAGCATGGAGTATGGAGTTGAGTAATAGAATGAGAAATATTTATAATCACTGGGCCTGATACATTATATTGAGTTGATAACTGTAGATAACGTCAAACTCAGAGTCTGATTGGAGCAAAATGATATTTCTATTTGAGGTGCTTCGGGAGATTGGGCCCTGTGTCTCCTAGACTTGAAGAGGTTGTTCTATCACTAGGCTATCGAGAAAGAGGCGAATTGAGCGGTGGTAAAGGTTGTCAATGATTACATTTGCTTGTTTCTTACAGGAAGTTGAAGAAGAGGCCAACAAGATAGGTCGTGTTGTACTATCTCTGGGCAAGAAGGAAGGTGATACCGTAGCATTAGTACATTACAACAGTCCAGAGTTTGTGTGGATTTATCTAGGTTTGTTGGCTTGATTATGTTGTACTGATAAACTGTAAAATCATTAATTTTCATGGTGGATAATATTTTGTGGATTTCTTGGTTCACCTTCAACCATGAAATCAAATCCCATCAAACAATACTTTTGACCCTTGTATTTATTATCTGAAATGTAAAATCCACGAAATTAACATGTCATTGAAATTTTCTTGTTTACCAAAACCACAAAATTTTGTCCCATCGAAATTCAATTAAATGATTTTACAGTATATTGATTAACTATGAGTAATGTAACAATTACTAGGTCCTGAGATCATCTCAATCTAAGCTCAATCTTATCTCATGTGTTGCCATGGTCCATCTAGATCATTTAGATCATTTCCTTGAAAGTCTGGACTAAAAATTTGCATCACAAAACATGAAGCACTTATTTTTGGTTTAATAATTTACAATTGAATGTAAAGAGCTTGGAACTCATATCTTTCTCAAATTCAGACTCTGATTTGAGCAAAATCTCAATTTGAGATGAGAATTTTACCTGAGACGTTTCAGGAAATCCGGGACCAGGTCTACTAATTTTGCAGGTATGGATGAGGATTAAAAATTTGAAGGTGGTTATTGGTTACTTTTAAAATGCCATGTACATTAAAGAGACATTCCCTATAACTCTGATCGTTTATATCGATTTGGGAATATTAAACATTAAATGAGAATCATTATTGCTTTAACTCCTGAAATCTTCAACAAAAAGCTCTCACCAATTACCGAGAAAAAAATGAAAATATATTTCCATAACAAGCCAAAATAGTCACAAATTGTTTCCCTTTGACCAAATAATAATAAATTGCTGGAAGTGATAAATAATTATTGGTGATTTGAATATATTTTTGACATTATAGACACATATTTGGGCACACTTTCTTCAAACAAATTATTATAATTGATAGTGCTTTGTACATTTAGCTCATTTAATGTGATAGTAGATAAAAATATGCTAGTTATAGGGAATGCCTCTTTAAGAAACAGTTTAGATGGGATGGGCTCATAGTATTGGGTCTTGTCACACAAAAAATGTTTTTTGGTAATGTGGGTATGCACTTGACTGTGAGTATGGGTAATGTGGGTATGCACTTGACTGTGAGTATGGGAAATGTGGGTATGCACTTGACTGTGAGTATGGGTAATGTAGGTATGCACTTGACTGTGAGTATGGGAAACGTTGGTATGCACTTGACTGTGAGTATGGGAAATGTTGGTATGCACTTGACTGTGAGTATGGATAATGTGGGTATGCACTTGACTGTGAGTATGGATAATGTGGGTATGCACTTGACTGTGAGTATGGATAATGTGGGTATTCACTTGACTGTATGTATGGGAAACGTTGGTATGCACTTGACTGTGAGTATGGATAATGTTGGTATGCACTTGACTGTGAGTATGGGTAATGTGGGTATGCACTTGACTGTGAGTATGGGAAACGTGGGTATGCACTTGACTGTGAGTATGGGAAATGTGGGTATGCACTTGACTGTGAGTATGGGTAGTGTGGGTATGCACTTGACTGTGAGTATGGGAAACGTGGGTATGCACTTGACTGTGAGTATGGGAAACGTGGGTATGCACTTGACTGTGAGTTTGGGTAATGTGGGTATGCACTTGACTGTGAGTATGAGTAATGTGGGTATGCACTTGACTGTGAGTATGGGAAATGTGGGTATGCACTTGACTGTGAGTATGGGAAACGTGGGTATGCACTTGACTGTGAGTATGGGTAATGTGGGTATGCACTTGACTGTGAGTATGAGTAATGTGGGTATGCACTTGACTGTGAGTATGGGAAATGTGGGTATGCACTTGACTGTGAGTATGGGAAATGTGGGTATGCACTTGACTGTGAGTATGGGAAACGTGGGTATGCACTTGACTGTGAGTATGGGAAATGTGGGTATGCACTTGACTGTGAGTATGGGAAATGTGGGTATGCACTTGACTGTGAGTATGGGAAACGTGGGTATGCACTTGACTGTGAGTATGGATAATGTGGGTATGCACTTGACTGTGAGTATGGGAAACATTGGTATGCACTTGACTGTGAGTATGGGAAACGTGGGTATGCACTTGAGTGTGAGTATGGATAATGTGGGTATGCACTTGACTGTGAGTATGGGAAACGTTGGTATGCACTTGACTGTGAGTATGGGAAACGTTGGTATGCACTTGACTGTGAGTATGGGAAACATTGGTATGCACTTGACTGTGAATATGGGAAACATTGGTATGCACTTGACTGTGAGTATGGATAATGTGGGTATGCACTTGACTGTGAGTATGGGTAATGTGGGTATGCACTTGACTGTGAGTATGGATAATGTGGGTATGCACTTGACTGTGAGTATGGGAAACGTTGGTATGCACTTGACTGTGAGTATGCGTAATGTGGGTATGCACTTGACTGTGAGTATGGGTAATGTAGGTATGCACTTGACTGTGAGTATGGGAAACGTTGGTATGCACTTGACTGTGAGTATGGGAAATGTTGGTATGCACTTGACTGTGAGTATGGATAATGTGGGTATGCACTTGACTGTGAGTATGGATAATGTGGGTATGCACTTGACTGTGAGTATGGATAATGTGGGTATGCACTTGACTGTGAGTATGGGTAATGTTGGTATGCACTTGACTGTGAGTATGGGTAATGTGGGTATGCACTTGACTGTGAGTATGGGAAACGTTGGTATGCACTTGACTGTGAGTATGGGTAATGTGGGTATGCACTTGACTGTGAGTATGGGTAATGTGGGTATGCACTTGACTGTGAGTATGGGTAATGTGGGTATGCACTTGACTGTGAGTATGGATAATGTGGGTAAGCACTTGACTGTGAGTATGGGTAATGTGGGTATGCACTTGACTGTG
This sequence comes from Spisula subtruncata, assembly GCA_963678985.1. Lineage (NCBI taxonomy): Eukaryota > Metazoa > Mollusca > Bivalvia > Venerida > Mactridae > Spisula > Spisula subtruncata. Next base: position 28,156,601 of record OY787673.1, on the reverse strand, counting down.
AGTTTGGAAAAAGTTGGTATGCACTTGACTGTGAGTATGGGAAACGTTGGTATGCACTTGACTGTGAGTGTGGGAAACGTTGGTATGCACTTGACTGTGAGTATGGGAAACGTTGGTATGCACTTGACTGTGAGTATGGGAAACGTTGGTATGCACTTGACTGTGAGTGTGGGAAACGTTGGTATGCACTTGACTGTGAGTATGGGAAACGTTGGTATGCACTTGACTGTGAGTATGGATAATGTGGGTATGCACTTGACTGTGAGTATGGGAAACATTGGTATGCACTTGACTGTGAGTATGGGTAATGTGGGTATGCACTTGACTGTGAGTATGGATAATGTGGGTATGCACTTGACTGTGAGTATGGGAACGTTGGTATGCACTTGACTGTGAGTATGGGTAATGTGGGTATGCACTTGACTGTGAGTATGGATAATGTGGGTATGCACTTGACTGTGAGTATGGGAACGTGGGTATGCACTTGACTGTGAGTATGGGAAACGTTGGTATGCACTTGACTGTGAGTATGGGAAATGTGGGTACCGTTGTCATATTGTACATCATCATATTGCAGGTCTTATGAAGATTGGTGTCCGTGTAGCAATGATAAACACTAACCTTCGAGGTAAACCGTTGTCACATTGTATTCAAGTATCGGAGACAGACATGATTTTTGTTGACAGTGGTAAGTACAGTCGATATATCGTCGGCTTAGAATGAGAAGGTCGTAAGTGTTAAATTATACTTACGACCTTATAAGGCTATTACATAATTATGTCCAATCCGCATCACAAGGCGCTTCTTAAGTGCCTATTTTCATGGAAATTGGAACATGTCATTTTGTCCAAAAAGAAGTTGTAAAAGCTTTGTTTTTCCATAAGTAATGAGTATTTTTCAAACAGTGATTTCTTGTTTTTTTCTCCAAATAACGCTTTTGTACTTATGACCTTCTTATTCTAAGCCAGTGATATGTAAACACTTATGTAACACAATTATTTCATGTTGACTGGCTAGTTTGGATATATTCACATCAACTCCAAAAATATATGTGTAATTAATTTTAAACAATCCTAAAATTTAGACTTGGTGCTGGACATTTTCATTGTTTTCTTGTGTCACACAAACTTTATGTCTCCTCACTAAAAATAAACAAGTCATGGGCCAACTAGGCAGGGGTAAAACAGAAATGCCATGCTCTATGACTATTTCAGTTACATACAAAGAAATGAGTAAGTCCCCTACTGATATTCGACCTAAGGGGACTATAGGTTTGCCCTCCATCAGTCACTCAGTCCATCAGTAAGTCTGTTTTCCGTCAAGAAACAGTTTTCAAGCAGCTAGGTTTATGAAACTTTGAAAGTGGATGACCAATAAGGAAATTTTGCATGTCTATATTTTAACGATTAAGACAAAACTTGTGGTTGCCATGATAATAGACACTTTGACAATCTGGAAACCAGGTAGGGGACTTCTGCGTGTATTGCTTGCCATTCCTAATTACTTGTTTTCACTATTTCAGCACCAGAATTGATATCAGCGGTGAATGATATACTGCCAAACTTTCCTGATGCGTCTGTCTATGTTCTATCTGGGTCATGTGATAAACTACCTGATAGATTCACCTGCATGGAGGACCAGATCAATAAACTCAGCTCAGATGCCATTGATGTATCATTAAGGAGTGGAATTGTTAGTTCCAGTCATGCTGTGTATATATACACATCCGGAACAACAGGTAAGGCTGAGTTATATTTTTGCACATGTGAGTCAGTCTGTCCGTTGCTAGACAAAAATGTTAAAGAGCACTTTGCCCTAGAATCTATTAACTTTACATGGATGATGTATAGCAGCAGTAGTTTTTCTGATTGATTTTGATCTTAGTAGGTCAAAGGTCAAGGTCACTATGACCGTTACCATTTCTTACTATTGGGCTGGCACGGGGCATAAGTGTTTACAAACATAACTTTGTTCAAGAAATTTTTGCCCTAGGATATTTTAGTTTTACATGGATGATGGCCCGCAACAGTAGTTTTCCCCTTATACATTTTGGGGTCAGTATGTCTAAGGTCAAGGTCACTGTGACCATTACTATTTCTAGTAAGTAAGTAAGTAAGTTCTTGTTTTGTGGATGCGGAGGGTATGTTCTGTCTCTGTATCTTGCAGAAGTGATTAAGCAATGCTAACATAGTCTCCGTAGCTCAGTTGCCCTCTAAACTGTTGACCTGGGTTCAAATCTTGGTGCAGCCACTCATATGCCTGCCATGTTTCAGCAGAAAATTGACTGGCATGTATGATCTCCAGTTGTCTGCACATGAGCTGTATTTATTGTCAATGAACAATTTTACTATTGTATTGTATTGCATTGAATTGCACTACATTTTATTGTATTGTATTGTATTGTATTGTTGTATTATTATTTTACAATTCTAGCAGTGGAAAACCTTGTAATTCTTATATTTATCAGGATTACCGAAGGCGGCGGTTCTGACACACAGGAAGATGCTAGCAGCGTACGTGGTGTCAGCAACTGGTGGTCTTAAGTCAGACGATGTGATATATGTTTCCCTACCACTCTACCATTCAAGTGCTCTCATCGTGGGACTGGGTTCTGCTATATTGATGGGTATGTTCCAAGTTAAATAATCTACCATTCAAGACTTAGTGTTCTCAGTGTTGTCTATGGGTATATCGCTCACTTAGAATGAGAAGGTTGTAAGTTTGAGAAAACAAGAGAAAACTGTTTCGAAAAGTACTCTTTTCCTGTGGTAAAACAAGCTGTTTCAACATCAGTTTGGTCAACATGATGAGTTCAGATTGACATGAAAATAGGCTCATAAGAAGCGTCTTGTAAATAAATGATGATTTTAACTTTGTATCAGTCTTATAAGGTTGTAAGTAATACTTATGATGCTCATTCTAAGCCAGCAATATATCTTTGGTTATAGCACATATACTAGACCAATATACTCTCCATTGTTACAGTTAAACAATTACAAATTAATTGCTACAATATCATTCAATGTTAGATAAAAAATGAGGCGTTCTGCAGGAAAACCGGGCTTAGTAACAAAATTATGGAAATATTGATAAAAAAAAACATTGGTTAGAAAGTGAAGACTCTTGTGAACTGTTTCTAAAAATGAGAACAAATTATTCCATACATTTACAAAGTTATAAGCCTGGTTTTCCTGGAGAACGACTAAAATATTTTTTACCTTGTTTTAAATTGTAATTTAACAGCTTTCTTTGCTAGAATAACAGTAGCTTTGAATATTTATGTATACTTTCTCTAGCTTGCAAACAGGATTTCTACAACATTCTTGAGTTGACATTACGCCAGTTGTCAATCAATGCCCTTTAAATCAATTTCAACGGTAAATGATAATCACATGGTCCAATCGATTAACATAAAAACCTTCCTCAAGCAGCCTTTGACAAAACATCAGGAGGTGCGATCACTGCTCAGGCGTAATGTCAATTAATGTTTAGTTACTTACCAACAAATCACTATATGCTTACAGGTTCCACATGTGCGATTGCCAAGAAGTTTTCAAAATCCAACTTTTTCAAAGATATCAGAAAACACAACGCTACTGTGATGATTTACATTGGTGAACTGTGTCGCTACTTGTTGACAAATGAAAAGGTATACATTGTATTTCATTTGTAGTTGTAAAAAGCTACAAGTGTTTGTTTTGGATTGCTTCTCCCAAAAGTAAATAGACACAGGGGATTATAACGTAACTGTAAAAGTACTTTGGACAGGTTAATGAATATACATGTACAAAATTGTACATGTGAAGTATTTGAAATCGTAGAAATATTTGGACTGACAAAATGATGGCTGAGTTAATGAAACAGGCAGGCAAAGGTTACCCTAATTCCAAATCAATTAGTTTCGGTACATTTCTTTTTCTGAGATGTTCTCAATTAAAAATGTCTAATACTTAACACAAATATGCACATTGAATAAATGCTTTCATACACTGCCTGAACAAGTGACATGTGTGGGTCTTTTAAGTCCACATAGCATTACTACTTAGGGTTGTAAGAACCAAAAAATGGTCATTTTGTTCACAAGGTGTATAAAGCACCAAACTTTCACAAAATAACAATCAATATATTGGCTTGCAGAAAAGTGAAAGAGACAAGCTGTTCAGCCCCTTAATTCGCATATTTGAGGCCCCAAAAAGGGTCCATCAAATTAAATTGCTCTGCACACTTAAAATATGAAAACGCTGAATTTTAAAAAAAATATATATAAGTCACCAAAATTTCAATTGGAATGTCTAAATCAAGTACATATAGGATATATTGTATTATGAATTCCACTATCATACATGTTTTATTACAAATATGAGGCCCGAAAGGGGCATTTTTGAAAATTTCATAGAATTAAAAACATGTTTGTATACTTATTTTAGTATTATGAATAGTTGAACAAGACAACAAAAGAATGCAGACAAGTTGACCCAGTGATGCGTATGATATAATTTAATTCATTTAAAATACAACTTATTTATTGATTGAGGCCCTTAAAAGGACATTTTTCAATCATGAAAACGTGGATGAATTTAATATGTTCACGATGCAATCTGTAAGACATATAAATGTCTTTAAAATGTGCAACAAATGATTTGTAAAAGTGAATTATATTTTTTTGAGTATAGCATGTGGATATTTCTTGCTCATGGAAATTAACCAGTGGTCCAGATGAGGATTGAACCCAAGACCTCACATTCTGAAGCGCGCGTCCTACCTCTATACCACCGTTCCCCCCATCGACCACAGTTTGATAACTGCATGTTTTTGCAGTCTCTCATTGACTTATCGGGCCAAAACTGAGCTAATACAGAATAAGTACATGTACATGCATAAAAAAGAAAGAAATGAATCCCTTATTACGGGCCTCAATAAATTCTTTAGAAAAGTCGAATTCCACAGTATATGTATCTAAAATTAATGTTCTGAAGGTGTTGATGCGGATTAATTTATGAAAAAATATGTTAAGAAGTCATTATAATGTATTAGGTCATGAAAACATTTGTACTCTGTAAGAAAACATTCAAAATATAGTAATTGGCACCATTTTCACATTTAAATTTAACTTATAATGACCTCAAGTTATGTTTATCAATTCAAATACACATTCTTTAAACCACGACAGGGCCTCAAATTAACATTGTACAGTTATAAGTCATAGCACAGCTGATATGCCTACAATCAAATGCACTGTGTATATGAGCTTGCTTAAATGGAGAGAAAATAATACCAATTAACCGTTCGATTTTTGAAAGATAATTACTTCATTCTGTGATTTTCTGATAGAAATTTACCCTATTATGGCCTGGTTTGTATTGTATGAAATAGTTAAGTATATAATGCAGATTCTTTATACACTGTACTTACCAATGACTATGTAACTCAATATTTATCGTTAATTATCAACAGTTGTTGCATTTCTATATAATATACGACTGTGTAGTGTGATGGTGAGTCTAGTAGGTGGTTAACACCACTAGCGGGGCCTCACTGTCATATTTTATTATTAATTAAGATTGTAAATTATGATAACCAATTCAACATAATGTACAAAACAGTTATAGATTATTTGCGTAACAATTGAGAAAATAATAATGTGTACATTATATACAGATGAATTTGTGAAATCAAGTACACATTTGGGGCCTCATTTGTACAAAACACGGGGCCTCACATACATGTTTTATTTGTTTTTATATAGGTGGTCGACTTGATGTGCAACTATGCTATGTTTGGTGATTTATATACATAATGTGAACATCCATATGCTCTTATTTTATTTTTCCTGAATTCGGGTCTCATTTTGTGTTAAAACCACCAATGGGGCCTCTATGCTAAGTTTTATTATTACAAAAAGCTGCAGATTTTAAGCACTTACATTAATCACTTTATATATTATGACTCAATGTGTTTTGCTTCACAATCAGGAAAATAATCATGTATTTATACTGACGGGTAGGTGGAGATTCTCATACACTTTCGGGGCCTCATTTGGGCAGGAGACAGGGCCTCTCATGGTTGTCTCCTTGGATTTTTTATCAGATTGACTTATAGAGCAACTGTGCCAAATTTGGTGCTTTATACATCATGTGAACATTCATGGCTCTTACAACCCTGAGTATATTATTTAGTTTTTTATTTTCCCGAATTCGGGCCTCATTTTTTGTTTTAACTACTAGCAGGGCCTCATTTTTGTGTTTAAGTATACAAAATGCAATATATTTCAAATGTCACCATTAATCATAATATTTATCAAGGTTTGATATGTTTTGCTTCGCAATCAGATGAAAAGAATATATATATTTCTACCAGGGAGTATGTACACTCTGAGGTACCTCTTTGGGCCCTCATTTCAGCTCGAGACAGGGCCTCGATCGAGTGTCTCTTTGGATTTTTTTAATCAGACTGACTTATACTACAACTGTGCCAAATTTGGTGCTTTTTACACCTTGTGAACATTCATGGCTCTTACAACCCAGAGTATACTTACTAAAAATACTTAAATATGTCTCTTCAGAATTACTGTTTGTTGTACATATCTCTATTGGAATTTAGAGATGACTTAGAGGTAGGGATCTGCTTCGTGATCTATAAGTGCGTGGTTCAACCGGGTCTGGCCCTCTGGTTAATTTGTCGGAGCATATCAAAGCTAATTGAACTGCTGAAAAAACATCCCTCAAAAATAAGTTAACTTTAAAAATTTAAAAACTTTTTCAGAGTGATTTAGATACACAGCACAGGCTTCGTATTGCACTAGGTAATGGATTACGTCATGATATATTTGAGGAGTTCAAGAATAGATTTGGAATACCAAATATTGTGGAGTTTTATGCCAGTACAGAAGGCAACGTAGGATTCATGAATGTATTCAATGTGATCGGAGCTATTGGCAGATCCTCACCATTCTTGGTACGTATAAATGTCTTTTTTTAAAAAAAATATTCTTGCATGAATCCAGATTTTTCTCACGGAGGTTTGTCATCACAGGTAACTGTATCGTTGAAAAGGAAAAAACAATGTAATTTTTTTTTTAGATACAAATTTTACCAAAAAACATTTTTTTTCGTTTTCAAATTGCTTTATCAAATGATACAGTTACCTGTATCTGTGATTAGCTAATTCTCGCAGGAAGGGGCCAAAATTGTTTCTTAGTACACTATACTTCCATCCATCTGTCTATCTGTCTGTCTATAGATATGGTTTATGCAGTCATTGCTTAAACTGTTTTCAAGCTAGGTTTATGAAATTTGGTACTAACTTTATGGATAGGGATCAATATGGTGGATTATGCATATCTAATATTTTCGTGATTTGAACAAAAAGTTTGGTTACCGTGGCAACAGGAACATTAAAAACCAGTAGTTGACTTAGAGAACTGGAAGGCTTGCAATTCCTCATAATAACTTGTTTCAAGAAGGGTTGTCCTATTAAAGTAACCAATCTCTTTTGTCTCGCAAAACCAGATTCAATATATAAGTTCACCAAATTTTTGTGAGTGGGGGGGGTCAGAACCAGCATACCCTCAAAACACTATTTGCATGAAATATATTGTTTGTTGACCCATATCAAATTAGGCCATACCAAATTCTATTTTCGTTTGACGTCCGCCGTATGGTTGAAAAACCTATTTACCGGTAGCTATCCTGAGACAAAATACAGAGTCCTCAATAAGAAAAGTCATAACGACTGCCATCCCCATCATTTATATAGCTTTCAAGCATTTGTAATCATAATACTGTAAATCATTATTTTTTGTGGGGGATTAAATTTCGAGGAATTCGTGGTTTATCGGTACTTACGACCACGAAATCAAATCCTATTTAACAATAATATTGACCCATGTAGTAACTACCTGAAATGCACAATCCACAAATTAATGTCCCATTGAACTGGCCTTTTTTACCGAAACCAGGAAATTTATTCACATCGAAATTAAATGATTTTACAGTAACTTACTGAAATAACTGAAAAACGTGTTTATGTGAAAACGGCTGCTAATTAGGGGATAGGGACATTGAGTTATAAAAGTATGAAAGTTAAAATACCTGAAAACTTGTTTATGTGAAAAGGACTGCTAATTAGGGGTTGGGGACATTGTGTTATAAAAGTATGAAAGTAAAAATAACTGAAAACTTGCTAAATATGTGAAAACGACTGCTAATTAAGGGTTGGGGACATTTTGTTATAAAAGTATGAAAGTAATATCTCAATGGATTTTGAAGATATAGGAGGTTACAAACTTTTTTCCACTAGATGCCTCAACCTATCCGTCCTCAGACGCTAAACAATAAAACAATTTTGTATGTCCTAACTGTTACATCACTCTTTACATTACAGGGAATGTTTCTAAAATGTGGTCTGTTTGAATGGGATGTGAAAAATGAATGTTTGACTAGAGACGAAAATGGATTGTGTATTCCTGTGAAACGAGGTAATAAAACACTGTACAGTACAACCTCTCTAGAGCAACACTGTTAGAGGGCTATGTGTATTGGCTGTTGTATAGAGGTTGTTTCTCTGCAGAGGTTGGATTTTCTTTATGGGGCTACTAATACTAATACCTTCTTGTTCAACCAGCTAAAAGTGTATAGAGCTATATTCTAACAGTCATTTAATGTCAATATAATTACTCGTTTTTAGTATGATATTAAGACTACCTTAATTGCAAATTAAAACTTTGGATGGGTTCCGTGTACATTGATTAATCGTCGAAAAATAGACGATTCTTATAATTTCATAGGGGGTTCTAGTACACTTTCGTATAAAAAAGGACAATTTGCATGTCCAATAAATCACAGAGAGAGTTTCTGTTAAAACTGAAGCGAAAAATGATCAAATGGATATGAAAGCATAATAATTTTTCAGTTTCTGAAACTTTTTTTAAAATATCGTCCGATATAGCTCTATACACTTTAACATTTCTTCCAAAGCTAGTTTGGGAACTTGACTAACCACTTATGTATGAGGATGCTTATATTGACTGCTATATAGAGGTTGCAGAGGCTCTGCAGAGGTTTAGAGTAATATTTATTTGGGGAAATTATAAATGTGTTGTTATAGAGAGGTTGTTGGTCTACAGAGGTCCGCTTTAGAAAGTTTGTACTGTAGTCCCTTAAACCTGAAAAAGATGTACGCCCAAACAAAATATAGGGTCTCAAACTACCCATCGTGGTCTAGTGGTTAGTGCACTGAATTTTGTAGCCTGGCAATCAGATTATTAGTTGTTACCTACTGAACTTGTATACCCATTTATATCAAAATTGGTTCATTTATAACAACTTGAGAGTGAATAGAACATGTAGCAATTTAAAAGTCTAAGTCTGAATTTTATACTTGCAATGTTGGTGAATAAGGCCCCTGACTATATACCTCTTTCCATGCCTTATGATGCTGTGAAGTAATAGGAAACAGCATATTGATCGTGTTGTGTGATTTGAATAGCCTAGGGAAGCAGTAGCACAGAGTTGGGGTTGAAAGGTTTCAGATTTGATACTCGTCTGCGTCATTGCATAATTTCTCTGAGCAAGACTTACCCACAATGCTCCACTGAACGTCAAGGTGCAAATTTGTACCTACTAAGGCAGTCCTGTATGTATGTTTGATATTTCTGAGCGCTGTATCTTGATGCACTGCACTGCATACATTTAAGGAGAGAAATAGTCTCCCACAGAGAAACACTCAAACTATGGTTACCTTAGTTAGCCCAATGACCCGGGGAAGTTTAATTTTAAAGCATGGCTGAACTGGTGAACAGATGAATTGCTGAAAGTTGCCCTTGAAAATCCAACTTTTTTGTATTGTTTTTTTTTTAAATTAAACTTTTTTCTTCAGGTGAAGCAGGGTTATTGTTGGTTCAGGTGAATAAACTACAAATATTTGATGGATATAAAGGAAATAAAAAGTTAACCAGCAGCAAGGTTGTATGGTAAGTGATTCTGCTAGATTTGTTGTTGTTGTTGTTATTGGGAATATTTTAAAGAGTTTCAAGTCATGTGATAGACATTTGCAAGGTCTGCACCTGGCTTTTGCCTGTTTTGTAGAAGATGTGCACCTGACTTTTACACGGAAAAAACCTGACATAAGTCTTTGCTTGTACAGTGTGTATTACTCAGCTTTTACCTGAACTATGTGTATACCTATAGACTGTTTTATCCATTCACTTCAGGCAAAATCGGCCGATAACAGGGTGCCGTTTATCATTTTCAATAAACCGTCAAGTGGTCATGTGACTTTCATCACGTGATCTGACAGACTTCTTCTGAATACCGAGTCGCCGGCTGAAACTCTGTACCTGAGGTTGAAATTTTCATTTTTAAAATGAGCGTGGGTAGATCAATAATTGTTCTACGACTTACCTGCATGTACATGACGTTATCAAGATGACCGACATTGTTGTTTTGTTGTGACATCTGTGAACCATCGAGACATTACCATGGGCGTAGGAGCGTCTTCAACATTGGGGGGGCCAAACATTTGGCAACTTGGGGTAAAAAAAAATTTACCCCTGGCCCCCCCCTGCTCCTACGCCCATGATTACGCACAAATAATGAAAAGGCAAATAAATAATCCCGACTTTTATTCCCTTTTAAAAGCAGATGTAGTGACCGGATAAATAGAATAATAGGTAAGTGCCGTGGAGTGAGTAAAAGTTTATCCGGCTCGGCTGCGGAAATTATCGGATTCGCCTACGGCTCACCCGATAATTTCCTCTGCCTTGCCAGATAAACTTACTCATCCACGGCACTAACCTATTATTCTCTATATAATTTCAGTGATGTACGAAAGAAGGGGGACCAATACTTTAACTCTGGTGACTTGTTAAGTCAGGATGAACTGTATTTTATGTACTTCAAGGATCGAATAGGCGACACATTCAGGTGATTGTTGCACTCAATGTTTGTGACTGTGTACGAGGATTGTTCATTTAATTCCCGGATGATCGATATTGCTGAAAAACAATTGGACGGATATTAATGAAAACGCATACTAGCTCAATCACATGATTCCTTGATTCACATACAAAATTTCAACTTGGTACGATGAACGATTTTTCTAATATTAGCGTTTTAGTAAGCGCGTGTAACGTTAGTCGGTCCAAGTCGACGTAAAAAATGGCGATGTTACAACGTTTTCGCAACTAAAATGCTACTTTTTAGCTCACTTTTGTGATCACTCTTCGTCCGTCGTCCGTCTGTCCGTCGTCCGTCAACAATTGGCTTGTGTTCACTCCAGAGGCAACAGTTTTGATGCAATCTTCATGAAACTTGGTCAGAATGTTGTTCTCTATAAAATCTAGAGCAAGTTTGAAACTGGGTCAGGTGGGGTCAAAAACTAGGTCACTAGGTCAAATCTTAGAAAAACCTTGTGTTCACTCCAGAGTTCACCGTTTTGATCCAATCTTCATGAAACCTGGTCAGAATGTTGTTCTCTATAAAATCTAGACCTAGTTCGAAACTGGGTCAGGTAGGGTCAAAAACTAGGTCACTAGGTCAAATCTTAGAAAAACCTTGTGTTCACTCTAGAGGTCGCCGTTTTGATCAAATCTTCATGAAACCTGGCCAGAATGTTGTTCTCCATAAAATCTAGGCCAAGTTCGAAACTGGGTCTTGTGGGGTCAAAAACTAGGTCACTAGATTAAATCTTAGAAAAAGCTTGTGTTCACTCCAGAAGTCGCTATTTTGATCCAATATTCATGTAACTTTGTCAAAATGTTGTTCGTCAAAAAATCTAGTCCAAGTTAGAAACTGGGTCATGTGGGGTCAAAAACTAGGTCACAAGGTCAAATCTTGGAAAAACATTGTGTTCACTCCAGAGGTCATCGTGTTGATCCAATCTTCATGAAACTTGGTTAAAATGTTGATCTCTATAAAATCAAGGCCAAGTTTGAAACTGGGTCATGTGGGGTCAATAATCAGGTCACTAGGTTAAATCTTAGAAAAAGCTTGGGTTCACTCCAGAGGTGGCCGTTTTGATCCAATCTTCATGAAATTTGGTCAGAATGTTGTTCTCCAAAAAATCTATGCTTAGTTCGAAATTGGGTCATGTGGGGTAAAAAACTAGGTCACTAGGTCAAGTATTAGAAAAAGCTTGTGTTCATTCAAGAGGTCACCGTTTTGATCCAATCTTCATGAAACTTGGTCAGAATGTTGTTCTTCATAAGATCTAGGTCAAGTTCGAAACTGGGTCATGTAGGGTCAAAAACTAGGTCACTAGGTCAAATCTTAGAAAAATATTGTGCTCACTCTACAGATCCCTGTTTAAAAAGCGTTTTGATCCAAACTTCATGAAATATGGTCAGAATGTCAGTTGTACTGATACCTAGACCAATGTGCAACAGGTGAGCGACCTAGGGCCCTTTGGGCCCTCTTGTTACATCATTTGATCAATATTTAGGGGTTAAGTAGTTGCCCGGACACATATATTCGTTATGTTAAGCTGTTCAGTAGTGATGTAATATGATATAACTACGATAAAATCGCATGTAGCTGCAATTTAAACAGCACTTATTATTCTATTAGTGGCAACCGCCCAACAGGCCTTGAATCTATGACAATTTCTGTTGATGACTGTATGTTTGCCCGGCCTTTGATCATCACGTGGTGATGCTATGTCATTGTAGAACGGTTTATTTCATATATAAACACTGTACGCATTTATGATAATTGTCTTAAGAGTTTTTCTTTTACAGGTGTACGGCCAATATTTTCATAAAATCGTTTCATTACCTGTTTTCTCTATAGAAATCGCGATATTCACAGAAGCATGCTCTTTGTCATTAGAACGCAAAAGGCTACACGGAATTGACATCAAATGTTATATTACACGACATAGATACATACATATTGTTGGCAGATGTTTTCTGCTTAAAATATGCGATAATTCCACAACCCCTACCTAATTAACACTCTACATACCACTACAAAATTGGGTTGGGCTGGGTAGTCGTTTGTGTGATTACTATAGTAACCATAGTTTGTGATCGATTTGATAAAATTATTTCATGTTATGTCAAATAATCAAGTTGGTGTCCAAGTCTTATAAAACAAAATTTTACTACAATCGCATGTTCCAATCAAGCGCTATGGCAATCGTCCGGGAATTAAATGAACAACCCTCGTACATGTTTGATTATTCTGGTTTGACATCATTTCTTAATAATTTTACCCCCCCCATATTTGATGAGGGGGAATACTTTGCATATTCTGTCATTCATTTATTAATTTTTTGTCGAAAAGACCATAAATTTTGGCGGGGACATAGTTTCAAGGATTTGGGATTTAATGAAAAAATGGTACGGTCAAAATTCACACAAACAATAAAAGTCCATTCAAACAGATATAATAATTGTTTTATTACTTAATGGTACATGTTTTAATATGCCAACGTACCTAGTCTTGCACCTGGCTGACCTTGAAATCAAGTGCTGCAAAACTTGACATATTTATTGGTATTATTATTCATTTGGGATTTAATTTCGTGGTTGAAGTCATCCACGAAATCTGTGACATTAAATCCCCCATAAACTCTACCAGTACATATGAATGATTTTATCTGTATGTTATAGGTGGAAAGGAGAGAATGTATCTACTACGGAGGTCAGCAATCTGTTGACAGAAATTTCATTCATTGTTGATGCTTGCGTATATGGGGTTGAAATTCCAGGTAAGTTAAAAAATTATTATACAAGATAATTATTAAATTGCTTCACTTAAAGACTAGTGTTTTCATTGAATTGGGGCCTGGTGTTTTTTATCCATATTCAAGTCATATCAAAATGAAAGTATTTCCTTGTACTGATAATGTGTACATTAAGTTAAACAATAACACTGAATAACGGTGAATCAATTTGAATGATAATAAATGCATGCTTTTACTGATTATGAAAGATTTATAGGTTTCAACTTGACAAAAAAAGAATTGGTACTTTTTTCACATTTTTTTTTCACATTTTTTTCCCATTAATTTTTTTTCACATTTTTGTTGATCACCTCTAATAAGTATTTGATACTACTTGCAGGTTGTGATGGTAAAGCCGGTATGGCCACATTGTTAGTAGATCCAGAATGTCAACCTCTCACCTCGACTCAACTCAAGGCTATTTCTGACTATTGTCAACAAGCATTACCTATCTACGCCATTCCAATGTTCTTACGTTTAAAGTTTGAAGAGTTAGACATGACCTCTACGATCAAACAATCCAAGGTCAAACTCAAACAGGAAGGTTATGATTTCACATTAAGCAGTGATCCTGTATACTATTTTGACAAGTCAAGTAAAACATATAAACCTGTTACCACGGAGACATTCCAGGATATAACACAACAGAAAATTGGATTTTGAATACTCATGATTAACTGTATGCACACTGCACAGTGCCTTTAATAATGTCGAAGTATCAGTTTAGGCTATTACCACTTATTTGTATGATGTAGGCCATGCTCTTTTATATGCCTGATGCCTCACTCTATTTCTCAGTACAGTGTACTGGTTATTTTATATGCCTTATACCTAAATTTATATGTCTGATGCCTCAGGTTATCTGTCATTAATATTTTTATTTGCCTGATGCCTGAGATTATCTGTCAGTATATATAGCAAAAGACCTAATTGTGAATAAGGTCTTTGATATAGCTATTTTTAAAATGATATAATATGCTTTTTGCTTCAGAACTAATTTATATGCCTGATGCCTATCACAAACTGATTTTGCTGAAGTTTTTCATAGTCATTAGATCTCTATTTGATATTATTCCTGGCTTGGAATGAGAAGTTTTGTAAGTACGAAGACCACTTTTTAGGCTGGCGATTTCGCGCCAGACTATTACAATCCTAAAAAATGAAATCCACTAAGATGAATTTACTCCCAAAACTGACAACACAGAATCTATACACTCGATGCAAATAGTTCCTCCTCGTGAGTCAGTTTTGCAAGATAAGAACATTCAACTTTCCTTGTTTCATTTATTCTGTTCGATTGTAATATATTAGTTTCTTCCTGTAATGGAAGGAATTGTATGAAATTTAAAGAATAGGTGTTTAAATGCGTTGATGATTATTACTACGCGTTATATACTAACGCGATATAGCGCGCGCAACAATGATTTTATTATGGTAAATTATTTAGGTCAACATTCTTCAACTAGATCGTGGTCGAGTGGTTGAGCAACTCGCTTAGTAATTTTCTGATGCTAAGGTCCAGCGATCGAATCACGGCCGCTCCATATTTTTTATATTTTTATTTTTTTAATTTTTTGTTAAGTCCAGCACTTACCTCTCTTTTGACTTAGAAAACCACTTGATGTTATATTACTTGAAAAGCTATTGTTCCTTAGCAGTTCGCCAGCCTGTCAGTACTTTCAGTACTTTGATTGAGAAACAAGAAAAAATTGAAATTATGGGAAAAACGAGCTCTTTCAACTTCAATTAGGTCAGCAAGGCCAGGTCTGATCTTGACAAATTAGGCTCTTAAGAGGTGCCTTGTAATGCAGATTTGAAATATGTGTAATTAGTCTTTTGAGGTCATTGGAAGCCCTTACAACCTTCTCATTTTAAGCCGCGATTTGTATATGCATTTTTGCTTTTAGATATTTATAAAAGCACAGCGGTGACTTGCCAGCATAACTTGTGTATTTATGAGATTAAACTTTCAGACCCTTGATATCCCCCTTAGCTCACAGTTACTAGTTTCAAAAAATATAATACTGTAAAATCATTAATGTTTGTGGGGGATTTAATTTTGTAGATTTCATTGATGATCTCAACCACAAACCTAAATCCCCACAAATATTAAAAGATTTATATTGTATATGACTTAGAGGATAAGATATTCTTGAAATTATGTCTCCACGAAATGGTCATTTTTACCAAAACCACAAATTTTGTCCCATTGAAATTAAATGATTTTACAGTATCTGGCTCATAAATCCTATCTGGATCATCAAACAGCTGAATAATTTGGTCTAATCTGTCTTAAGACCATGGCTGCCATAGTAATTTTAAGTCTCTTTGAAATATGCTTTTCTATTCAATAGTTGCAGTTATCCGCACTATCCTTAGACATCATATACTCTTTGGCTTCCTGTGATTCATCCGGTGATTTGTGACTCGTATTTATAAAAAATGTGGCATTTGTGTGACATCATATTATGTTAATGTTATGACATCATATCCATTGTTTCTTGTTTTATGTTATTATTTTATTCTCACGAAGAAGGGCTCGGCACTAAACGCTGGTCCACTTGCTCCAGGCCAGTGAAAATATATAGAAGGACCAGTGAATGTTTTAAGGACCAGGGGTGGTATTCACAAAGCATCTTAAGTGAAATCTTAAATATTTTGACTTAAGTTAAAATATTGAGTTGGGCATATTTTCCAAGAAACAAAGAATAACCCATGTTTTCTATGTGATTATCGTAGCTCATTACATAATACTTCTAAACAATATAAATACTTTTTAATTTTGATTTTCCTGTTTAGCTGATACACTTAAGGAAAATTTGAGATTTCTAGAAAATTCTAAGTTTTCACTTAAGATTCTTTGTGAATACCACCCCAGTACTGTAGCTCTTTCCTTTACAAAGTTTACTCTTCCTTACTGTGAAAGCGTTACAGGCAATACACAAGTGATTATGAATGATAAAAAGACGTGTTGTTATCAAGATAATTCCATTTATTACTTGTACCAAAGACCTAAATTACACAGATTGGACACTCCACTGAAAATTTAGAGAAAAAACAAAATAACATGCAGCAGATTCAGTTATTGTGCATAAAACTTGTTTAAGTCAACCAATTTTAATGGGCAATGTATCATGTTGAAGAGCTAAGTTTCTTTTTCTAAATGAAGTAACTCATTTTTGTCAACCTTTCATAGAATACAGAAAATTAGGATTTGAATGAGGCAAATCAAGTATTTTCTGATAAACTTGAAATTTACATTAATTTGATGAAAATGAGAGTAGGTCCGGCTCTTCGGGGTCTATTGTTTTATTCCTTGACCTATTTCAATTAATGAGGTATCAATTGAAAGCTGAATATTAAATTTATTGCATATACTTATTATTTGTTTCGTAAGTATATTAGAACTGGAGATACAAGGTATTAAAAATGGACGAGATTTTGTGAGATTTCAGAGACCTGCCACAAGATATCGTGAGAGTTGGTACATGTTTCCAATCTGTGTAATTTAGGTCTTTGCTTGTACATAAAAAATGTCAATGCAGTTGCAAAATTGATTTTTGCATTTGCAAAGATATCTTTTATCTTATTATTTGCTTCAAGAATTTATTTCATTGAACAATTGTCACATTTTTGCCTTGTGCACGCATGTATACAGGAGCATGATCATGGGATACATCACCTTCATTGATAGTTGCTGTTGTTGTGAAGATAGAAGGTTGTTTGACCACTTTAATTTGCTGGCTTAGAATGAGAAGGTCGTAACTACAAAATCAATATTTTGAGAAAACAAGATAGACAGTCTGACAATCACTCTTAACTTATAGTAAAACAAGCTTTTTAAACTTCAGTTTGGTCAACATGACAACTTCAGATTTACATGACAATAGGCTCTTAAAAACTGCCTTATGGTGTAGATTTTAAGTATGCATTAGTCTTACAAGGTCGTAAGTGCCACTTATGACCTTCTCATTCTAAGCCAGCGAATTATGCCCCTATCTTTGATGATGGGTATATTGCTTTGCTAATGTCCGTCGGTTGGTAGACAAAATGGTTTTCGTTCAAAAAGCCAAGAGTGCTTTGCCCTAGGATCATCAAACTCGATCTACACGGAAGTTCGCCAGCAACTGATTGGTTTTGAGGTTAGTAGGTCAAAGGTCACTGTGACATTTACCATTTTCGACAATTAGGCTTCTTAATAATGGGGGCATAGGTACATGTTTTACAAACATCTCTTGTTTTATACATAATACTCAGAGGGTATTATATTACATGAGTGTTGGTTTAATATTAAATTTATAGAACAAGTTGAATATATCGATGGCTTAGAATAAGAAGGTCGTAAGTGCCACTTACGACCTTTTAAGATTCATACATATTTAGAATAAGCATCACAAGGCGCTTGTTATGAGCCCATTTTCATAAAAATATGAACTTGTCATGTTGACCAAAATGAAGTTGTAAAAGTTTGTTTTACCATAAGTAAAGAGTAAATGTCAGACGTTTTTTCCGCGTTTTCTCAAAATATCGATTTGGTAGTTACGACCTTCTAATTCTAAGCCATCGATATAATGATATACATGTTCAGTGAGTCCAGTTAGGATAAGAATACAGTGACACAGTTTAACAATCCACTTGTATGATGTAAAATCAAATATAAAGGCTTATGGCAACAGTTCAATGCCAAACTAAACTTTACCTATTTAAGCGGTGGTTTGAATTTTTTGGGTGCACATAAACGATGACGTCACTGTCAATATATCTTAACTGGACTATAGCAATTATGCCTTGGTTGATATTTGTTTTATTTAACTAGTTTGTAAATTCACTAATAGAATAGCACAAAGGTTATAATGCTTTATTTTTATCACAAACTGCATGGACTTAGAAAATAAGAAACTGAGACACGCATGTTTGTCTTCATCTACGTACAATGCTGCTATATACATACTTAATGAATGTGACGTCATCATAATAAACAACAATTATAGTCAAAAAAGGTGATTTGCATATAATAAATTTAATGCACTGCCTTGGTGCATTATTACAGTGTGTTACAAAAAATGTATGCACTACAGTAAAGTGCACAGGACTGGTCTGTGATAAAATTATATTTAAAATATAATTAAAAAATGCACAAAAAAATTAAATTTATGCATAATTATTATTATGTACATGTATATTGAATATACTTGTACTATGTGCATAATAGAAACATTTAGAATTTTATTAAAAGTACAAATGTATGATTATAAAAAAGAGTGTTTTTGTTTCATGTAAAATTTGTACATAAAATATAATAAAAAATTGGACAGCATAGTAAGTAGTTAAGTTCTGTTTTTCTTCCTTAACTTGGAAGAAGGCTGCAAGCATCATTATAATTATTAAATGTGTTCTATTTGGTACTTTGTCCAAAACCCCAAAGAAGGCTGCATGTATCACAATGTGTACTATTTGGTACTTTGTCCTAGACCTGAAAAGAGTAGAACTTCATTTATCACAAGGTGTTCCATTCGGTACTTTTTCCTAGACCTGAAAAGAGTAGAACTTCAATTATCACAAGGTGTTCCATTTGGTACTTTGTCCTAGACCTGAAAAGATTAGAACTTCGATTATCACAAGGTGTTCCATTTGGTACTTTGTCCTAGACCTGAAAAGAATAGAACTTCAATTATCACAAGGTGTTCCATTTGGTACTTTGTCCTAGACCTGAAAAGAGTAGAACTTCAATTATCACAAGGTGTTCCATTTGGTACTTTGTCCTAGACCTGAAAATAGTAGAACTTCAATTATCACAAGGTGTTCCATTTGGTACTTTGTCCTAGACCTGAAAAGAGTAGAACTTAGATTATCACAAGGTGTTCCATTTGGTACTTTGTCCTAGACCTGAAAAGAGTAGAACTTAGATTATCACAAGGTGTTCCATTTGGTACTTTGTCCTAGACCTGAAAAGAGTAGAACTTCGATTATCACAAGGTGTTCCATTTGGTACCCTGACTAGACCTGAAAGAAGGATCACAGTTATCATCACAATGTGCACTATTTAGTTATTTTTCCATATGCAATAAGGCTTAAACTTGTACAAGATGTTTCATTTGGTACTCTACCTAGACCTGACAGAATGCTGTAATAAGCACAATGTGTTATGTTTGGTACTCTACTAGTACCTGAAAAAAGACTGTAACTAGCACAAGTTACATACTATTTGGTTCTCTGCCCTAGGCCTGAAAGAAGACTGTCAGTATATCAAGGTGTACTATTTGGTACTTTGTCGTAGACCTGGGTCCGTATTCATAAAGCTCCTTAGGGGAAAATATTCCTTAGGTTGATAATTTACCTAAGGTTTTATTGGAATTCCCTTAGTTTTACATGATTTCACCTTAGATATCTGAAAGTACATCATTAAGAAGGTTTCAGATAGCTAAGGTGAAATCATATAAAACCAAGGGAATTCCTATTAAACCTTAGGTAAATTATCAACTTCAGGAATATGTTCCCCTTAGGAGCTTTATGAATACGGGCACTGAATAAAGACTGCAATTAGCACAGGGTGTTTTTTTTTTTGGTACTTTATGTGTCCTAGACCTGATTTAAGGCTGCAATTAGCACAAGGTGTTCTATTTGGTACTATGTCCTAGACCTGAATTAAGGCTGCAATCAACACAATGTGTTCTATTTGGTACTTTGCCCTAGACCTGAATTAAGGCTGCAATCAACACAAGGTGCTCTATTTGGTACTTTGTCCTAGACCTGAATTAAGGCTGCAATTTGCACAGGGTGTTCTATTTGGTACTTTGTCCTAGACCTGAATTAAGGCTGAAATTACCACGGACTGTTCTATTTGATATTTTGTCCTAGACCTGAATTAAGACTGAAATCAACACAAGGTGTTCTATTTGGTACTTTGTCCTAGACCTGAATTAAGGCTGCAATCAACACAAGGTGTTCTATTTGGTACTTTGTCCTAGACCTGAATTAAGGCCGCAATCAACACAAGGTGTTCTATTTGGTAAATTGTCCTAGACCTGAATTAAGGCTGCAATCAACACAAGGTGATCTATTTGGTACATTGTCCTAAACCTGAATTAATGCTGCAATCAACACAATGTGTTCTATTTGGTATATTGTCCTAGACCTGAATTAAGACTGCAATCAACACAAGATGTTCTATTTGGTACTTTGTCCTAGACCTGAATTAAGGCTGCAATCAACACAAGGTGTTCAATTTGGTACTTTGTCCTAGACCTGAATTAAGACTGCAATCAACACAAGGTGTTCTATTTGGTACTATGTCCTAGACCTGAAATAAGGCTGCAATCAACACAAGGTGTTCTTTTTGGTACAGTGTCCTAGACCTGAATTAAGACTGAAATTAGCACAGGGTGTTCTATTTGGTACTTTGTCCTAGACCTGAATTAAGGCTGCAATTAGCACAAGGTGTTCTTTTTGGTACATGCCCTAGACCTGAATTAAGGCTGAAATTAGCACAAGGTGTTCTATTTGGTACTTTGTCCTAGACCTGAATTAAGGCTGCAATTAGCACAAGGTGCTCTATTTGGTATATTGCCCTAGACCTGAATTAAGGCTGAAATTACCACAAGGTGTTCTATTTGGTACATTGTCCTAGACCTGAATTAAGGCTGAAATTACCACGGACTGTTCTATTTGATATTTTGTCCTAGACCTGAATTAAGACTGCAATTAGCACAAGGTGTTCTATTTGGTACTTTGTCCTAGACCTGAATTAAGGCTGAAATTTACACAGGGTGTTCTATTTGGTACTTTGTCCTAGACCTGAATTAAGGCTGAAATTGACACAGGGTGTTCTATTTGGTACATTGTCCTAGACCTGAATTAAGGCTGCAATCAACACAAGGTGTTCTATTTGGGACTTTGTCCTAGACCTGAATTAAGGCTGCGATCAACACAAGGTGTTCTATTTGGTACATTGTCCTAGACCTGAATTAAGGCTGCAATCAACACAAAGTGTTCTATTTGGTAAATTGTCCTAGACCTGAATTAAGGCTGAAATTGACACAAAGTGTTCGTTTTGGTATTTTGTCATAGACCTGAATTAAGGCTGCAATCAACACAAGGTGTTCTATTTGGTACATTGTCCTAGACCTGAAATAAGACTGAAATTGACACAAAGCGTTCGTTTTGGTATTTTGTCATAGACCTGAATTAAGGCTGCAATCAACACAAGGTGTTCTATTTGGTACTTTGTTCTAGACCTGAATTAAGGCTGCAATCAACACAAGGTGTTCTATTTGGTACTTTGTCCTAGACCCGAATTAAGACTGCAATCAACACAAGGTGTTCTATTTGGTACTTTGTCCTAGACCTGAATTAAGGCTGAAATTTGCACAGGGTGTCCTATTTGGTACATTGTCCTAGATCTGAATTAAGGCTGCAATCAACACAAGGTGTTCTATTTGGTACTTTGTCCTAGACATAAATCATCATCATAAATCAGTTGTTATAAGTGTTTCTGACGAAAACATATGAGGGTTGAGCGAGAATCTGCATAAGTAGACATAGTTCAAGTAGGTCAGGGGTTATAAATACTGTACCATAGAGATGCCACTGATAAACTTTAAATGTGCATGTTCACATATTATATATATAGCCTGGGCCAAAGACCTAATACAGGTCTTTGCCTGGGCCTATGTGAAAGCTAAGATATTTTAAATAACGAATTCATCAAGGTTTACAGTATGCATATTAAATTTTATTTTTATAAGAATGAAATATAAATTGTAAGCGGTTATTGTAATTTTTGCATTGCATGTGATTATATTAACAATTACTTGAAAATTAATGAATATGTTGTCCGAAATATGTAGTTACGAAACAGCTTGTGTACGAATTGATAAGAACCCGCTTCATGACGTCATCAAAAAGTGTGTTGATCATTTTCCAAACGTTCAAAATGGCGGCGCCCATGGACAATTTCTAGATTGTTTATTTACATCAGTTTTATAGATTTTACACAGTTATTTAAAGATGTCACACATTGAAACTTGGGTCAATGATCAACTGCACGATATATTAGGTATTGCAGATAAATATATCGGCCAGTATTTGATAGGTCTTGCACAAAAAGCGAAATCTGCAGATGAATATGTTCAGAAATTAAAAGATACGGGAACTGTCGACATTGACGATAAAATGGTTGCATTTTCTACTCAACTGTGGGATAAGGTGAGTATGATGGCTATTGAAATATGAAAATGTGAGATTGTACATAGATTTCATTATTCGGGATAAAGAGTGTCTCCCCACATTACTACACTCTACTCTAGCTTTCTTTTGTTTATCATCATGTTGTTTGCAGGGACCACCCTGGTGCATTATCACAAATTTTAAAGACAGAGGTGAGACACAAGGAATCTAGATGTGATACCGTAGCTCGTTTCGAATGGATTCCTTGGTTCTTCTATGCATGTGCCTGGTGTAAAGCATGATACACGCGAGACTACTCCTGGGTTTCCTACAAGTTCATCTCTAGACTCTAGTTGGGAAACACTAAATAGCGTTTCTGAAATTACCAAGTGCCCCAGCCGAGAATTGAACCAGGGATCTCTTGATTAGAAGTCTAGTGTCTTATCCACTTGACCACTTTTACCCAGGAAAAAAAGTACCCAAAGTCCCAATGCACATGTATACCAAAGACTTTGCGTACACTGACAATTACAAATCATCTGACAGCCAGTCCGACGGATAGTTGAGTTGCACCGTCCTGAGACCGAAATTTGCGGACTTGTTTGACGGCTGTTTGAGCAGCTTGAAGTTGCCTTGAACCACTAGTTTTTGAAAAACAGAACATAACAATTTAATTTATAATAATGAATGTTAGAATTAATTGCTGACCGTAAGGTTAATTTATGTATTTTTATGGGTATTCTGAATCAGCAAAACTGGTGTTAATCTCTTCGGTACAGGTACCTCATGCCGCTCTGAAAGAAAGTACAAGTAAGGTCAATAGCAGAGTTGCGTATGAACAACAAAAGAAAAACAGCAGCTACAAACTTCTATCCGATGATGATGACGATGCTGAACTTGAACAGTTTTCTAAACCATCAAAGGTAAACATTCCATTATGTAGGGCTGTAGAAATGAGATGGAAGGTGGTGAATTCCTATTTGAACTTGCTTGTCGTTTACTTTTTATCAAATTTTATAATAAAAAATTTCTTCTTTGCTACTTAAAAGTGAGATTCAAAACAACAAACAACTTAAATCTTTTTAAGATTTATTGGTTGTATACATTAAAACTACCCCTTCTCCCCTGTATCAACTATTTAAATTGATTTAAGGTCAAAGACATAGGCCACTTATAATGAGAATTTGTTTAACATTGGTACCTTAAGAAAGGAGAGATGTCTTTTGATATTCATTTATTAATATATGCAATGTTGCTTTCTGTTGCAGAGGTCCAAAAGTGACAAGAAGTCCCGTCATCTCAGAAAGCGTAAAGATGAAAGTAGTTCTGATAGTGAAGGGTAAGTGTTCAGGAGTTCTCTCTATGCTACTTGTGCAGGGGCAGTCACTAATATTTTTGGTCACTGGTCCCACAGTTAAGAAGCCTTGAATTTGTGAAGAAAACAGCTACTGGTCCTTCAAGATTTACATTGTGTTTGTGTCAAGCCCTGTTGTGAAAATATTGAATTCTGTGATCACTCAGTTAAATAAAATTGTATCTTTAGTTCTTCATCAAAATCATCAAGATCCTCTGTTTCATGCCATGAGGTATGCCTCTCTCTATAGCTCAGTTTATGGTTAGCACGCTTGCTGTCTAACCTGATGACCGGGTTTCAAATATGGGAGGAGGGACACATATAGCTGACTGTCAAATACAGTGAAGTTCTGCTAATAAGACTAGTCAAAAAGGATGTCTTAATAGCGAATCGGTCTTATTACCGGACCTTTTTTGTTCTGAATTTAAAACTTTGGGACGTTAAATTGGCAAAAATCTGCATGATTTCAAAATAAGCAAAGTGGTCTTATTAGCGGAACTTAACTGTACAAGCTATGCTCAACATATAACAAAAAGATTTGTAAGTGCTGTAAAATAATTTAATTTCGATGGGACAAAATTTTATGATTTTGGTAAAAAACGTTTCATGGAATTTGCATTTCAGGTAATAAATGTAAGGGCCAAACATAGTGTTTGGTGGAATATGATTTCATGGTTAAAGGTGAACCACGGAATGCACAAAATGTAATCCCTACGAAAAATGAATGATTTTAACAGTATTCCAACTTTTTCAGTGAATCTGTGGTTAAACGTAAACAAGTTCGTATAAAGGAACAATCTCAAGAAAGTTCCGAAGATGAATACGAAAAAATGGAAGATGAACGACAGAAGGATTTGGAGGCAAGGGACGCATTCGCTGATAGAATGAAAGAAAAGGATAAAGACAAGACTAGAAGTGTGATGTCTAAATCTGATAAAAAGGTAACGCTATTTTCTATGATCAAGTTGCCTAAAAAAAATAACGCTATTTTCTATGATCAAGTTGCCTATAAAAAGGTAACGCTATTTTCTATGATCAAATTGCCTATAAAAAGGTAACGCTATTTTCTATGACCATGTTGCCTATAAAAAGGTAACGCTATTTTCTATGATCTTGTTGCCAATAAAAATGTAATGCTATTTTCTATGATTTTGTTGCCTATAAAAATGTAATGCTATTTTTCTTGATTGTGTCACCTGTCACAAATTATAAGGTTGCCCCTTGCATGTGTACTCATATTCTAATCTCCTTGGGTTGGAGACCTAGTGAGGGTCCAGAATCTTAACTTGAATGTCCCAACATCTGCTTTCATGAAAAACAAATTTTATCTGTGTTAAAGCCCAAACAAGCCCTCCAGTATCTCCTGGTTTGGGGGCTTAACAACATGTTCGGTTCAAAACTCATTTATTTTTGCTAAATAAATATTTGACTATTAGGACATTTAATGTAAGACTAAGGCATTTGAGAAAGCCAATAAAAGACTATTTCTTAAATCTGAATATAGTATTTCTTCCAAATGAATATTTGAGTTCTTCACCGTTTTATGTACAACCCAGGCATTTGAAGAAGCCAATAAAAGACTGCATCTTGAAGCTGATGATAGGAAGAAAATAGTGCCAGAACTTCGTAAGAAATCTCGGCGAGATTATTTGAAGAAACGTAACGAGGATAAACTGGATGAACTAGAAGCTGACGTTCAAGATGAAGAGTATTTGTTTGGAGACCAAAAGTAAGACATTGTTACTCCCTATATGGGTACTAATCTGAAATATTGTAAACCAATTCACTGTCATGAATACTAATTTTGAGTTTAGAGTGGTTTTGCTGCAAACGATATTGCGATCCCCTTTTTGGGATATAATTATACTAATTTTCAATTGGGAATTTTCTTACTTCATTCAGAAAAATCCTTATGTTTCTCAGATAGTGTTATATACACCCCCTCCGTTCCTTCAAACTTTCACAGATAACCAACCTTGGCATGCAAATGTGCATAAAGGAAAGAATTAGCCTGGTCATGATTTTTGCCAGAATTTATTGCCCTTTGCTGGCAGTGTGTATATTTAAGTCTTCCAAATAGCAGCTGCTTGATGATTGAGCTTCAAGTATATAATGAGTCCAAGTATTTTTTAGTAAAAAATTGTGAAATGAAAGTGAAAACTGAATGATACTTTCCACTGGGAACGGGTCCGTTCTCAGTTAACAAAGGTATGGTCACAGCCTAGTTGTGTCCCTTGTTGGAAATTTTGATTTTTCACATTTCTGGTTAAATTTTTTCAGATTAACTGAACGAGAGAAACGTGAGCTGGAGTACAAGAAGAAAGTGTTAAAACTTGCTAAAGAACATAAATCAGCTGGTGAAGCGATAGACAAAGTTAACCGATATTATATTCCTAAAGAAGACGATAAACCGTCGGAGAAATATTTCGAGGAAGATGGCCCTAAAGGTATGGTACTTTCTTGCCTTTTGTACATATTACTGTGAAATCAGTATTATTCATTTGGAATTAAATTTCGTGGATTTTGTGAAACTAAATCCCCAACGATAAATTATACCAATAAATATGTCAAATTTGAAATGGCTACCATATTTGCTTTCAAATTCAGTCAGGTAGGGCTGATAGATAAGGCTTTTTACACTGATTTGAACAGGTTTATTTTTTTTAATGTTTTCTGGTTATTATAGCATAAAAACGGTGATTTTGCTCATACTTAAACGAGGGAAAAAGGAACGTTATTGTAAAGATTCTCGCGCGCACACGCTGTTGGTGTTCAGTTTTAAGTATGCTCATTTCAGGACCCAGCCTACAAAAATAAATGATTCAAAGCGTTATATGAACTGTAATTCACATTCTAATTGTAAATATTGATCAATTTTCTGATAATAGTAAAAATATACGTGTACGTAAAAGAACCCACAATGTCACTGTTTTCTTGGTACTTGCCGATACCGGAAGTCGACGCTCATAACAAAAACTTGTATGTGACGTAACGTTTGCTAAGCGACGTCGCGTTTGTTTTCCCAACGTCGCCCAAAATGTCCCGCCAAAATGTTATAATTTTGAAAAACATACTAATGAATTGTTTTTTATGCCCCCGTATCGATAGATCGGGAGGCATATAGTAATGCACCTGTCCGTCCGTCCTTCCGTCCGTTCGTCCGTCCGCCCAGGTTAACCCAAATTGACCGTTTCTTCTAGCATTAATATGGCTTGCTACGAAGCTTTCAAACTTGCATGGATGTTGTATATGAACACTCTCCACGTGCCTGTATCACCTGACTCCATTTTGACCTTCACCTTGACCTAATTTTGGACTTAGACTTATTGAAAGGCCAAATTCTTGGTTAACCCAAATTGACCGTTTCTTCTAGCATTAATATGGCTTGCTACAAAGTTTTCATACTTGCATGGATGTTGTATATGACCACTCTCCACACACCTGTATCACCTGACTCCATTTTGACCTTCACCTTGACCTAATTTTGGACTTAGACTTATCTCCCCTTTAGTATTTTCACGATAAAATTTTGTCTGGAGCGTATCTTCAAAACTATTTAACATATTGACTTGAAATATGATATATAAATAGATGGCAACTTGGAGAAGTGCATTGACAAAGAACCATAACTCTGTCTGTCTTAAATTTTGAATTATCTCCCCTTTCGTGTTTTTATAGTCAAATTTTGCTCTGAGAATATCTTCAAAACTATTTAACATATTGACTTGAAACTTGGAATATAAAAAGATGGCAACTTGGAGAAGTGCAATGACCAAGCAATATAACTCTGTCTGTCTTAAACTTTTAATTATCTCCCCTTTAGTATTTTCAGAATAAAATTTTGACCGGAGTGTATCTTCAAAATGGTTTAAGATATTGCCTTAAAACTTGATATATAAATAGATGGTAGCTTGTAGAAGTGCATGGACCAAGAACCATAACTCTGTCTGTCTTACATTTTGAATTATCTCCCCTTCAGTATTTTCATGATAATTGTTTGTCTGGAGCGTATCTTCAAAAGTATTTAAAATATTGACTTGAAACTTGGTATAAGAATTGGTGGCAACTTGGAGAAGTGCAGTGACAAAGAACCATAACACCTGTATCACCAGATCACACATGAAGTCAATCAAGGCACTGCTTTCAAATGTGGCATATTTGTTTACCATCATAAGTCCCTTATAGTTCAAAGCCATGTAACACTATCAAACATTTTAACTGAATAATGGCCCCTGATTGACTTACAGCTTTTTATGGACATGGCTTCCACGGGGCATAAGCGTTTATTGAACGCAGTCTTGTTTTATGCTATAATAGCGTTTACGCATGCTTTTTTGTGCTATTACATCTGCAGAGTCCCTCGGGAGTGTTGGTGCCCTCGCCCTAACGGGCTTGGGCACCAACTGTCCCTCGGGACTCTGCAGATGTAATAGAACGAAAAAGCATGCGTTAACCCTACATTTGTGTGAATTATTACCATGATATATTTTCTAAATCTGAAATCCTTGAAATTACACTCCCATATTCACCACAACCACAAATTTTGTTCCATTGAAATGAAATGACTTTCAGTAGGCTATGCTATAATGGGGGCACCGATAAACATGACTAATCATTTTTATTTCTATAGGACCAAATTCTGAGCAACAGAAATGGGAAGAAGAGCATGTTGGAGCAGCTTTAATGTCTTTTGGGGCCAAAGATTCGAAACAGAAGGCAAGAGAGAAAAATAAAGTAAAAGAGTATGATGTGCTTATGGATGAAGAAATAGAATTTGTACAAGCCTTACAGATGCCTGGAACTATTACAGATAAGGTTAGTCACTGTATTAACTAATGAAGACTTAGAACATTTATTTTAATGGTAGCTGTCTGTCTGTAACAAAGTTACATCCACTCTATAACTTTTTTATGCCTTGGGTAAATTACAATTAGAAAACTTTTATTATCTTCTGCTCTATATTTATAAACATTGGAATTTATACATTTTTTGTTTATGCATGTAAATCCCTTTTAAATCACATTTAAGTGCACCTTGTGATATTCATTGTTTTAACACACTACATATCTGGTCAGGCTTTTTGAACACCCTGTATATGTATCTAATTCAGGCTTTTTGAACACCCTGTATATGTATCTAATTCAGGCTTTTTGTACACCCTGAATATGTATCTAATTCAGGCTAAGAAGGAACAAGAAATGTCAGAATCACAGAAGAAGAAGCTCTCCATCAAGGAGACACAGAGAAGTCTACCTATATATCCCTTCAAGAGAAACTTACTGGAGGCCATTGAACAGTTTCAAGTGCTGATTATTGAAGGGGAAACAGGGTCAGGGAAAACTACACAGATTCCACAATATTTGTACCATGCTGTAAGTATCCTGCTCCTACAAATCTGAAATAATCGGGAAATCTGGGCCCAGAATTAAAACCAATATTTACCAGTAAACTCAATGATGTATACTCAACTATTGAAATTTACCAAGTACCGTAAAATAATTAATTATTAAAGCCCATCAAACAATAATTTTGACCCTTGTAATTATTACCTGAAATTAACGTCCCTTTCCAGTGGTCTTTTTAACCAAAACCTCGAAATTTTGTCCCATTGAAATTAAATGATTTTACAGTATTTTCACTTGAGGTAAATAGCGACCAGTTTGAGAACAAAATGATATAATACTGTTATTTTAGATTGGTATAGTCCAGGGAATGTGAGACGATCCTGGCTTTCGACTGGAATAATTTAACAGCTGATATCTAACGATTCTTGTCAACATTTATAACCCCGATTTTATATTTTCTTAAGTGTGGGGTTTTACGAAGATGCTTGTCAATAAGATGTAATATAAACACAAATCTAAAATGCAAGAACACCATAATACATGTATATTCATACCTAAAGGTCAGGTAACATTCTCCAAAGACCTAAATTACATTAGGTCTACATTACATTAGATATTTGCATTTTCCAAGCTATTTATTATGAAATGTTGTATTTACAGGGATTTTGTAAAGATGGTATGAAAGTTGGATGTACACAACCAAGAAGAGTGGCTGCCATGTCAGTAGCTGCTAGAGTAGCTGAAGAATTAGGTCATAAACTGGGAAATGAGGTAAGTCGGTTGTCATTCTTGAGTTATTTGTTGAACATATTTAGGGACTTGTCCCAAAACTAGTACCCCAACACCCCTTGTGGTTTATACTTATTTATTAAAAAGAGGATCCTTGCATGAGTGCTCATTACATACAAGTTTTATTAAACAAGTGCACAAAATAATAATATGACACAAGGTTTTGCTGAGTTTCATATTGTTTTTGTCAACAAGTTTAATAATACTTGCATGTAATGAGCACAAATCGAGGGGTACCCGCAAGACTCTAGTAACTACATATGATTAAAGAAGGACTTACTACAGTCTTGTGGGCACCTCTCGAATTGTAAGATTCTATTTATCACATAACCTTAGAGAACACCTATTATATTTCAATAAGATGATGTGCACTACATAGGTTTCATTCAAAATTAAGCAGTACATCAGCATTATCCCAAGGTCATGTACTGATTCAAAGCACGGATTGGCTTACGTTGCATCACCCAGAACCTACCAACCAACCAAACAACGTCAAGCTAATTTGAATATTTATGTAATCATCAAAATGTTCTTTTTTACCTAAACCACGAAATTTCCTCCCATCGAAACTAAATGATTTTACAATAACAAGTAAAACATTCTAATCATGAAACTTAAAGTTTTTTCTAACACTACATTCTATCATTTCCAGGTTGGATATAGTATACGGTTTGAGGATTGTACGTCAGAACGTACTGTGATCAAATATATGACAGATGGTATGTTACTGAGAGAGTTCCTCGGTGAACCAGATCTCAAAAGTTACAGGTTTGTTAGTTTCTCTACCTATGGTCACATTTTATACTTTGGGTATTTTTCTCTACTTATGGTTATATTCTCTACTTTGGGTCTTTTCTCAACTTTGTGTCATTTTACTTGGGTCACTTTCTCTACTTTGGGTCATTTTGTCTACTTATTCTTATTCTCTAATTGTTGTCATTATCATTGTCTTTTACTAAATTTCACCCATGCAACTAAATAGATTTGTGAAACAAGTCACAGTTTATGTCTGAAACCGACTTAACTGCATGGATAGCAGTTTCGGGTTTCAGACAAAAACATTGACTTTCTTTTGAAACAAATTCAGTTTGATGTATATCTCTTGTTTCTTTCCCAGTGTGCTGATTATTGACGAGGCTCATGAACGTACGTTACATACTGATGTGTTATTTGGACTGGTGAAGGATATTGCAAGATTTCGTCCAGATCTTAAACTTCTCATTTCTAGTGCCACACTCGATGCTAACAAATTCTCACAGGTAATATTCTTACAATCGGAAGTATAGCTTGGATAATATGACATGGTGTTGACCTTTATGCTTGAATATATTTCCAGCCTCTTGCATTGAACCCCTGCAATATCCGTCCTTTAGATTTGTGTTGATATTGCAGCATGAGCGTCTTCTTGATACTCCCCGCTTATGGAAACATACAAACCGGGGTTATAAAAAAAATTCGTGCCCCCCCACTTCATTTAAGTAGGGGTATATAGCATTGGTCATGAATGTCCGTCCGTATGTAGTATAATAGTGCACGGTGCCTTTTTAAGGCCTACAGAAATAATGTCTGTTTCCTGTAAAATGCCCACACAAAGTAGAAGGTTTTGTTAACAAAGAGAGCAGTTTTAAAGTAAGTCCTCTTATGTTTGGTGATATGACCAACTTTAGTGTAAGTTGAAGAGACGGGAAATAAAGATATAGTACCACAGAAAACTTGCTGTCAATTTGTTTATTGCTAATAAATATATTTTCTATTTCAGTTTTTTGACGATGCTCCAGTGTTTAGAATACCTGGTAGAAGATTCCCGGTAGATATATACTATACAAAAGTGAGTCCTTATTCTGACAACTATGATATTAAAGTGTATAGAGCTATATCAGAAGACATTTTTTAAAAAAGTTTCAAAAACTGAAAAACAATTATGCTTTCATATCCGTTAGATCATTTTTCACTTCAGTTTTAACAGAATCTCTGTCGGTGATTTATTGGACATGCAAACTGTCCATTTTCATACGAAAGTGTTCTAGAACACCCTATATAACTATAAGAATCGTCTATTTTCCGACGATTGAATCAAAGTACACGGAACACATCCAAAGTTTTAATTTGCAATTAAGGTAGTCTAGGATCATACTAAAAACGATGCAAGTAATTATTTTGACATTGAATGACTGTTAAAATATAGCTTTATACACTTTAAAAGAATGCTAAAAATGCACCTTTCAAACAATTCGTAGTGATCTATCAAACATGAAAAAACAGTCCTTGATATTCAGCCAAAATTTTAATGAAATGGATGAAATTATATTTTACAAACTTTATATGCCTCTCTGCAGGGGACATTTCTTTCATTTTAGGGTCTAAATTCCCACCACAGAGCCTACCGTTTTGTCTTATCCCGAAAATGCTTGGTATATAAAATGGCCCAGG
This sequence comes from Spisula subtruncata, assembly GCA_963678985.1. Taxonomy (NCBI): domain Eukaryota; kingdom Metazoa; phylum Mollusca; class Bivalvia; order Venerida; family Mactridae; genus Spisula; species Spisula subtruncata. The sequence goes on along the minus strand of OY787673.1, from coordinate 28,123,796 downwards.
AATCTTTGTCATTTCTAATGGTCAAATTAAATTCCACAAAACCAGGGGCCTTATTCACCAACGCTGTAAGTCTAAAATATAGACTTAGACTTTACATTGCCAAATGTTCTATTCACTCTCATGTTGTTATAAATGTACCGATTTTGATATAAATTGGTATACATGTGCAGTGTGTAACAACATATAGTCAGATAAATTTTCACATGGTTAAATCTAATTTCAAAGAAATGGTAGTGATTATGAATAATGATATTTTTAAGTCTAAGTCTGAGTTTTTAGACTTACAACGTTGGTGAATAAGGCCCCAGGATCTTTAATCTGGCAAAAGACTATTTCTCAAGACCAATGATCATTCTGATTTTCAAATTCTGGTCTGTCAGGCATTGTCTTTTGTCCAAAATCCAGCCACTGATCCCCCCATGGGGTAAAATGTTGATAAATTCATTATTTGATAGGTGCATAACTCAACCAAGTACAAATTGTCAAAGAACAACATGTCTTTACATTTCAAGCAGTAACTACCAATCAATACGACAGGGCTCTACAAATCTTATACTCGTAGTCTGATGTCCTGGACAACTATGAATTGATTTTGGACAACTGATTTGTGTGCAAAAATTTAGTCCAAATTTGTGACCAAGGTATTTGGTTATGTTATATTTTAGGCTCCTGAAGCAGATTACATAGATGCTGCCGTTGTGTCGGTATTACAGATACATTGTACACAAGAACAAGGAGATGTACTAGTGTTTCTTACTGGTCAAGAAGAGATTGAAACAGCCAATGAAATGTTGACTGTAAGTATTACAGTGAAACTTCAATACTTCGGGGAATACAGTACCTCAAACTATCTTCTGACTGGCAAATAGATTGAGCCATGTACTTCTTCAAAATAAATGTTCTGTATTATAGTACACCATCATTCTGTTGGAACTGAAATACGTATTCATTGTTTCTAGGTTGTTCCCAACAAAAATAGTCTGCGACTCCCAAATTCTATTGTACATAGTGTGATTGTATGCATGTATTTTCCCCATAATGGCATTGAATGCTGCATTATTGTAATACATAGTGTAAAAGGTTAAAGAAATGTTAGTGTCATTGTTATACAATACCGCTACATAAAAGACTTTTGTTAATTTTTTGTATGAATTTATCCTCCAGGAGAGAACAAGAAAACTTGGGTCCAAGATAAAAGAACTTATCATAGCTCCAATATACGCCAATCTTCCGTCAGATTTACAAGCTAAGATATTCGACCCCACCCCTCCAGGTGCGAGGAAAGTTGTGCTTGCTACCAATATTGCAGAGACGTCACTGACGATAGATGGTATAAAATATGTGATAGATCCGGGATTCTGTAAACAGAATAGTTATAATGCAAGAACAGGAATGGAATCCCTGGTGGTTACCCCTATATCAAAGGTATAGTCAGCTGAAACTTGGTCACACAGTGGTTAAGTTCATTTTCTTGTTCGATCATGTGTTGACATTATGTGCCATGTAATTATAGTATGTGATGTTGTTATATGTTAATTTAGTAATGCCTTCCAATTTTATATTACTTTCTTTATACTGTCTAATTTGTGCAAGAGGTCTAATTTTTGCAAGAGGTCTAATTTGTGCAAGAGGTCACCTGATGTAAACACCTGTGTTTCCAAAGTCTCTGAATAGACCTTGAATTTGAGTGTGAGAATGTCGTATGAACCATGTACATGGAAAACATGGTTGATAAATAATTGAACATAGCTGAATAATTCCCCTTTGGAGATTTTACCAAATTTCCCGGCCTTTTCATTTTCTTGGGCACACTTATGCAGCAAGGTTTTAACATAGGTCAGAATATACTTGAATTAAATATTGTAAGATCTGTGACTCTTTTGCTTTATATTTCAGGCATCAGCCAATCAGAGAGCCGGACGTGCTGGTCGTGTCTCGGCAGGGAAATGTTTCCGTTTGTACACAGCATGGGCGTATAAGAATGAACTTGAGGACAATACAATACCAGAAATACAGAGAACTAATCTAGGAAATGTTGTGTTGTTATTGAAAAGTTTAGGAATTAATGATCTCATACATTTTGACTTTATGGATCCGCCCCCGCACGAGACTCTCGTACTGGCACTTGAACAGTTGTATGCGTTAGGTGCGCTGAATCACAAAGGGGAGTTAACCAAGCTTGGAAGGAGAATGGCAGAATTTCCCGTAGATCCGATGTTGTCCAAAATGATTCTGGCTTCAGAAAAGTAAGTGCACTCTACGCTCCATTATTTTATTCAAATAATATGGTGGCATTAATCTTTGTTACTTGTTATCAAATGAAATAACGCTTATTTCCCGATGTACTTACCGGGTATTTTAGATTTTTGTAACTCTCTGTAAGTTCTCGGTTGCTTGCGCTAAATGCCAAGCACAGCCTATATTAACCATTCTGCTTTCTGCTGAAATATTGCGGGCATGTGTATATGTCACTAAGTGACTTATGTGCCTCCATCCAGATTTAAACCTGGGTCGTCAGATTACTGAGCTACAAAGACACATGTGGTAGAATTAGTTAGTACTGATTGATGATGTATTGCAAAAGAATTGGTTTGGTCAATGTTTGACAATCTTTACCCTTTACCGGTACTTAATAAAAACGAACAATATCAAATAGTCAGTGTCGTAGATTTTGAGCTGTCCACTGTATGATTACCATGTTTTATTTAATTTATCATGTATTTCAGGTACAAATGCTCGAAGGAAATACTCACAATCACGGCCATGTTGTCTGTAAATAATTCCGTGTTCTACCGTCCGAAGGATAAAGTTGTCCACGCTGATACCGCTCGTCAGAATTTCTTCCTTCCTGGTGGAGATCACATCACTCTAATGAATGTATATAACCAATGGGAAGAGACTGGACATTCCACACAATGGTGCTTCGAAAACTTTATACAGTTCAGGTATAAAATGCAAAGTTGGAGTATTGGAGTCATTCTTTGAATCAGTTGGTCAGTGGAAAAAATTAAGACTATGCTATAACTGTAAACCAGTTTAATTTACTTACTAACTTACTTAGTCCTCTTCGCCCATGGGTGAGCATAGGCTCGTCACCACTGCCCGTCAGTCATCTCTGTCTTGTGCTCTTCTCTTTGCTTCGCCCCATGATAGCCTGACAGCTCACAGTTCAGCATCCAGAGTTCTTTTCCAGGTCAGTAATGGTCGACCTTTAATTTCATGAATACTTATTTTTGCGTTTTGCAGATTGCCAGAAAATTTGCAACTACAAAGTTTTCCTTTCTTAAGTCTCTTTCAGTGTTCATGTTAATGTTTTGATACCTTTCATGGCTACTTAATTTTGCCAATTTCTACCAATCGCGAACTCCACAAACTTAGACTGTGCGAAATAATTTCTTGGTTTACCATGAATTTGTCAGATTTTAATGATACTTATGTGGCTTAACATGTATTAAGTTATGAGGTATTGTTATTTGAATATTTCTATAGGTGAAGTTACATGTTATGCATGAGTTGTGCCAGAAGATTGGTTAACTCCGTCAGGACTATATTCATCATCAGTCATAAATCTTGTCTCCAATATGATTTAAGTACTCTTTAAGTATTCAATGATTGTGCAAAAGGCCATATACAGAGAAAATTATTTTCTTGGGTATTTTTGAGGTGTTTTGTTTTCTTCAAAAGACATGCCTAGACATCGGGTATGCATTCAACGTTTTTTACCTAGGCATTATCATAATGGGGGAAACGTATTGGGGCGGAAGTGGATACACCGACTACTTCAATGGCCGATATACGTCGATTCGGTAAGTAAATCTTGACTTTTCGTTGCTTAGTAAGGCGTATATCTACTTGCCATACACATTTAATCTGCCACTGTGTTAAATTTTAAATTATATATTCACATTGTTGATGGTCATTCTAAAGGTGTTTAGTATTTGCAGAACAGCCCGTAGACTGATCACGTGATGTAGTTGATGCTGCCTGCTAAGACCTGACAAAGAACACATACCTACAATAGTGGATTCAATGATAGGACCAAGCATTTCAACGATTAAACAGTTGACAATGACATGGATGATGGAGTTCGATAGAAAGTGTGAAATTCTATACTAACATGAGAAATATCAAATAAAAACCCTTAAAAATCCACTTTGTCTTGATAATAGCATATACATGCTTGTGTGTGAGAACAGTTCACGGTGTTTACCCGTATTGGCACCCTCTCGACAGGAGAGGTACGAAACCCAACGACTTTAAATATTGCAACTTTCATGAAAAATAACATACTCACACAACCACTTAATACAGACATATCATATCCCATTTTGGTACTTAGCACATCAAACTCAAGTCACACTATGTCCTACGAATATTTACAACCTCTTTTTAATGTTATTTTTCATGAAAGTTGCAATATTTAAAGACTCTCCTGTCGAGAGGGTGCCAATACGGGTAAACACCGATAAAAATATTCACAAATCAGGGTATCTGTAACCAAAACGGCACTTTGCGCGAGTGTTCTACTTAATTATAGGTGCTTGGAGGGAAAACAACCATGGTCGCAAACTAGAAACCTGGCCGGGTACTTTGGTCAGCTTGTTTTTATTTCAAACGCCTTACTAAGCAACGAAAAGTCAAGATTTACTTACCGAATCGACGTAAATCGGCCATTGAAATAGTCGGTGTATCCACTTCCGCCCCAATACGTTTCCCCCATTGTATCAGGATATTGTGGATACCAGTCAATATATTGGGGGTATATTGAGTAGAGTGTTAACATTTCATTCTGATATTTACAGATCAATGAAACGTGCGAGAGATGTCAGGGATCAGTTAGAAGGATTGATGGAACGAGTGGAAATTGAAATTATTTCAAATCCACTTGATATAAGTAACATAAGAAAGGTAACTTGTTTGTTGTCAATAGCTAACAGGATTTCATTCATTGCTTACTTAAGACAGACAGGCGTAAAAGGTTTCAGTCTAAATACTGATTTCAGTATTTTTAGAAAAAATGTACTATGTTATTTATAAATATGAAAATCGTCTTATGCAGTGTTCAGTATTTTAAAAATGTTGAGCATTTACCGATGGACAGGTGACCTCAATCACAGATTTAGCTGTATCTCTCACAAATGAATTACCAATGGAAACCTAACACTTCAAACCCGTACATTTTCTTGTTGATCAATATGTAACTTGATAATCGTGTCTGCAAACTTGATTGACAACTTTTGTATGAGGATGACCTACCATACATTAATCTGCTTCATTTTTAGACAGTGTCTTATAAATCTAAAAAGCAGTCAGCTTACACATATCGATGGCTTAGAATAAGAAGGTCCTAACTACCAAATCGATATTTTGAGAAAACACGGAAAAACTGTCTGACATTTACTCTTTACTTTTGGTAAAACAAACTTTTACAACTTCATTTTGGTCAACATGACAAGTTCAGATTTTTAGCTCACCTGTCACAAAGTGACAAGGTGAGCTTTTGTGATCGCTCTTCGTCCGTCGTCCGTCGTCCGTCCGTCGTCCGTCGTCCGTCGTCCGTTCACAATTGCTTGTGAACACACTAGAGGTCACAAATTTAGCCTGATCATTATGAAACTTGATCACAATGATCATCTCTATAAAATCTAGGTCAAGTTCGATATTGGGTCATCTGGGGTCAAAAACTAGGTCACTAGGTCAAATCAAAGGAAAACCTTGTGAACACATTAGAGGTCACAATTTGAGCCTGATCATTATGAAACTTGATCACAATGATCATCTCCATAAAATCTAGGTCAAGTTCGATATTGGGTCATCTGGGGTCAAAAACTAGGTCACTAGGTCAAATCAAAGGAAAACCTTGTGAACACATTAGAGGTCACAATTTGAGCCTGATCATTATGAAACTTTATCACTATGATCATCTCCATAAAATCTAGGTCAAGTTCGATATTGGGTCATCTGGGGTCAAAAACTAGGTCACTAGGTCAAATCAAAGGAAAACCTTGTGAACACATTAGAGGTCACAATTTGAGCCTGATCATTATAAAACTTGATCACAATGATCATCTCCATAAAATTTAGGTCGAGTTCGATATTGGGTCATCTGGGGTCAAAAACTAGGTCACTAGGTCAAATCAAAGGAAAACCTTGTGAACACATTAGAGGTCGCAATTTGAGCCTGATCATTATGAAACTTGATCACAATGATCATCTCCATAAAATCTAGGTCAAGTTTGATATTGGGTCATCTGGGGTCAAAAACTAGGTCACTATGGCAAATCAAAGGAAAACCTTGTGAACACATTAGAGGTCACAATTTGAGCCTGATCATTATGAAACTTGATCACAATGATCATCTCCATAAAATCTAGATCAAGTTCGATATTGGGTCATCTGGGGTCAAAAACTAGGTCACTAGGTCAAATCAAAGGAAAACCTTGTGAACACATTAGAGGTCACAATTTGAGCCTAATCTTTATGAAACTTGATCACAATGATCATCTCTGTAAAATCTAGGTCAAGTTCGATATTGGGTCATCTGGGGTCAAAAACTAGGTCACTAGGCCAAATCATTGAAAAACCTTGTGAACACATTAGAGGTCACAATTTGAGCCTGATCATTATGAAACTTGATCACAATGATCATCTCCATAAAATCTAGGTCAAGTTCGATATTGGGTCATCTGGGGCCAAAAACAAGGTCACTAGGTCAAATCAAAGGAAAACCTTGTGAACACATTAGAGGTCACAATTTGAGCCTGATCATTATGAAACTTGATCACAATGATCATCTTCATAAAATCTAGGTCAAGTTCGATATTGGGTCATCTGGGGTCAAAAACTAGGTCACTAGGTCAAATCAAAGGAAAACATTGTGAACACATTAGAGGTCACAATTTGAGCCTAATCTTTATGAAACTTGATCACAATGATCATCTCTGTAAAATCTAGGTCAAGGTCGATATTGGGTCATCTGGGGTCAAAAACTAGGTCACTAGGCCAAATCATTGAAAAACCTTGTGAACACATTAGAGGTCACAATTTGTGACTAATCTATATGAAAATTGATCACAATGATCATCTCTATAAAATCTAGGTCAAGTTCGATATTGGGTCATCTGGGGTCAAAAACTAGGTCACAAGGCCAAATCATTGAAAAAGCTTGTGAACACACTAGAGGTCACAATTTGAGACTAATCTTTATGAAAATTGATCACAACATCTCTTTAAAATCGACGTCAAGTTCGATATTGGGTCATCCGGGGTCAAAAACTAGGTCACAAGCCTTTGAAGGCCAAATCATTGAAAAAGCTTGTGAACACACTAGAGGTCACAATTTGTGACTAATCTTTATGAAAATTGATCACAATGATCATCTCTATAAAATCTAGGTCAAGTTCGATATTGGGTCATCTGGGGTCAAAAACTAGGTCACAAGGCCAAATCATTGAAAAAGCTTGTGAACACACTAGAGGTCACAATTTGAGACTGATCTTTATGAAAATTGATCACAATGATCATCTCTATAAAATCTACGTCAAGTTCGATATTGGGTCATCCGGGGTCAAAAACTAGGTCACAAGCCTTTGAAGGCCAAATCATTGAAAAAGCTTGTGAACACACTAGAGGTCACAATTTGAGCCTAATCTTTATGAAACTTGATCACACTGATCATCACTATAAAATCTAGGTCAAGTTCGATATTGGGTCATCCGAAGTCCAAAACTAGGTCACCAGGCTAAATCATTGAAAAAGCTTGTGAACACACTAGAGGTCACAATTTTGACCTTATCTTTATGAAACTTGATCACAATGATCATCATTATATAATTTAGGTCAAGTTCGATATTCGGTCATCTGGGGTCAAAAACTAGGTCACGAGGCCAAATCATTGAAAAATCTTGTGAACACACTAGAGGTCACAATTTTGACTCTATCTTTATGAAACTTGGTCACAATGTTTATCTCTATAAAATCTAGGTCAAGTTAGATACTGTGTCATTTGGGCCAAAATCTAGGTCACTAGGCCAAACAGGTGAGCGACCCAGGGCCCTTTGGACCCTCTTGTTTATGAAAATGAGCTCATAAGAATGCTTATTCTAAATATGTATGAATCTTAAAAGGTCGTAAGTGGCACTTGCGACCTTCTTATTCTAAGCCATCAATATATGTCAGTGTAAGTCAGTTTGGTAAGGGTTAACACCTTGACCATAATATATTATTGCCAAGTCCCTTGACAAAATTTACTTGTTTATATCCCGAACCTTGGTCAATGAAAAATACATCTTGTGTATGCACATTCTTGCTGGAAAATAATCAATTTAAAACTGGTGTTTCTATTATCTCAGAATTGAAACTGTTAAGGTCTAGTTCGACCATCAACCTTTCTTACTATGGTTTGAGTATAGTCTGGTCGAACTCTGTATAGTATATATGTATGATGTATTTTAGTCGACTATGGTTCAACCCTCAGATGTAGGATGATTTCTCTGTTTCCTATTGTGTTAAAAGCACATGCAACAGCTATGCTTTCAATGGGAGGCAAATGTTATGAGGTTCAACACAAAATCATACCTCCCTTTTTGTAAGAACTATGGTACGGACTAAAGTGTGTTTGATCACATGCATGCATATCAATGGCTTAGAATGAGAAGGTCGTAACTACCAAATCGATATTTTGAGAAAACACGGAAAAACTGTCTGACATTTACTCTTTACTTATGGTAAAACAAACTTTTACAACTTCATTTTGGTCAAGTTCAGATTTTTATGGAAATGGGCTCGTAAGAAACGCCTTGTGGTGCTTATTCTAAATATGTATGAATCTTAAAAGGTCGTAAGTGGCACTTACGACCTTCTAATTCTAAGCCAGCGATATAAAGACTTCCTATCGTCTACAAGACTAGACAATAGTTGATGGTCGAACTCAGTCTAAGAAAGTCCTATCTCTGTTATATGACACGCTTAATTGACTCTCCTATTTCAATCCTCGGAAACGGAAAACACTGATTTTGACTTATATCTTATGTGTGTAGTTCTAACCACTATATCTCTTACTTTAATTATGGTGCCATACAGGCAGCATCTTATGACATTGCATAAATTATATGTTTTGTAAATATGTTTATTGTGGTTGTCAAGAAACTTTAGCGTTCATGACTAAATTTTTGGTTTTAATCTGTTCTCTTATAGGCTGTGACTGCTGGGTTTTTCTATCATACAGCAAAACTAGACAAGGGAGGTAATTACAGAACAGTAAAACATAATCAGACTGTGATGGTTCATCCGAATAGTTCACTTTTTGAAGATAGACCAAAATGGATGATTTATCATGAGTTAGTTTTCACGACGAAGGAATTCATGCGACAGGTATACATACAAATAAACATTTAATGTAATTGGAATGGGACATAATTTCGTGATTTTGGTTAAAAAGCCCATTTCGATGGGATTTTTATTCGTGGATTTTGCATTTTAGGTAATAAATACAAGAACCAAGAGTATTGTTTGATAGGTTTTGATTTTGTGGTTAAAGGTGAATCACAAAATTGACGAAATTTACTACCCTACAAAAATTGACGATTTTATAGTAATTTGTTTGCTGGAACTTACTTCTCCAACATTTCCCACATAATTATACGTTATGAAATAGATACATTTATTGCTGGATATCTTACTAGATGTCTGTCACAAAGTCTTGTTCTCCTTAACCACTTGTCCAATTTCAATAAACTTCATATGAATGCTTGATGTCAAGCTATGTTGTGCCTGATGTCAGGATTTTGAATGATATTTGTCTAGAGTTGTGGCCGCTTGTATGAAACGTATAGTTTTGTGTCAAAAACTCTAGTAAGTTTACATATATACTAGTTTAGTTGTGTATTTAACAATGGCATTTCATTAAACATCATTTTCCCTTGTTCCGTGTTTTGATGATAGAAACATCCTACATTCATACTTTGTTTTATTACTACCAAGGACCTAAAGTACATGTAAATTAGATCTCTGCTTACAACACTCTTTGAATAATACAAATATGAAGCTTCCCAAGATTCATATCAATTTATTCAACCCGTTCCCAAAATTCAATGATAAACAAACTTGTCTGAGTTATGGGCCTTTGTTGATTTCTTACCTATACATGTATTACAATTATCTTCACTTTGGCAGGGATCAGGGATTTCCCTAATGCAGGTTTTTTTGCGTCCCTGACGCAACTTTGTGGCATGGGACTCTCATTTCTGCATTACTGCGCATCCTTGGGACTCCCAATAGGATCCCTCGAATAGACATTTAAATTTCAACTGGAACATTTTTCTTTCTGCTATTTATTGCAATAAGTCTTGTGTTGCATTGAGCAATCTGAATTAGCTGTTTTATCTTTTTATAAATTTGATACTCACTTATAATGAGCCTGAAATGCATTACTGTATAGTGAAGGGACCCCCAAAAGTTCTCAGGGACTCCCTAAATATAAACCTTAAGGGTCATGGGAAAAATCCTAGGGAAAACTCTGAGGGATATGGCTGTCTATAATTGCTTCTTGTTTATTCTATTATAGGTGATAGAGATAGAGAACAGTTGGTTGTTAGAAGTCGCTCCTCACTATTACAAGGCTAAGGAATTAGAAGACAGTTCCGGGAAAAAGATGCCAAAAAATACAGGAAAATCACGTGCCGAAGTGACTAGAACTTACTGAATAGTATTGTAATTATTCTCATCATTATTGTCATCAATTCACCAAGGTGAAAATGTGTGTACGGAAGATAATGTTGCTGATTTTTTCACACCAATGTTGACTTGTGATTGGATAACCCGACCTTGTGTTTTATATGTCCTTGACACAAGTGCCATTACATCAGATCTGAGATTGCTCCGCCTTACTCTTTGTGCAAGATTTTCTTGTGAATTTATTGAACTATGTACTAGAGATTAAGCCATTAAGGTGACAATGTTAATACTAAGTACTTCTGTAATGTCCATTTCTGGATTTCTGTTATCATTACTGGCAGGCAAAAAACAAACAATTTGGTGAGGATTCTCTCTGTGGTAATTGGTAATACAAATTATAATTTTCAAAAAATAAAATCCAAACACAATTTTAAACACTGCATACTTACATCATTCAACAGAAACCTGCATAATGCTAGTAATTTGGCATGTTTGTCCACTCATTTGAAAAATCTTGTATATAATGAGGACTCATACAGGTCTTCTATTTGTCAACCTGCCAGTGTTGTGTTGTGTCTCATGCCAGCATCACAGCATCACCCCCCCCCCCAAATCAAATCTCTATTATACCTATGATTTTTTAGCTCACCTGTCACAAAGTGACAAGGTGAGCTTTTGTGATCGCTCGTCGTCCGTCCGTCCGTCGTCCGTCCGTCCGTTCACAATTGCTTGTGAACACACTAGAGGTCACAAATTTAGCCTGATCATTATGAAACTTGATCACAATGATCATTTCCATAAAATCTAGGTCAAGTTCGATATTGGGTCATCTGGGGTCAAAAACTAGGTCACAAGTTCAAATCAAAGGAAAACCTTGTGAACACATTAGAGGTCACAATTTGAGCCTAATATTTATGAAACTTGATCACAATGATCATCTCTGTAAAATCTAGGTCAAGTTCGATATTGGGTCATCTGGGGTCAAAAACTAGGTCACTAGGCCAAATCATTGAAAAACCTTGTGAACACATTAGAGGTCACAATATGTGACTAATCTTTATGAAAATTGATCACAATGATCATCTCTATAAAATCTAGGTCAAGTTCAATATTGGGTCATCTGGGGTCAAAAACTAGGTCACAAGGCCAAATCATTGAAAAAGCTTGTGAACACACTAGAGGTCACAATTTCAGACTAATCTTTATGAAACTTGATCACAATGATCATCTCTGTAAAATCGACGTCAAGTTCGATATTGGGTCATCCGGGGTCAAAAACTAGGTCACAAGCCTTTGAAGGCCAAATCATTGAAAAAGCTTGTGAACACACTAGAGGTCACAATTTGAGCCTAATCTTTATGAAACTTGATCACACTGATCATCACTATAAAATTTTGGTCAAGTTCGATATTGGGTCATCCGGAGTCAAAAACTAGGTCACGAGGCCAAATCATTGAAAAAGCTTGTGAACACACTAGAGGTCACAGTTTTGACCTTATCTTTATGAAACTTGATCACAATGATCATCATTATAAAATTTAGGTCAAGTTCGATATTGGGTCATCTGGGGTCAAAAACTAGGTCACGAGGCCAAATCATTGAAAAATCTTGTGAACACACTAGAGGTCACAATTTGACTCTATCTTTATGAAACTTGGTCACAATGTTTATCTCTATAAAATCTAGGTCAAGTTAGATACTGTGTCATTTGGGCCAAAATCTAGGTCACTAGGCCAAACAGGTGAGCGACCCAGGGCCCTTTGGACCCTCTTGTTTGTTTGTTTCGTAGAGGGGCCATGGGGGTCATATCCACATGCCAAGCACCTGTGGCCAGCATCTGGTGATTTAGTCATTATATGTTTATCATTGTACAATAGTCATGACATGTTTCATAACATCATGGATGTACTATTTTATAAGACATCATAAATAAAAGATAAAATCTGCATGTGTTATGTTACATTTGATCTATCATCATTCCAACTTCTAGTACGTAGCAGATTTATTCCTTGGCACTACCTGCGTGCTGAGTTGTGTTGAGCATTAAAGGAGATTCAAGGTATACAAACTTTAACATGCCAAGCATAGCCTTTATTTGCCAGGCAGCTTTCTGCTGAAATGTGGCAGGTGTATGAGTGCCTCCACCCGGATATGAACCTAGGTCGCTAACCACTAGCTAGCAACAAATGTGCTAAATCACAGACTTGCATCAAACTTGTGACGTGTTGAGGTGAAAGCCTGCTGTCCTGTGACCAATTAGCACAGAGATACCAGGAAGAATTTGAAAGCAATCTGAAGATAATACAGAATGCTGATCTTTAGCAATTTGCATGCCCTCATGTTTGATGAAGGGGTATTATATTGATTTACACGATGTCCTGTCTGTCTGTTGCATGGTTGGTAGAATCAATGGCTTCTGTTCCATAAATCAAGACTGCTTCACCCAAGGGTCTTCAAAATTTACATTGAGATTACCAGTACCAGTAGATGACCCCTATTGATGAGCGATCAAGATCCCTCTGACCTATAACATTTTCCACTATTGGGCTGTCATGGGGGTTACATGTTTCACAAACCTGTCTTGTTAAGTATTGTTTTGGGTGTTTAATAATGGCCAACATAATTTTAGTCACATCATTATGGAGACTAACCCAGTTAACTTATCCTGACATCGGGCCAACCAGCAATCACATGAAACTACCACCATATGCATGAAACAAGGGAAATACCACATGATACTTTTGATAATCTTTGGTATGTCGCAATTCGAGATCGAACCCGCAACCTTTTTTTCCCAAGTGGATGCTCTAACGGTTCAAATACATACATCTCATGCAACAGTATGCTCCTTTTTTATATTTAAGGAGTTTAAGGACTTTCCTTGGTCATATAATTAAAATACAGTGCTACAACATCTCCAAAGAGGCCCTCTGTAGAGCAACTATATGACATCACATTAAACAATACCCTAAGGCGATATTGACTGCAAATTTGCCCTCTGCAGAGCAACCACACAATAGACATTCAATATTTGCAGCTCCACAGAGGTTGTACTGTATGTATCTAATTTGAGATATGTATATTTAGCCCAGTAGCTAGCTTTTGGTGAACGACAGCAGGTTTTATTGTACATTCATCCAATATATTGGGTGTGGTCAATTTGCATATGAACAGATAGTATGTCAATGTGTTGCATAAATGCATATTTCCCTTGATCAATATAGTAGGCCCATATATTTGTTGTTCAACTTATTTATTTCTTGCTATCTGAAATTGGATGAAAATTATAAAATTTACATTAACAGCATTTTAAAAACATGTGATTAAGTATTTAATTTTCGTTTAACTACTCAAATGTTATAAGTATAAGAGTACATAAGACAACAACGTTTCTTTTTATCATTAGATGACAACGATGGGACTGCAATGTTATTCGTCATTGTCTACGAATCGTGAAGCGTTTGCATGACACAGATTTTCCCGCAAAGTCGACTCGAGCAAAATTTCAGCTAATCAATTTTGCTTTAAACTCCAATTTCCAGGTATTAACAGTAAATATATCGAAATATATAATTTATTTATATGCATATTACTTAGATATTGTGTGCTGAGTGTATGACAGCTAAATATAGCCCTTATATTCGACTTTTCTTTTGCATAATTTTGATCGATTTTTAACGTACCCTGAACTAAACGTACCTTCATTTTCTGAAGAAAAAAAACTAGACTACGACAACTTTTTCTTCATTTTACAATTAAGTTATTAGTAAATTGTTACAAACTGTTGGTATGGAACATATAATATGTAATAGGAAGGATGTTTTGATTCAGTTTCAGACTTTTATGCAAAGTGAAAGTACAAAATGAATTTGTGAACTTTATGTTCGGAGTCTGTAAATCTAGGATTTTCAACCACTTGCATTAAGCAGTAAGCTTGAATAGCTTTCCTATATACTCTTTGAATAATTACTGCAGAAGTTACTTGCCCAAATTGACAATTATTGTTGCGGACAACAGAACAAGTGCTTTTAATTTCACAGACTTTGTAATAATTGTATGTATGCAGGAACGTAAATAACTGTGAGGTCGACTGTACAACAAGTTTTTCCAACTTTAGCGATCACTCGGGACACCTCATTCTTGTTGCTATATCCATTGCTATGAAGGTATGATAGAGGAGAAGCTAGGTTCTTCATATTTGCTGAGCATCTAGCAAGTAAACTTATGGTACCATTTTTATTCGTCTTTGGTATGACGCGGCCTACATGTAGGATTGAAAACAGGACCTTCCACACCCTAAGTGGACACTCTAACACTAGCCAATCAAGGAGCCGATTTTTAGAGAAGTTTTTAGGAACATATTTTGACTGAATTCATCATTGACTGAATGCTCTGGCAATGAAAATAATAGACACACAAATAAATCGATTTCACTCATGACATGCAGTATATTTGCCAGTCATAGCTATAAAATACCCACTCACAAGAAGTTTTAAGCTACATGCAGATACTAGTTAATTCTTTAGCCACATGCTCTCTCTGAGATTTGTAGAGTCTGGCCATAAAAAAGTAGGCCTTGTGTGTTTAAGCATAATTTTTATGCCTGACACTTAAATTGCACTTAGGGCCTAGACGCCTATAGTATGATGCATGTATAAATTGTTCTACAGAATGAGTAATGAAGAGGAAGCCATGGAATTGTCCGGGGAATCAAACCTTGTGTCTAATTTACACAACTTCAGGTAAGCTTGTCAATATAGCATTTTCAATTTTCTCATGTACATCAATTGGCACATTTAGGCCTTACCTTACTCTAATGCAAAGAAAGAAACTCATTTTCACTTTACAAAATAACTTTTAATATAAAATATGTTTAACATGCATACATTTAGTATAAAGACTCTGTCAACTTTAACATGAAGATTTAAACTCAACATTTTGATGTGACGAAAGTTGACATGGATATTATATATAACCGTCCTAATGAATCAGTGGTAAGTCAAGTGCCCAGACTATATTTCACATGAAAAATTCACTGGTTGAATGAGAATGTATATAAATTGTAACTTGCCAGTTAAATTTACCGATTCTGATTAATATGCAAGAATTTAGTTAAATTATTTACAAATTTTCTTGTAGTTTTGATGTATCATGGTCACATAAAGATCTGAGCCCACCTGTAAGACGTCGTCCCTTTGATGTTCTATCACCAGCTAGATTCAATGTCTCAACACCAAAATCTCAACATAACTGGAAATCATTGACACTGAAAGAGAAGCAATTCTCTCCTGTTGCTCAACCGAAAGTTAAGGTAACTATAATCATAGGCCTAACCAGAAAGAGAATTGTAAAAATTAGGGAGAGGTTTGAATTTTGTTTGATTTATCACAAAGACAATGGAAAGAGTTACTAATTCCAATTGAAGAGTATATATTAAAGCAAAACTATTGAATGGTCTATCCAGACACCATAGCCAGACATCAGGCCCTCGCAATATATTCAGGTCAGAAAACTATTTTAAACCAAATAAATCTTTTCTTATCAATGAAAGATACTTGTGTAAATATTAAAATAATTGACTAGGTTGTGGCAATTTGAAGTTTCATCAGTTAAATTTTAGCAGTAAAGCAATGTTTGAACATAGTTTTGGTGGGGTGCTAGTGACCATCGAAACTGACTCGTTTTCGGGATTGGGCATATTGCATCAGTAGAACCACTGTGTACGGAAACAGTTCTTATCCCGTTAATTATAGACCAAAACAAAATAATGTTGTGGTTAAGGTTTCCCTACCTACCCTATTATTTTGCTGCTACCCTACACCATTTTATTGAAAATTAAAAGCCAAAACTTGAAAAAAAAGAAATCTCAAATAAGTATTAACAAAAATTAAATAAAAAAATATTAAAAATTATAATGTTTCCCCTACCTGCCTACCTACCCTAAGTTTTTTGGGCCCGTAACCTTTACCTCAACATTATAAGGGCCCTGCAAATTTTTTGCAGGTGCCCTATAGTAATCACCCCGTCCGTCTGTCTGTCCGTCCGTACACACCCACTGGTAGTTGTGGGGTGTGGAACAATAGGCTATATTTAGATTCTATTCATTCCGTTGCTTACGGGGTGCAAAATGTTGCTTATGGGGTTTTACAAACAAAAGGATGAACAAAAGAAAACCCCACAATGTCAAGTCAGTGAGAACGTCCGTCCGTCCGTCTGTCCGTCCACATTTTTCATGTTTTTCTTAATAACTTGCAAACCGTTAAAGGTATCGACTTCAAACTTTAAGCATAAGGTCACAGCAACAATACACTATTGTATGCCAAGTTATGTTACTCCAGCTACAATATTGTAAGAATTATGGCCCTTTGTAAAATTACAATTTTCCTCATTTTTCATCTTTTTTTCTACATTACTTCAAAACCGTTACAGATATTCAAATGAAACTTGCTATACATATTAACAGTGACAATACGCACATGTGTAGCAAAGGGCAACAACTCTAGCTTTAATAAATTTTGGGCTTGTGCCCCTTTTTCGACTTCAAAACTTTAACATTGGCCATAGTTCAAAAACTTTTCAAGATATTCAAATGAAACTTGCAATACTTATTGACAATGATAACGACAGGGCCCTGATCACGACAGTGATGGTTCTAGTTTTGTCTTGGCCTTATGGGTGCAAACTATGTTGTAGTATAAACCACTTGCCATATTTCTATTGCAAATTTATCTGAAGGGAAATATTTTATTTTGCAGGTTTCTCAAAAGACTGTGGCCACATATGAGAAGCCAGTAGAGAGAAGACAAAGCTTCTCACCAATGGAGCTGGATCGATCAGACACACCATTTGGTAAGATATATTCAGGTTCTTTAAGGTGTTTCAACGCTCTTGAGTTTGGCGGAAGTTTAAAAATCACAGTCACTTAGGTGTATTTTGAACGTCTGACAACCGAGATCTAATAATACAAAATCCTTAATATTGATTTTTCAGCATCTTCCCATGTCTTATAATCGGGATTGTAATGAATAGTAAATACGATTTTATACTTTTAATGAAAATACAGAAACACCCATAGCTCCATCCATACGGATGATTTATTCCAAATGATATTAAACACCTGATCTTGCGAATTGGATACAACGTATTTAAAACATAGTTCTATGTGCCCATATAAAAATATTCAATATTTTTAACAGAATCCCAAACACTTGCATTTACTCCTGAAGAATAGAAAACTAATACATGGCAAAAAACCCGAATTAAAACTGTAAGCACTTTGAATAATTCACTATGTTTTTAAAAATATACTGATCGTGAAATCTGAATACAACGGATGCAAAACGGTGATTAATTTTTGTTACCTCCCCTGTTTTCAGCATTTCTGAAATCCATAAAAGTGCAATCAAAATAAACTAGCCGTGCAATTGTCATGAAATTTTGCATTAAACTTCAATATTTGTCACTCTACTTGTTGCTTGCATGAAAACATCATGTTGTTCAACGATTTTTCACGTTAAAGTCAGAAACGAAAAATTACACATTTTATAATATTATTTAAAAAATCCAATAACTTGCACAGTATATTATAAAATTTACTGTTTGATTCCTTATATACGAAATTTCATGTATACCAAATTTTATGAGGATTAAAGCAAAACTTTTTCGGAAAATTACAATTATCAGTTTTTAGGGGTTGTCCCCAAAATCCAAGAATATCTTAAAAACTAGCCGAGCAAAACTGTTGATATTTTCAAGAATGATTGTCGTTAATGTGTTCTTTATAAATATAACAGGATTATATACATTGTACCGAAAAATCAAACATCTGTGAAACACCTTAAACAGCTCATCGTTGGTTTTATGCCCGGGCATCTACTGATGCAGGAGGCCCGTCCGTCCCTTAATTTCTGTTGGATAACTTTATTAGTAATGAGATACTATGATGAAAATTGCTGTGTAGGTAGCTTAATATGTGAAAAGCCCACCCCCCCCCGGCCCCCCTGATTCAAAGTGGGGTCGTTGGGCTCAATGTCACTGTTACTAACAATAGAAATTATGGACAAGGCTTCCACCTGGGCATAAGAGTTTACTGAACACAGTCTTGTTGCTTTTTTATGCCCCCCCACCCCCCATCTTTGATGAGGGAGTGTATTGATTTGCACATGTCGTTCTGTCGTTCGGTCAGTAAACCAAAATTTATGGTTTTCATTAAAAGTCCAGTGCGCTAAACCAATTGTTTGCTCAACAAAATAAAATTATGTCTCCCCTATACACTTAGCGGCACTTCTAACGCTGCCACTCATACATTTCAGTTTTCTTTTAAAGTCCTCAATGCATTGTGATGAAATTTGGCACACTTGAACATCAATATTTGACACAGGTTGTGGCGAATTTTCTGCTCGATTCGTCATTAGACTATTGCACGATACGTCTTCAACTGACTGAATACTTATATTGAAAGTCGCATTTTTTATCAACCAATATCGGCCATCTAATTGTTATGTATGCGTGTAGATGTCCCTATTTCCTATCATGGTTGTTCATATCAACATTTTATTCGCTCATGGTTTTAAATGGTTATTAACAATATTTACCAAAATGCTAGAAAACGAAAATTGTTGGTTTTGCAGCAAAAAATAGTGTTTTCCGTACCAATGGTGTGTCTGTTGAGAAAATACGATTCTTGTGAGTAACGCAGGTCGCGTTCAACTTGAAATTTAAATTTAGGGTGACCAAATACTATTCCAAACTGCATAAATTCAACTCTGCTGCGTACTATTAACATTCGTTATTCAGAATAAATGTTAATTTTACCATTCAAGTAGCATTATTTAAGGTTAAACGTTTATTTTAAGCGCATCGGTTTTATATTCAGATTATGAGCTGAATTTGAGGCGGTCTAAGCTTACCAACTGCTATTTGGTTAACTAGGAAATTGTAACGGAGATGAAATTCATAAATACTTTTATTGTGTACACTTATTACATAACACTTGAAGCTGCAAAGAAAAATAATATTGAAAATACTCAATTGACCCCTAATAAATACGCTGTTTAATTTTGTGACTTTGTAATTCCGGGTGACGTATATTACGCTTTTACCACACACTTTCATACATACCAATTTATGAATTAACATTTGCAGCAATAGGCACATGCCTTAAACTAAAACTAGTGAAAATTTGATAAAGTTATCTCAAACGGTTTTCGAGATATCAAGAATAATCAAGTGGCAGCGTTAGAAGTGCCGCCGAGTGTATAGTGGGAGAGGAATATACTGATTTTGTCCTGGATGGATGTACATCACAAAATTTGTCTGTGCTAGGTCTTCTTAAGTACAAAGCTTTAATAGTTGTGCGTTTTTTCAGGAATCTTTCGTTGGATTAATATTGCCAGAGTGATGGCACTTTGTGAGAGATATATCTGTGTCAAATACGCTTTTCGTTAAACATGATTAGTTCAAGTGTTTGCCAAATAGTTTTGATACCGCTAATCTTTCGATTGAAATTTAATGAAGTCATTTTCTTGCTTGTTTTTCTTTAACAGATTACAATGAGTCTGAGTCAATGTTAAAGAAGCGACACAGTGACTTCGGTGTATCATATTCGAGCAACAACAACAACAACAAACCTAAACCAATTCCCAAGATGCAACAGATCGAAGAGTGTAACTCTTCACGAAAGAGGAAGATAGATTCTGTTGTTTCAAATACTTCATCGCTGGAAGATTCGGTGTTCTTTCGAGATGTAGCGAAAAATCAGAATTCTTCCGAACAAAGTTGCCATAGAGATATGAATGGATATGTTAAAAGAAGAGAATTAAGGGAGGCGGACAGTATGTCTAAGTCTTCGTGTATGGTATTAATGATTGTTTTGCTCGTGTGTTCCGGTATAATGGTGTATATCTATTTCCAAATGAGCTGGTGCAATGTGTTTGATGTGGATACCGTAAAGCTTGGACATAAACTAGAAGATAATGTATTTGGTCAGCATATTGCTATTAAAACAGTTGTAGATACTTTAGGAGAATTCGAAAAAAATGTCCGAAACAAGCAAGGAAAGAAAACTCTTGTTCTATCATTCCATGGTTGGACGGGTATTGGTAAAAACTTTGTTAGTAGATTTATTGCCGAAGCCTTCTACAATGCTCGAGTATCGCTCTACCTGGGTCCGCTCCATCTAATGGATCGGTATAACAGTGAAAAGGAGAACGGTACAATGGCTATAACTAGTTGGATTCTTGGAAATATAACAAAATGTGGCGTGAACGTGATTATAATCGATGAAATCGACAAGGCGGAGAAAGACCATCTTGACGGCATCCAGTCGGCTATTGAAACCTTACACTCTCAATCGGAAACCAAGTCAAACTCTGTACTAAAAACTACGCCAATCACTGTGTTCTTGATGTTAAGTAATTCTAGAGCCAGTCAAATAAATCACTTCCTGTTCTCCCAAATGTTAGTCGACAGGGAGAGAATTTTAATCCGAAAGAGTGAGTTTGACGAAATATTCGAAGACGGTAAATCGGAATGGTACAATGGTATGATGAGTAAAGGTTTAATTGACGTCTTCGTCCCATTCCTACCCCTGGCTGAAGGTCATGTGAAACAATGTATTGAACGAAATTTTGTGAAAAAGGGACGTAATCCAAGTGAGAGTTTGATACTATCAGTAATGGAAGAGTTGTCCTTCGTTGATATGGGAGGACGGAATGGTCACATATCTCTAACTGGATGTAAGAGAGTAGAAGACAAAGTGAACCTACATCTCGATGATTAAACCAAGGACGGGATTATAAATCTTTTGTTTAAATCTATTAACCTTGCGCCTTATTCACATACATTGTAAGACTGAAACTCAGACTTGAACTTAAAATTGACAATATTTATAATTACTTGCCATTTCTTTGCAATTTGATTTGACCATGTGAAATTTTATCTGATTATTTGTTATTTCCAACTTCATAACCTATTTATATCAAATTCGGTGCATTTTAAACAACATGAGAGTGAATAGAACATTTGTAAATATAAAGTCTAAGTCTGAGTTAAAGACTTATATACACCATTGGTGAATAAGGCCCCTGGTACTCATATTTAACATGGGGTGGTATTCAATATTGACCATATGATTACATTATGGTGAGCATGTAAAAATGATGTATTGTCACCTTGTGTGTCCATTCGACATGTGACCTAAACATGTCAAGTAAAAACCAGTTCATTTTATGTGTCAAAATATGGCCATCAATTACATCAATGTTAATTCTTTAAAAATGAACATCATTGGAATCAAAAAGTAATACTGTCTTTTGCAGTAATTTCAATTAAGAAATACTTACAATAGTGTAAATATGGTGATAATGAAATATTTACCATAAAACAGGATACGGGTATTTGTCCACCTTGAATATGGTTTGGGGATTTTATCCAACTTGACAAAAAACCAGTGAGAATTATGTCCAGTGGGAATTTCGTCCTATAATACAAAAAAACACTGTCACAGTGTAAACAATGTAATTTATGCCTACATATTCTTGGTTATAACTTTCTACTGCTTATGTTTATAAATGTTTGTGTAGGAATTGTATACTATTAATAGGTAAAGGTAAAGTTGGTTTATTATAGTGTCACCCCTATTGAAAGGGCCAGTCAATTCTGACTTATGAGACACTTACATATTATTCATGCGCACAGTACCTTCCCAAATTCCTTCTTGTAATGCCGGGCGTCTGGCAGAGATGGGCCTACGTTAACCATTAATTTAACTAGCTGGCGGCTGACCAACTGGTCTCATCAGTTCCAACCTTCGACCTCCTGCTTCCTAGGCGGACGCCCTAACTACTCGTCCACGGTCGCGGTATGATCATGACAATCGGTATGTTATGAATTACGGGGGGTGATCAATATATTCGAGGACTTTTCATCTAATAATGCACTAATAAAATTATTTGATTCATACAAGGGTCGCCAGACGTTGGACGTGGCGCGACGTCATTCCAAGCGTCACCGTCGGAGCAGCATATTGCTCCTTTCTGGACTGATACCCGATTCTATGCAGGAGACTGGTTGTCTTTTACTACTGAAATAGATAGTTTAAAGCCGATTCTCGAATATATTGATCACCCCTCGTATGTGTCCCACATTATGTGTATTTTGGGCCTGTGGCTTGTATTACAATAAACTTGAGTTGAGTTGATTATGGTAGGACCACAGGGTCATATTGATATTGTGCTGGACGTCTGTTATGTTTATCTGTTTAATATGTCGATGTCAGCAGTTGCCTTGGCTTGTTCTCTTCGACCACAGGTCTGATTTCAATGAAACTATGCCTGATCTAATTGTGCATATTTGTCAGGAATGTTTTGAAAGATGCCTATTGTTAAGAGTTGTTGCCCTTTAATGGTTGAACAAAAGTTTAACAGCACTTGTTCTCCTTATCCATTGGTTGGATTTTAATAAAACTTTCTAGTTTACCTGAAAAGTTGATACAATTACCAAGCCTTGTTGTGGATACTGTCGGATATATTTTGTTCATTGATTATTGTTTGAGTTTAATCAGGGCCATCTGTGAGAGACATACCTTTGTGTGTCAAAACCCCTTCTAGTTATTATAATACTAACATGCTTTGTATTATTTATGTTTCTATAATTTGATATCAATATGTTTTCTGTCAGTTTTACATGTTCTGTTGCATAATGTATTTAATAATCACGCCCCCCCCATCTTTGATGAGGGGATATCTAGCTTTGCTCATGTCTAGTCTGTTGGACCGTCTGTCTGGCAGTTGGTTGACCAAATGGTTTCCGTTCAATTAGTGAAGAACACTCTGCCCTTGGATCTTTAAACTTTACTTGGAGGTTAGTCAGCAACAGTCCATGACCCCTATTCAGTCAATGAACCAACTTTGATTTTGAGGTCAGTAGGTCGAAGCTCAAGGTAACTGTGACCTTTACCATTTTCGACTATTGCGCTGCCATTGGTGCTTACATGTTTTACAAACATGTCTTATATTAATATAAATTTGTATGTACTACCCATGGGACCATTAGTATTTTAAAGCCTGTGATAAAATGTATGTATGTATTTAACATTTATGATTACTTAGTAACCTTGCATATCATGTTCATCTCTAATGGCACTGTCACACTACAATGTTTTCCAACAATGTGTGACAGGGCTATGAAATGTATAATGAAAAATATTGAAGCCTGGCCTGGTGATTATAAATATTTCTCATACCCAAACTCCATGCTCAAACTTGAAAAACAGCCTTTTTAGAATTTTGCATCAAAACCAACACCAACTTGTTGCAAATGATCTTTTAAGAAAATGACTCTCCATTTCACATGTTTTCATTCAGTAATAAAGAAGTTACAGCAGTTTTTTAATTAAGAAATACTCCAATTGGAGTACGGAGTATGAGTTGGAGCATGAAGTATGTTCTCCAATGTTTATAATCACTCGGCCAGAATTGGTGTGTAAAATAAGGATCTATTACCTAATATGTTTAACATATATCAATGTATGTCCAACTTGTCCATAATATTTACAGAGCTTAGACTTACTTACCAATGCATTTATAACCATGTGTGCCCATCATATTTCTAGAAATGTCTTTCATGACCGTCTGCTTTTTATTGTTATTTATTTGACTGTATTATTCTCATATTAAATACTTCATGAAGTTAAATCCATGCACGAGTTGTTTTTGTTTAAAGGTACATAACTACACATTTACCTCGCTGTGGATAAATCTAACCTTGTTCACAAAAGAGTCCATGTATTATAAGACGATACAGATAGTCAACTGGCTGTTTGTTTCCATTGTAGATAAAAAAAAAATGCATTCGAAGTAATTATGCCCAAGATTGCACAAAAACTTGAAAAAGATCGTCGAAAAACAAATTTCCATTTGTAAAAATGTTGACCGACAATTTGGTGGACTTAAGTTAATTTTTATACTATGTATGCAATCATGGAACAAACACAAACAATTCTATTTTGAGTGGCGAAAATAATTATTGCACATTTACATGAAATTTAAACCTGTGTTTTGTCAGGATGAATTCTGCAGGATTAATAGAAGGATCAAGTACAAGGTATACCATCGAAACTTCAGCTACATTTACGATTAGTCTCGTCAAACATTTGGGAGTCTATTACGTTCAATATACTAGTAAAACCTGGAAAATTTTATGAATGTGTACATTTTCGATTTTTGGCGGCCATCTTGGTGGCCATCTTGAATATATCAAAATGCTCAATGATGACAAGGTTGCATCATTTGGTTTCTATGAAAGGACATGTTAAAGAACCATTTTATGCAAAAACATTTTGTGCATACTATTTTTTGGGGTTAGGCCACTTTTTGGTACTTGGCTTACTGACTAGTAGTCTCACCACTGTCTACAGATACTTGGTGCTTATGTACCTCGTATAATGTCTAAAACATGATTGATTTACTCTCGATCATAAATGTTGAGCTCTTTGCGCCACTTAAGCGAGTATAATGAGTGTTGGACGATCTCAAAGTCTGTGAGGCTTATAATCTCAAGTTGTGCTTTGTTGTGTGGTTTGTTGTATTGCCTTGGCCGTGTCTCATTCAACATAAACAACATAAACATCCCCATCAGTGTTATATCAGTCATGAAAATAAGGTAGACTTACAAATGTGAAGTTTGCCAGCTGTAACACAAATGAGAGACACAAGGCTTGTAGCAATATTTCAACGTACTATTGGGTGTCCAAAAAGAAAGTATACAGGTTCAGTGCATTGTTATCAAATCGCTACATTCTAGTATCGCATAGAAAGTTTGGGCATGGTTAGACAAAAGAAGTAAGTTGTTCCTGCTACCATTTTGCAAATTGTTACTTGGTACATGTTTTTCAAAAATGTTAATTTTCCAAAAAAAATACATTTTTTAACCGCAACGTCATTTTGACGTTATTTACGACGTTTTCATCCTGTCCGTCCGTCAGAAGTTTCCCGTCTTGCACTTGTCCCTTGAAAGTGTTGATTACATTTACACACAATTCTCAAAACTGATCTTCTAAAATTGCCATTGGTGTTTCTCAGGAGAAAAGTTGTGTACACTACATGTATTAGCTTTGGTGTGTACATTAGTTAGCGCATTCGGATATTCTCAAAGAAAAAGCCATTTGGACAAAGATCCGGCTTCAAGACGGACAAATTAAGTCACACAAAGTGGTATTTCCTAGAAAGGTATTAGACGCCAAATGTTTCGTGGACTTTATTCAACACCGTATATCGCAATATGTGACTCTGACACATCTCACATCAACCACGCATTGATCATTCAAAACAAGACATTTGCTGCACGTTTGTGTTCAGACATGAACTTGCTTGGCAAAGGCAAGTAACATAATGGGTTTACTTCTTTCTATTTGGCTATTTGAATCGCAAGTGTACAGCCATAGGTAAAAGAACATGCCTACGCTCATGATGAACATCATATATGTAATATCAGTTTAGGCATCAAATTCTGTGAAATGTAATCAACACTTTCAAATAACAAGCCACCGATAATGTATTTACAAAACATGCTTACTTTTATTGTTGACGTACTCCATCTTGAATTATGCGTGCATTTAGGCAGTACAGTGCTACTACACAGTGACATTTCATACACGAGATTCACTTATCCTTGAAATACCGCGTTCAATACTACAGGATAAGAAGATGGATTGCTTAGTCTGGTTCACAGATGACATAGGGATCAAGGGCAGTGAGCTCCAGGCTAATGGATTGCTCTACATGATCATAACTACGGAGGACCGTGCAATCAATCACAATGAGCACATGTATCAGGTCGTTCACAGCTCAAGATATACCCAAATGACTTAAAGAGGCGTTTCCTATAACTTTGATCGTTTAAATCGATTCAGGAATATTATACATTAAATGAGACTCATTATTGCTTAATCTCCTCCAATTTTCAACAAAAAGCTTCCACTAATTAACTAGAATAGAATGAAAACATATTTCCGTAACGAGCCAAAACAGTCACGAGTTGTTTCCCTTTGACCATATAATTATAAATCGCTGGAAGCGATAAATTATTATTGCATGGTGATTTAATTATATTTTTGACATTATATAGAGACATATTTGTGCACACTTTATTCTGACAAATTATGATAATTGATAGTTTTTGTCCATTTAGCTCATTTACTGTGATAGTTGAGGCAAATATGCTAGTTATAGGGAATGCAACTTTAAAAATCGACATTGAAAACTCGTCATTATCCCCTACTCAGTGTGCAGAATCACGTGATCAAATCGATTGAAATTAATGCGGTTTTACGCTCAAAACTATTGCGATTTCGTCTGCTTTCGGTGAGTGTTTCCTTGATTATAACGATCGTGCATTTAATATGGTTATATTATATAGCCTAAAGTACATTCCGTATATCTAAGAATACCCGGCAAGTACCGAGTTCGCTCTATCTTTAGCTGTTTTTAATTGATGCTCAACCAAATGCAGTTTCCAACCGAGTGTAATAATTTGGTCGAGCATCAACGGTGAACCGACGTCGTCATTTAGAATTTAAGATTTACTTATTTAGAGTGTTTAAAAAATAATGCATGAATACTGTCATCATTTTTTGTATCGAAAAATAGAAGTTTAGAGTAGACTTCGGATTTACATGTAATAAAATACCACAAACGTAACACCAATTGTTTAATTTTGTATTTCCTTCAAATGGGTAAACCCGAGATCTTATATCTTTTAAAAGTGAAGAAAACTATTTAGCATTTCTAAAAAATCAGAATAAATTCAAGTTCTTCCAAAAAGCCCGAAAAAGGTATTGACTTCTTGCTTAGGTTAGTTAGTCTTCATTTTTTTCATAGTCCTTTGAAAGCGTGTTTCATTCATCCATAGCGGCAACACAAGCTCGCAATGCTGGGATCCTCAATATTGTCCTTTTGCTTCTCTTCAACATTTTGGAAGACGTACATTAACTGGTCCAAATCTAACTTATTCAATTCTCTCAGTTTAGCCTCCAGAATCGGATCCGTTCGACCTTTGTCCGTTGTATGTCCTCCCGCGTGTGGCAGCGCAGACGGTCTTGCTGGTTCCGTGGCAGGGTACCCGGAAGATGTATTTACACCAGAACCGGAAGTAGATGAATTATTTCCCTTCACATGTTCATTATCGTAAGAATTACTGACATACTGCTCCAGTATTGCCAATGTTTTGTTGATAAAATATTGTTTCTCGTAATATTCAAATGAGGTCTCGTTGTTTGTTGTTGAATTGACGCTTAGTTCGGTATATTGAGCCGTAACATCTCGCTTGTCGCGTGACTGGGATTGTGAGAATATGTTTGAAAGTGCTTCGTAGAAAGTTTGAATCTTCGCTGCCAAGGAATCTGAAAGAAACAAAAATACATTCTGGTATCAGTTTTCTGAACACACGTGTATTAATACTAAATCGGTCAGAGAAACCAAAACCACGTCATCACGAAGCTAACAAGAAAACAGCTGAATACCTTCCTCAGTAAACGCTAATGTCCCGGTGGAAGTCTAGCTTGTCCATAAAAACAAGCTACATCAATCAGGGACCATTATTGTATTAAAGTGTTGTAATTATAATAGATCTATTACTTTGTTTATGGTGGTAAACAAGTTATTATGATTTTAAAACAATTATGCCTTGATGAACTTAAACAATATTTGTGTTGCAGCAACTTGGAAGTTTGGGTTAACATTTTAAAAAAGGCACTCAATTACGTAGTCAAGATAATACCATGTTAAAAAATGTAATATGGTAAGTATTTTTTAATAACAAAAATAAATGTTAAAGTAAGAGTAAAAAATATAGCATTGTCTTTCTTTTGCTCAAAAAATCTAATCGCAGCGTCGCTTCGAATTATATTTTTTGCTCTGGTTTTGAAACTTTATAATAATACACGCAAAATAAAATGCAATGTCATTCTACTTATATATATGTTTTTCAAATACACTCATTTATCACGTACTATGGACATATTATTTACAGGAATTTGATTTCAACTGTGTGTAAATTTAAGAGTTTTTTTCCTAGGGTACATAACGGCACTATCCGTGACTAGGAAAACGAATTATTTTACCAAAGTTAAAATCAAAAGCCTATGCCGCAAATCCAAATTATATTAACCAATATTGAATGTATTCATGTCTGGGATATTTCCAATTTATAAATTAATAATGAAAAGAACAGTACGGAACAGACGTTTATTTTTTTTATTTGTGCGTACAGCACCTCAGCACAAACAAAAGTGTGTAATACATTTACCATTTATTTATAGATAATCGGCATATAAATATATCTTTAGCCATTTCAGGGAGGTATGTAATTCCTTGGCCATTTACATAGAAAAAATATATATGATGTTATAACGCTTGAACATTATGGTTGTAATAAATGATTGAAAAAATAAACCAAATTAGCGTTTCCCAATAGGTCGGCTCTAAACAAAGTTGAAACAACTTAAATATACACAGTCTGAGTGACGTGTTCTTACTTCGGGACAACATACATGTAGTATTACATTTGTACATGTACGTATTTCTTTATATCACATGACTTTCATTGCATACAGATTAGTATAGCCAGTACGTATAAAGTTATACGTACCACGTGTAGTATAAAGAATTGAGTTTTTCCAATAAATCAATGCGTATTTCGCGTTTTTAGTGTCATATCATATAAAGAATCTATCACTCGTTGTCAATTGATAAATTTATATTAAACTCGTTGTGGAAATATTATTATGCTAGCCAGAGGCTCGCTTAATAAAAATTCCAAAACTCGTTTAATATAAATTTATATCAATTGACAACTCGTGATAGATCCTCTATATCTCATGTGAATACACATGTAATTACATACCACGAAAACAGTACTTACAGTCTGCCGATTCCTCTTCTGTACCATATTTGTTGTCAGACTTTGTAGATTGTCTGAACTCCTGAATAGGTTGTCCTAACGTCGTTACTAGAATGACCGTCACTGTCAGTAAGATCATGATATTGTGTGTTTGTGCCATTCTCGTCCGATTGTGTTCAATTGTTGAAAATACGCAGAAAATATGTATGTCTGTCCTAACCAACACTCTAATGGCTAGGCTATATAGATGTTGCCTTCCTGAATCTCGTCTGCCAATTGTTATTTCCAATTCAAATATTATTCAGATCTCTCTTAGTCCAAGAGTTATTTCATAAAACTGCTTTACGTGTCACGGAAAATGTTTACGAATTGTTGCAGAAAAAATTATTTCACAAGTTTATATACGCTGAAAATGAATCACTATTCCCGCACAAGTTATATATTAACCTAATTTATTTCAAAATGAAGTAAAAGTATGAGTGTTTTCTCAATTGTATTATGAGTGTAACGTTGACGCAAAACTGAAGAAATTATTAAACTGTTTGTTTTCGGACCGCAGTTTGGTGAATATCTTGATCTCGGTTAACTCTGTTATTATTTACGGACGAAAGTTCTTCAAGTCATTACATTGTTAACTTAATCCTACATTTGTTGATTGAATTTTATCTTGTCCCTGTATTTAATGTCCGAACTATGATTTTCTTTTACTATGACACTTGTATAAATACGGTTCGGGTATAGCATGGCAAATTTGACACGAGCCTGACCTTTTGATTAGCATAATTTAACAGTCGATATATTACCTACGTTTACAACACCGAGTGTATGTTTTCATAATAGGGGAGTATCACGAAGACGCTCGGGATGTAATACAAACACAAATTTGAAATACCGATATCGCACGATTTGCTTGCGGAAATTGATATATTCAAAGCACGAACCGTGTAATATATTCTTGCATAAAGGTCAGGCTCAGGTCAAAATAGCCAAGCTATACTAAAGGTCGGTCGGGTGCGTGTTTTTGTGTGCCTATCTATCTATAAGGTATAGATACGTAAATGCATTGTTTATGTCGGGTGTTTGTACAAAGATAACACCGACATCTTGTTACCCAGCCTATAACTTTACTCAACAGTCACTATTTCATTTATACATGGACATGGCATCATCCCACTGTGATGCCTATAGTTCTCAGTGGTAGAGTGACCGCCTTGAGAAGAACCGGTCCATTTGAACCATACCTTGGCAAATACGAACTAAAATGGAAAAACGGATAACTGGCTTCTCTTCCCTCATACGTGTTTGATGAAGTCTATTGAAGTATACCAGGCCTTAAATCAAAACATGCCTACGGAATTACATGTATACAATAGCCACTTGTACATTTTTATATCACAAACTAAAGTTTTTATTTATCAATTGTTTTGCCCAATATAGAGATCTAGCTGTACAGATTTTGAAGGGGTGAACAACTGGGGACGTAAAAACTGTAGTTTGTGATATAATTCCCTAGGCCTGTGATCCAAACAACACTACATTGAATTTTGTATGCTCGTGCCTGATAGTCAACAACTGGATCACAGGGTCGGTTACAATTGTATCTCGTGCCCAATACAAACACATATATCGATGGCTTAGAACCAGAAGGTCGTAACTACCTCTTACGACCTTATAAGACTCATACATATTTGAAATCTGCTTCACAAGGCGCTTCTTATGAACATATTTTCATGAAAATCTTAAATTGTCATGTTGACCAAACTGAAGTTTAAAAAACGTGTTTTGCCATAGGTAAAGAGTAAATTACAGACAGTTTTCTCTTGTTTTCTCAATATATCGATTTGGTAGTTACGACCTTCTTGTTCTAAGCCATCGATATGTCAAATTATGCGATTTGCATCAGCTGCAGCCAGCATCTGTATAATGTGTGCGAACAATATCTAGCTTCTGAAAACAAAGAAAAAAGAATAACTCTAAAATCCCTAATTTCCATCAGTCATTGTCGACTTAAAACGTTCTCCTGGGCATGCATACAACCCTGTCAATAGACCATTTCCCTCCTTGGACGTTTGCACTATTCAATGGACCCGTTTTAATCATTATTCTTACGAACGCACTTAGAACTGTTCGTACGAATTGTTTTACGAATACTTGATTTTTTACACTAGTACCTTCGCTATCATACATACTTATTCAATGGCCTTTCACACGTTATATATATATAGCCATATGCATTTTTTAAAGTGTATAGAGCTATATCGGCAGATATTTTTAAAAAAAGTTTCAAAAACTGAAAAACAATTATGCTTTCATATCCATTAGATCATTTTCGCATCAGTTTTAACAGAAACCCTCGCTGTGATTTATTGGACATTCAGACTGTCCATTTTCATACGAAAGTGTTCTAGAACACCCTATGAAAGAATCGTCTATTTTTCGACGATAGAATCAAAGTACACGGAACCCAATCCAAAGTTTTAATTTGCAATTAAGGTAGTCTAGTATCATACTAAAATCAATGCAAGTAATTATTTTGACATTGAATGACTGTTAGAATATAGCTCTAAACACTTTAAGTCCTATATTGTGGAAAATTACATGTAAAAAGTGGTCAGTTACAACATAATGTTTGAGTACCGAGTATGTAACGCACAATTACGTTATCGTGGCCATATTGTTGTGGTCTACAGGGTGCCGTTTTATCAACGTACTTACGGAAATCGTAAACTTACGTTCAGATTTAGATTCAGTATAACCATTTAACAACTACACATTGGGGACATAAATTGTTTGAGGGAATTCATTAAATAAACCTTTATTAGTATATCAGCTCTATTACCACATTTTATAGATGTAAAGGTATTATAAAGAAATTAAATTTGACCATAAGTTTACGATTTCCGTAAGTTCGTTGATAAAACAGTGCCCAGATGCGCAAGTATACTCTGGGTGGTGTTATCAAGGTTGTTAACTAGCTATATTGACACATCTAGTATGTGAAAACTTCAAGGGAGGCAACACGTAAACAATAGGTGAGGCACCTGTGCAATGACGTATATAGAAAACCACACGATTTTAGATCCGAGCAGAATAGACATTTATTTCAGGTTTGAATATATCCATACAACAAACATGTAATGCACATATACACATCCATGTAATAATAAACATATATAATAAACGTACATAAGTTTCGTATAAAGATTTATTTTAATAATTAAGTTTACAACTTAATCTCTGAAAAGTTCAAGCCATAGACATTACTATTATTCTGTGGTTCCACCTAAGAAAAATTTGAGTTTTTTTCGTTTATAGGCCACCATTCAGTTCAAGCAAAATAATATAACCGTGTATAAAACATGTAATTATTCATTTTCAATTTGGAGCCTCCCGGGTATACACTTTCGATTATGCACCAGTCAGTTGCATCTTCGCCCCAACTTCCCGGTGATGGGCGGCGGTTAATCGGGGAAACTGCTGCCGTTGAAATGTTGCGATTTTTTTCTCCGTACCACAGTACCACTACCCCAGGGACAATATCTAGTTGTCAGGGGCCGGGGAAATGAAGGAGAAATGGCGGGTATTTTGACAACACAAAATGAAAAAAAACTGGCCTATCGGGTGGATGCAACCATGTGTTTATAATTAATGATGCTATAAGAACAAAGCAACTTAACCAGACAAATTACTCATTGACTATAAAGTCTTCTATATTGAAAATAGTTACAGTCCCATGCAAGTGTTATGGTCACTGTTACGGCTTATTTACCGTACGTAGTGTTTGATTTTAGACTCATCCATCGCTCAGTGTGATCAATTTAAGCGCGGAAAAGTGAAACATGATAAACAAAGAGCGGAGATAACAAAGCTCACGAAGTTTTTGGTTGCGGTTAAAATCATGGGGTAAGTTTTTGTAAACTTCGGAAGTTTATCACTCAGTTAAAATTGGTGGGAGGTGGGAGATGTAAACAAAGCATCTGAATGACGTCACGGTTAGGTTACAGACCGACTCTCCCTACATAAGTTAAGGGTCAACTATGTTGTTGTATTGTACGAGAGGTGTTCATGATGTAGGCATTTGATTTCAACTGGGCGTAAATTAATTATTCTTCCTTGTCACACTGATAGTCCCTTGATGTACCCTAAAAAGAAGAAAGGTGGGGAGATCGCCATCCTTATCCGCAACGGAACCGGAAACAGTTGGTATAAATTCTCGTAGCCGTACCGTTCCGTACCCGCAGATCAGGTTAACTGCTATGTAGCGACCGGGCATCGGCCTTTTATTTAAAACGAACATATTTCATTCAACACCAACATGAAACGGTCAAAAAAATTGTTTTCTGGAAATCGATGTTGAAGCAAAGCTGCACATGTATCGGAAACAAGTACATGTGTATGCTGGTATTGGAAAAATGATAACTAGCCACGTCATAAAACTGCAATAGATATTATGAGTTTAATATGTATGTGTACTGTAGGTAAGTGCATTGATCTATCTGTAGTGCAGTTGAGAGTTGTTAAAACAAAGTAAGCAGTGAGGATATGAACTGTTATAATGCTTGGCATGTGACTTTCCTTCCCTTCCCATAGTGTTGGGGCGAATCGTCAAAGGAACTGTGTATTTACTGTAGTTTGCTTAAACAGTATTATAATGAGACATGTTTCGGATCTTATTGCATGGTCACATTCAACCCATAACATGTTTATTAGAGATTTGCCCGTCTTGATAAGGTATTTATAATGTTTGCTATTCTGAAAGTTACTACTGATATAGATAATGATATGGATAAAACTGTTATAGATAATGCACCAATTAATTGAAACCATCTCG
Organism: Spisula subtruncata; assembly: GCA_963678985.1. Classification (NCBI taxonomy): domain Eukaryota; kingdom Metazoa; phylum Mollusca; class Bivalvia; order Venerida; family Mactridae; genus Spisula; species Spisula subtruncata. The sequence continues at coordinate 28,089,394 of OY787673.1, read as the reverse complement.
CGTGGTGCCCGGGTACGGAACGGTACGGTACGGCTACGGGAAATTATACCAACTATTTCCGGTTCCGTTGCGTTTAAGGATGACGACCTTCTTCTCTTTAAGGTACATCACGGTACTATCGGTGAACAAATAGTTAATTTACTTTATTTGCGGTCAGCTTTCTGCTGATATGTAACAGACATATCGTATATAAGTAACATTCATTTTCGACATGTACAAATAATTTTTTTTTTCAATTAATTTAAAATTTTGAATCTTAAGTGGGATTCGATTCATTATTGAACGGCTACATTGTTTAATTTTGTCTAACCACGTGCAAGTTTTCTTTGTGATAACCGAACGTAGAGATTGGATAAAAATGTACCGAAACTTTATACTTTCTTTTTGGACATCCTGTTCTACTTATGTTTCAGTTAGTTGATATTTTACTCATGACTATGTTTGAATAATCTAATAAACACCCAGTTTATCAATAGTTCAAAATTTGTTAAAACATTTCAGGCTGTTTCTTTCTGGACAATGAGAACTTTTGTCTTATAGTTAGAGTACCAACAGATGGAACCACTATTCGTCGGGGAATTACCTACCATATAGTTTTCTTTCTGACAAACGTGACTTTATTTCTGTTCTTTTATTACAATTACCTTGCACACATCGCTGGCTTTGAAAGAGAATGTCGTAAGTACAAAATCGATATTTTGAGAAAACACTGTACGAAAATCATCTTTATTAGGATAAAACTAGCTGTTTCAACTTCATTTTGGTCATCTAGACAATTCCGATTTTCATAAAAAGGCTCATTAGAAGCGCCTTGTGATGTTGATGTTAAATAATTTTTTTTTTTATGTACCAGTCTTATAAGGTCGTATGTAGTACTTGCGACCTTCTCATTCTAAGCCAGTGATATGTTTAAGTCAAAGAACGATAGCTAATGCAGATACAGATAGCGACAAGGTTAGCTTTTGTGATAACTCTTCATCCGTCGTTCGTCTGTCTACACTTTCTTCAAACGACTTTGTAAAGTTGTTAAATGGTTACGGTTTGTTGATTAATTAGGTCACATGGTCCAAACAGGGTTGTTTTTTTTAAAAATATACAAAATGCTAGATTAAGATTTAGGTGCAGTAATGCCTCGTTTCGGTCACTTGAGGAAACCGTTTTGGTATGTTTCGCCGTTTTAGGCATGGGTTTCTGTCGTCGTCCGGGGACAGTAATAACTTGGCCAAGTCATAGCAATGCCTTGTGTGGATGGTCACCGATTTGGCATATCTTTATGACACAATGTTGTTCAGCTTTTTACAGCAGGGACTTTGACATTCATTTTTGAACAGGGAGCTTTAGCGAGCTGGTCAGTGTACAGGCATTAAAAATATACTGAAGAAGATTGCGAGCTAAAACTAGCTCCAATTGCGCATTACTTTGTCGCATAATCTTTAGCCGAGACAGTGTTTATTATGTTGCATGATGACTTAGTACTTTATTGCAGGAAGCTTGGTAAATGTATCGACACAGCGATTGTATTATGTTATGTAAGCTAGGTTACCATCCGGTCAGTGATAAACGCTCAACGTTTAAATACTGCGAGTAGTATGAGCAGTAGAGGTAATAATGTATTAACTAGATGCTGGAACATACATATGGGCGTTTAGGTGGCATATGCCCTCACATGCTTTATGACAGGAAAAATATTTTTCTGACGACAGGAAAAATCCCTGTTCTTCCAGTGCCATCGGCGCTTTGATTTGTTAGGTTATGCTAAGGAATTACTAGTACGTCGTGTATTTGTTACATGCGATGTTGTTTAATATGTTTTCTATGTTCGGCTGGTTGAGCTAATTGCTGTCCTCCTTGTACGACTTTCTCATAATTAAAAAAAAACTTTTTTCATCACATTGTTCTTTATACGTCTAAGTGTTTTTCAGTTTAATCAAATGGATCTAAACATGTGCAAATCTATTTGCACTTTGTACGATGACTGCAAGTCAGTCCTCTATCGCGTTCGCATTAATAGGTGCTGGATAACTAGTTACGCCAACCAAAGTGAGTATGAGGGAGACAGTTATACGATAGTTTCTCCCCCGTGTGAAAGTACAAGAAATACCTTTGAGGTGTATTTGTGTGAAGCCGACGACGCAGATGACTAAGTAAACCACCGAATCTACTGGAACTCTAAACTGAGAATCTATTTGAACTATAAACTGAGAATTCACTTGTCATGAACGTTTCTTCATTCTACACTCGTCGGCTAAGTAAATGAATAAAATCTATCTATCTAAGTGATTTGCCGTTGACAATACTTTTGCGATATTACCGTTTTGTACCATCACGTTTTTGTAATCAAATGTTAATCAATCTGTAACGTAATAAAATATCAACATTTCAACTGTATTTGAAAAATATTCAACTTGATCGGTCCAATATATAAAAGCACACTTGATTTGTCTAGTGTACAGTCATAGCCATATAGTCAAAGGAAATATTTGGTAAAGCGTAAAAGTGCGTTCGTTTATACAAAATGAAAAACAACAACGGTATCATTGTGTTTAATTTTAATCGCAATAAAAAAAAATCATGTAACAAGGCAACGTTGTCACGCAGCAGTCATTTACACCCAATCAATCAACCAATAATAGTTCCTACGTCAAAGTCACTGCAATGGATAAACAAACGATGTATACCTTCTTGAATACCTTCTTGAATGATGGGGATATTCATATAGACCCTTTAGGGTTTATCTTCCCCTCAATTGCTTCCTAAATTGTCGCCGGCTTTGTTTGTTAACATATCGTAACGTTAGTAATATCGAACCCGTAACCACCACGCAGGGTCCTTGTCCAAGAAAGATTTAAAGGATTCAACACTTTGCAGTAACAATTTGCTCATCAAGATCGTTCCAGCCGTTTACATATTGCACACTGGAAATACCAAACGTGCATACATATTTACCTAATCGATAGTTTCAGTACAGGTTCACTTTATTGGCACACGTGGTAATTTAACATGTGCTTATCTTTATAATGTAGCATATTCGTCATAACCCCCAGAGCAGCCTTGGAATGTTTGTAAATGGCGTTTCTTGGTAAAGGGGTGCAACTGTGACAAAACTCGGACTGTACAAAATCCAGACTTTTTCAGGAAAATCCATGATCGGTTGTTTTGATAACGATTTTTTGTCTCGAAATATGCGAATATGTCATTTTTATGTGTCCTGAAAGATCTGGTACATTGGGCTCAAGAACTTTATTGATGTGCGATGCCTGTATTGAGCAATGTCTAACGGTCATGCAATGTCAAAATAATTACTTGCATCGTTTTTAGTATGATACTAGATTACCTTAATTGCAAATTAAAACTTTGGACGGGTTCCGTGTACTTTGATTAAATCGTCGATAAAATAGACGATTCTTATAATTTCAACCGTCGACTTCGGATGTTCTAGAACACTTTCGTATGAAAACGGACACTGCGCATGTCCATTAAATCACAGAGAGAGTTTCTGTTAGAACTGAAGCGAAAAATGATCTAATGGATATGAAAGCATAATTGTTTTTCAGTTTTTGATTTAAAAAACAAACAATATCGTCAGATATAGCTCAATACACTTTAAATACACACTATTGTTTGTCGAAGGCCACATGTCGAAGGTTTTCAAGTTGAATAGTACATCGCGATGCTAGTTTGACGACCAGTATTGTTTATTACCAAACATTTTTGTTGAAGCCGATTTAACAATAAATTTGAAATAGATCACACCATTTTTAACTATCGATATGTAACGGGCGATATAATTAGCCATCGCTATTCTTAAATTAAATAAGTTCACTCAAAACAAAACATATAAAATATATTACATGATATATTGCTTAAGGCGTAGACTATTATAAAATGACAATGCTTTATTTAAAATATGATTTTGTCTCTCGCATGTACTAAATTTAGCATGTGTGTATTTTGGGCCGGTGGTCTTGTATTACAATAATTTTGAGTTGAGTTGAGAGTTGAGAGTTGAGTTGAGAGTTGAGCAAAAAATTAATATATTTCAAACAAAACTTACCCTACTTCACAAATGTAGTACTGTAGTCCATCACACAATGCATCGTTCCAGTCAAAATTGAATGAGGTGAGGAAAGCCAAGCAGTCTTCTTCTATGTTGTTATATTGGTTTGGTTCACCGGGATGCCAAAATGACGTAGCGTTATCTATTCTGTTGAATACACAAACAATACAATACAATACAATACAATACAATACAAACAATACAATACAAACAATACAATACAACGCACCATAACCCAATACAATACAATACAATAAAATACAATACAAATTATTAATTGCATTAGCAATTACAAAATAATACAAACTATAGAATGGCATGGGTTTTTAACTTAACTGAAGAGCATGCATACATGATGTTAAACATACAATTATATGATATAACGACACAATATGAGATAGTTATAATACAATTTTAAACAAACTAATCTTATAATTAAGCCACCAGACCGAACTACAGATCTTTCAAAGACAAACGAGAAGCGGTGTAAATAAACTATCGTCCGGAAGGTAAACTTTGTTTATTAAGGTTTAACTGGATATACCTGAGTTAACGGTATTCACCGCTATTCTTTCGAATGGGAAAGTTCCTTCATTAGTATTACTTATTGAATACACTATAACAAATATGAACATGTTGTTTATGATTAATCTAGCTGTATGTTGACATACACGCATGCACATATATTTTCATATTTTTCGCAATTGATGAATAATCCATATGGCCATAAGGTCTTACTTATACTAATGAGAACAAATTTTGATGAAGCTGGTTACCTACGGGTTGACTTTTTCACCCCAGTTCCAGACACCCTCTGTGTAAATATCATTCCCAAACGTCCAGAATTGTTCGTCTTGGCCTGTAGAAACAAGGGACAGCTTTTTCATAGCAATGAATAATCCATATACGGGTACACATGTGTGCCTACGTAGCTTGATGGTTAGTATGCATGACATCTAGTCCGGCGACCCAGGTTCAAATCCAGGTGGAGGCTTATTATAATAATAATAGCAGCCATATTTCAGAAAAAGGCAATTAAAGGCTATGATCAGTATAGTATAGATAATTTGACACGATCCTGACCTTCAATTAGCATAATTTAACGGCTTATACATGGTATATATTCATAAACTCGGTTGCATGTTATCAAAAGCGTGGCGCATCACAAAGATGCTCGAGGTGTATTTACACACACAAGTCCAAAATACACATATTGCAAGCTTTGCTTGCGGAAAGTGTTATATTCAAAGCTAGAACCTCGCAATAATGTTCATACATAAAGTTCAAAACCAGGGGCCTTATTCACCAACGTTGTAAGTCTCAAATTCAGACTTAGACTTAAAATTGACAACATTTATAATCACTGCCATTTCTTTGAAATTGGATTTAACCATGCAAAATTTTATCTGATTATTTCCTGTTACCCACTGAACATGTTTACCAATTTATATCAAAATCGGTACATTTAATACAACATGAGGGCGAATAGAACATTTGGCAATATAAAGTCTAAGTCTGAAATTAAGACTTATAACGTTGGTGAATAAGGCCCCAGGTCAAATAATCCAAGCTATAAAAATACTTAAAATATCTATACGACCAAAACTCCAATTTAAGGTTATGCCATTTTCAAGCTTGATGAAATAACAAAGTGCTGGTCCAAAAAGACCAGCGTTTGATTGAAACATTAATATATCACAGGCCTAAGAGGTTATATCACAAATACGAGTTTTAACATCCCCAAATTTTCACTCACTCATAAGATAAAATAATATAATACTATATTGAATTGATGAACAATTGAAGAAGTAAAACTTGTTGCTTGTGACACAATTTCTTAGGCCTGTGAATATACGTACATATTTGACAGTGCAGTGTAACGTTATACCGTTATTAATGTTAGAATATGGTAAACAGTTTTGATAATTATGTAAATGTATTCTTATAATCATAAAATAAGAATTATAAGAACCAACCAGGATTGAGTTCCGCTAGGTGTCGCTTTATGAAGTAATTCTCCTCCTTTGTATCCACAACAACCAATTGAGACTCGTTCCTATAACAGTCTTGCTGCAGGGAGAAGACGATATAAGATTGATGGAAAGTGAACGTGAAATCTATCTGATTTAGATTAGAACCAATGTATGCTATTTTCGATTTAATTGTCTTATCTATCCTAGCCACCGGATAATCCATATGGGCGAAGCCCCCAGAAGAGTTTTAGTACTTTTAGTGTTTGGGGGATAGTGCATGATACAGAAGTTGCCCCAATTCCAGAAGCATCCCTGGTTCTTTTACATGCCAGGTGTATATCACCTATATATGGGACCTCAGTTTAAAGTCTCATCCGAAAGACTATTAGTAATTTTAGATGACCAGCCCGGGATTCGAACCCACAACCCCGAGATCAGTAGTGACTACAAGTCTTGCGCTCTACCGACTGAGCTAAGCGAGCTGGTATTCTTTACTACCTTACACTGATAGGATCTGATGACACTCCGTATGGGGTCATGTGGATGTGAATTTTACATCATCCAATCAAATCGCTACTTTCACAAATCTGAAATTGCAGAGAATCTCTCTGTGGAACTAACTAATTTAAAGGGGAAGAGTTGGATTTTTATAGAGCTTATACTATACTGACTTAAGTACACACACAGGTGAATAGCCATACTATTACATGTTCTAGATAGGTCATTTGAACGTGACCTCTTATGTAGTGTAGTCAGATCTAATTAACGGCAGAAAACAGAATACAGAATACGTTATTATCGTAAACAAAACCGTTTCTTGACAAAGAACATGAACATAGTTACAAAGCATAATTGCATAATATTACATCATACAAAACACAATAACAAAAAAGTACATACATTTTTTTAATTAACGGCGTAAAGGAATGGATCAAATGTTAGGATCTGATTATAATGAGATTGACGTGAGAAGGAGCGCATGATGTTAAACGTTGTTGTTCACAGGTAACTGTATCATTGACATCACCTACTAGTATATGTTTTATCAATAATACAGTTTCCTTAGAGACAGCCCGCTTAGCTCAGTCGGTAGAGCGCGAGACTAGTAGTCACTACTGATCTCGGGATTGTTAATTAGCCATCTAAAATTAAAACCTATAGTGTTTCGGATGAGACTTTAAACCGAGGTCCCATGTATGGGTGCTATACACCTGGCATGTAAAAGAACCAGGGATGCTACTGGAAACGGGGCATCTTCTGTATCATGCACTATCCCCCAAAAAACTAAAAGTACTAATAAAACCTCTTCAGGGGGCCTCGCCCAAACGGATTATCCGGTGGCGAGGATAAATAAGACCATTAAAACGTGTCTCCTTAGGTAGTTTAAATAGACCTTTCGGCAAATGCTAACCCATTAGAGTGCATGTACTTCATATGTAAAATGGCTGTATTTTTCTAAAGGAACAGCAATAGAAGAGGCATGCAGTGATGTGATACAAGTTATCTGGGTGGAATATCCTGGCTCTTTCCAAACATTCATATTTGTTCTTTAACCTTCCCGGTATGTATGTATAGCGCCGATACTCGCGAGACTACCTCTGGATTGCCAACCAGTTAATCTCTAGTTGGGTAGACAAAACACTGAAAATAATTTCATCAATATGATAAACATTTATTTTCCTTCTACATTAATTTAAGTATAGATGAACCATGTTTTTCGAGCCGTGACTAATTCATGCAGGGATGTTTATTTGCCCTCAAAGGGACGTATAGGTATAGGGTATGCATTAAGATTTAAGGTGATTCACCTGTGTTGGATTTTTCTGTACAAGCTTTATAAACCTGTTATATTTATAAAAAAACATTTACAGCAATCATTTTGGAAAATCCCAACAGTTTTTCTCGGCTAGTTTTTAAGGTATTCTTGAATTTTGAGGACAACCCCTAAAAAATGAAAATTGTAATTTGCCGAAAAAGTTTTGATTAAATCCTCATAAAATTTGGTATACTTAAAAATTTCGTATATAAGGAATCAAACATTAAAGTTTATGTTATACTGTGCAAGTTATATTATTGTTAAAATGATATTTTAAAACTTTCGTTTTTGAGTTTAACATGAAAAATGCATGCAACAAGTAGGGTGACAAATATTGAAGTTTCATGCAAAATTTCATGACGATTGATTGGGTAGTTTATTTTAATTGCACTTTAAATGATTTCAGAAACGCTGAAAACAGGGGTGGTTACAACATTAATCAACGTTTTGCATCTGTTGTATTCGTATTTTGCGATTATTCTATTTTCAAAATTAGTGCACTATTCAACGTGCTGACAGTTTTAATTCGTGTTCTTCTGCGTGTATTAGTTTATATTATTCAGGAATAAATGCAAAAGAACCGTCTACTTAAATGCTCGGGATATTGTTGTTTAAAACTATTGAATAATTTTGATATGGGCGCATAGAACTACGTTTAACTACGTTGTAACCAATTCGCTAGATTAGGTATTTTATATCATTTGGAATAAAACATCCGTAGGGATTGAACTAAGTGTGATTCTGTATTTTCATTGAAAGTATATAACCGTAATAACTATTCAGTACAATTGCGATTTTAAGACAAGGGAAGATGCTGAAAAATTTTAAGCATTTTGTATTATTTAATCTCGGTTGTAAGACGTTCACAATACACCTAAGTTACTGTGATTTTTTAACTTCCACCAAACTCAAAAGCGGTGAAACACCTTAAACATTATAATTAATTTGTGATCAATGAGAGTAACCAATCCATGGCTATGGAACGCCTTAACTGTCTTATATTAGCAAACAGTTCGATAGTATGTCAATATCGCAGAACATAAATGCATGCGACCACTATATATATAATGGCAACATTTATATATGTATATAAATATAAAAGATGAATATATAATGACAAAACATAAATATTGTATGTTAATAAATGGGCGATTTGATATTAGCCCTGATATTTGTTCAACGTCTGTCCCGAGGACAAATAACAGAGTTAATATAAATAACCCATTGACAATTTAATTAAATAAGTATCAATTATTTTAAAATTTTCTTCGTATGTAACAGCGAAAAATTTCAGATTTTTGCATCCAAATAAAGACCAAATTGTAGCAAATGATCTAACTAAGAAAATGAATATCCATATGGCATGTTTCCGTTCATTAATAAAAACGTTATAATATATACATTTTAGTGAGTAAAAATCGATTCTCCATAATTTCAGCTGAAAATCTATATAACTTCTTGGCATGTCTATTAGCCAATCAGATTGCTTTACAGGCGGGTAAATATTAATATCACTTTTCGGTCGCACGCAGTTATGTTCAGCGATATTGACATTATATCGAACTGTTTGCTAATATAAGACAGTTAAGGCGTTCCATACATGGTGTTTAACCAGGTATATTCACATACCATGACTGCAAAATGTGATGTTCTGTCACGGCTCAAAAAACATGGTTTATCTATACCATCCATTTGTTTGTTTTTCTCATAATGTTGTTATCCTGTTATATTTTGAGAAAACAACATTAAAACAAGAGGGTCCAAAGGGCCCTGGGTCGCTCACCTGTTTGGCCTAGTGACCTAGATTTTGGCCCAAATGACACAGTATCTAACTTGACCTAGATTTTATAGAGATAAACATTGTGACCAAGTTTCATAAAGATAGAGTCAAAATTGTGACCTCTAGTGTGTTCACAAGCTTTTTCAATGATTTGGCCTTGTGACCTAGTTTTTGACTCTGGATGACCCAATATCGAACTTGACCAAAATTTTAAAGTGATGATCAGTGTGATCAAGTTTAATAAAGATTAGGCTCAAATTGTGACCTCTAGTGTGTTCACAAACTTTTTCAATGATTTGGCCTTCAAAGGCTTGTGACCTAGTTTTTGACCCCGGATGACCCAATATCGAACTTGACCTAGATTTTATAGAGATGATCATTGTGATCAATTTTCATAAAGATTAGTCTCAAATTGTGACCTCTAGTGTGTTCACAAGCTTTTTCAATGATTTGGCCTTGTGACCTAGTTTATGACCCCAGATGACCCAATATCGAACTTGACCTAGATTTTATAGAGATGATCATTGTGATCAATTTTCATAAAGATTAGTCACAAATTGTGACCTCTAATGTGTTCACAAGGTTTTCCTTTGATTTGACCTAGTGACCTAGTTTTTGACCCCAGATGACCCAATATCGAACTTGACCTAGATTTTATGGAGATGATCATTGTGATCAAGTTTCATAATGATCAGGCTAAATTTGTGACCTCTAATGTGTTCACAAGGTTTTCCTTTGATTTGACCTAGTGACCTAGTTTTTGACCCCTGGATGACCCAATATCAAACTTGACCTAGATTTTATGGAGATGATCATTGTGATCAAGTTTCATAATGATCAGGCTAAATTTGTGACCTCTAATGTGTTCACAAGGTTTTCCTTTGATTTGACCTAGTGACCTAGTTTTTGACCCCAGATGACCCAATATCGAACTTGACCTAGATTTTATGGAGATGATCATTGTGATCAAGTTTCATAATGATCAGGCTAAATTTGTGACCTCTAGTGTGTTCACAAGGTTTTCCTTTGATTTGACCTAGTGACCTAGTTTTTGACCCCAGATGACCCAATATCGAACTTGACCTAGATTTTATGGAGATGATCATTGTGATCAAGTTTCATAATGATCAGGCTACATTTGTGACCTCTAGTGTGTTCACAAGCAATTGTGAACGGACGACGGACGACGGACGACGGACGGACGGACGACGGACGACGGACGAAGAGCGATCACAAAAGCTCACCTTGTCACTTTGTGACAGGTGAGCTAAAAATGGATGGTACTTAAATTAAGATAGAAGGAAAATAAGTCCTGAAGTAGCGCAAGAAAACAGAGTCACTTCTTTTTCAAAATATAAAATTTGTAATGAATACATACCACAGCATGATGCCAACTGGTCCTCAATGATGGTAAGTGAGCGAAATAGTAGCACGAGTCTGCATGTCGGACCCAATCATCCATACAAACAGCGGTCACTGTAAAAATTAAAGTAGAATTTCATACTTATTCGACGAGAAATACGACAATTGAAATCACGTACCTAACACCGGGGAAGGGTGGGGATTATATCTTTAAATTTCCATTTTCAATCCCGGTCAAAAATACCTGCCCCAGGACCATGTAGAAGGTAAAATCCCGATAAATTTCACTGCCCATATACTAGTGAAATAGTCACGCCTTTATTTCCAAGCTATGTTTGGCCCCGTACTCACACTGCAGTGCAGGGACATCGGAATGGTAAAAACACATGATGCCTGGAACTCCGTCCTTTCCCATGTTTATGATGTGGTTTAAACTGACTGGTACATAATTTGAAATAAAATCTAAATGCTCGCTCAATTTTTAAAGAACAACATAATTTCAATTTAAGTCAAAGTCAAGTTTATTATAAAAACAACGAATTTAATTCCTATTTGGACAAAAACATATAAAAAAATATTGCGTGAACCTACCTCCACAAACGATGCTGGACAAAATGAAAATATTACGTAACATCATAATATGTGATATGTCTTGTGTATTCTCCCAATTGAATATAAACTAACATATAAACACGGTTCTTAACCTTTGTCTATTTCTTATCTCTGTCTGTTAGGCCACTGTTAAATAATTTGTTAGGTTATCGTTGACATTGACCTTAGAGCCATATTATCAAAACTTACCTTGGCAGACTTTTATCATATAACAGGATGGGACCACCGGAGTTCTTTTCCCTTTTTGGTATTTGATAAGCTTTACTAAGTCCATTGAGCATTTTGTGCCTCGGCAATGTATTCCCGATGGAAATAAATGAGCTTCGGTAATAGGACCCACTGGCCTAGGGGAAGCTTCGTGGAAGTCCAGATACATTAATTGACATGGCGATTAATTCGCGAAATTCCACCCTGTGAGTATAGCTTGACGAATTTGACACGAACCTGACCTTTATGCACGAATATATTACAGGGTTCTTCATTGAAATGATATATCAATTTTCGCAAGCAACTCATGCAATATCGGCATTTCAAATTTGTGTTTTTTTACATCTAGAGTGTCTTTGTGATATACCCCAACTATGAAAACATACAACCGAGGTTATAAATACAGACAATTTATCTACTGTTAATTTCTACTAATCCAAAGTTCATGTTCGTGTCAAATTCGCCAATCTATACTAGTACCTTGTGTTGAAAATCATGACTCCATGGACTAGTTTCTACGTATGCGTCGTTTCTTTTTGGGTTCTGATTTGGAGGATGTCCACGTAATATTTGGGCGCCAACGTCATGCCAATCCATGACCAGTTGATAACACTGCATATTTTCCTCTACATGCGGAGACGTTTCGGGTTACATTTGAATGGTTTATGTTAGTTATGTTAGTACAATTTATGATACAGTTCATGAAAACTGGTTGGGATTATATATAATGTCGTTTATAACTGCAATTTGTTGAGAAACAGTTTTAGACTAAGTAAATCTCAAATGACTTCATGCGTTTGTAGCATAATAACTAGTTTCTACCTTTGTGAAATATTAGTTTTAAAAAAATCAAATTTAAAATCTAATTGCCAGATAATGATATCACCAGATTCCTTTTCAAAACATGATACGGAAAATATGTTTTTTCTTTTCCAAAAAATGTTAAAAATCACCAACTCTAGTTTCGATTGTAGTCGACTGTCATCGGCCATGTTATATTTTCCTTCAGTGATTGGCTGTTTTGTATCTCAGAAACTGGGGTTTGCATTCATAACAAAGCTCGGAGCAGTATGACAAATAGGAGACGGATTGTGTTTTAAGAAAAGGGCTATTTACCTTATTTTGTCGGTGACGTCATTTTGTTGTAATTACGGACTTTGCTCGAATCTGTCCATCTGAGGTTTCCCTTTTTATGCGTTTTTTAAACCTTTTATTATACATTATTTGCACAGGTGTCTAAACTGAATTTCTTAAATGCATGTACGTGTATATACTTTCTTTTCGAACACGCTGTACTTTCATTAAGTATTGAATTTATAATTGTGAGGTCAATTTGATTATCATAATAAATTAAATAGTGTATACAAAAATATAAATATCGTTTCAAAATTTTATGAGTTCATACACAGTCAATTGTATCATTGATAAAGACTAAAACGGATTTTTTTGTAACATTTTATTTTTCTAAAATCATTAGAAAAATATAACTTTTCCAAAACATTATGGTAAGAGTTCATATAGAATAAAATAAAACAATACAAATCACAGTATATGATTTATTCACTACACTGTATAACCAAACAATTATTCTATTGTCAAGTAAATAAACGATTGTCAACCAATTAACGGAGCCCCGTAGACCGAATCGCTGAAATCAGAAAATAGGTATGGTTCTTCTTTTATACAAAGTCAATAAATATAAGTGGGCAGCAGTGGCCTAGAGGTATAGCGCACGCTTCGGGAACGAGAAGCCCCGGGTTCAATCCCCGTCTGGACCACTGGTTAATTTCTCAGAGCAAGAATAACCCACACCAATGTGTAAGTTGGTAGGGTCTATCCCTGGGCGGCGCAGATCGATGTTGGGTTCCACGCCCAGTAACCAGTGACAAGGGGAAGTTAAAATGTCAAAAAGTGCTTGAGCGGGCGAACAGCTGTAAAGAGCCCTAGAAAATTGGTAACTTAACTTTTTTTTAACTTAACTTAAACGGTATTCTGACGCTGTCTTAAATGTATGAAATCGGTCTTGTGAAAACTGATATATTCGAGAAGTGTTGTTATTTACTCGTGTAAAACGGTCGAGGACCACATTACTTTGTTTGCATAATATTTCTTAATGTTCAAAACGTAGCGATTTTCTTTTCTCATATATCCTAAATACTGCCTTAAAGTTGATTAAAATATCAAATGCACAGTCAGTTGCATCCACGGCGCTGCCCCGGGGATGGGCTGGGATTTTTACTTTTGAGTTATGGAAAACCCAGCCTCCACGGCCTTGCCGGGACAACTGAATGTAAAATCTCCAGTATTTCCCCGCCCCCATGGCAACGAAATATTGTCCCCGTGGTATTGGTTCGGAGAATTTTTTCCAGCATTTCCCTGGCAGCGCGGGGGAGCTGGATGGTAAAACACGGCCGTTTCCCCGGTTATCCCCCGAGGATCCCCGGGGATGGGGGCAATGGATGCAACTGACTGGTGCATTACAAGGATATATAGCTTGGCCAATTTGACACGATCCTGACCTTTTGATTAGCATAATTTAACAGTTGATATATTGCCTACGTTTACAACACCGATTGTATGTTTTCCTAATCCGGGAGTATCACGAAGACGCTCGAGAAGTAACTTTACAAACACAAATTTGAAACACCGACATCGCACGATTTGCTTGCGGAAATTGATATATTCAAACAAGAACCTTGTAATATATTCTTGCATAAAGGTCAGGCGCAGGTCAAAATAGCCAAGCTATACAATCTTACTCGAATGGACACCTAAATGACTCGATATTTAGAACTACGTACGTACCATTTTTTATCAAAAAAAGATAATCAAAATTCGGACAGAGAAGGCTGCACACAACAGAATCCAATTAAACGAGCGCAGACTATATTTTCCGAACTAATTTTATTATATTGTCCGACCAGATTAAACTGAGACTCCTCGAAAAATTCGTTCAAATTCGGAAAATTCCGAAGTTATTAAAACATATACTTACAATTATAACTGGACTAACACGGGGATAACGGTATAAATAAATAAATAAATAAATAAATAAACGTATCAAATACAATCGAGTATCTTTAGGCGGACGTGCTTACGGACATTGATGGGTCTCAGTTTAATCTGGTCAAGCTACACTAGTTCTCATACTTACTGTTTTTCGCATATGTACAAATAGTTTAGATTGCAGTTTTTGTCATTCCACATGTAATTAGACGCAGTAAGCATTGCCATACAATCTTCACTGGTACCTCCATTCGGCTGCCCGGGAGACCAGTTTGTATATGGGCCGATGCTGAAACACAGGACATTTATTGGGGATAATTAAATCCAACATCTCCAAAGCGACCCTCTGTAGAGCAACGACCTCATTATAACAACACCTTTGAAGATTTCCTAAACTGACATCAACTATAAATTTAATCTCTGTAGAACAATAACCTCGGTACAACGGACCATATTTGCTGCTCCCAAATTGTAATGAGGAATACACCTAGCACGTACGTTAACGTTTTTCCAGTGAATACGTTCTATTGTGTGCGTGATGCACAGACCAGATTTAAAGACTATAACAAACACAGCACGTGTGTAATGGCACTTTATCCACGGTTCTCTAGTCTGTTAACATGTTGCTTATTAAACCGGATGTACGCCCGGTTACTCCGTGTGTTCTACATAGCGTGAGATTATGCATGTAAATATCAAAGTACTGAAAGCACCGTAATAAATACGACTCGACACAACATGTTCCAATTTATAAGTACTGATTATTTCATTTAGTTTACAACATGCATTGAAAGCAAAGGGGTAGAATGTTCGCGTCGACTGTGAGTGGTCCCAGTTTTAATCACAAACCACGTCATATCGAAGACGAAATAAGAATAGTATCAGTAATATCATTGCCCACGACGCTCAGCAAATAAGGGAAAACTTATACTCTTATCCATACCCTCACGATTCCCCTTGCACACGATGCTTAGCAAATATGGGAAAACTTATACTCTTATCCATACACTCACGATTCCCCTTGCCCACGATGCTTAGCAAAGAAGTGAAAACTTATACTCTTATCCATACCCTCACGCTTCCCCTTGTCCACGATGCTTAGCAAAGAAGTGAAAACTTATACTCTTATCCATACCCTCACGCTTCCCCTTGTCCACGATGCTAAGCAAAGAAGTGAAAACTTATACTCTTATCCATACCCTCACGATTCCCCTTGCCCACGATGCTAAGCAAATAAGGGAAAACTTATACTCTTATCCCTACCCTCACGATTCCCCTTGCCCACGATGCTAAGCAAATAAGGGAAAACTTATACTCTTATCCATACCCTCACGATTCCCCTTGCACACGATGCTTAGCAAATAAGGGAAAACTTATACTCTTATCCCTACCCTCACGATTCCCCTTGCCCACGATGCTAAGCAAAGAAGTGAAAACTTATACTCTTATCCATACCCTCACGATTACCCTTGCCCCTGATGCTTAGCAAAGAAGTGAAAACTTATACTCTTATCCATACCCTCACGATTACCCTTGCCCCTGATGCTTAGCAAAGAAGTGAAAACTTATACTCGTTCCCATACCCTCACGATTCCATCAGGTATGGGGTGTCGACGTGAACACTTGCGGTTGACGAATACGTAATCAGGGGTGGTATTCACAAAAAATCTTTAGTGAAAAGTTAAAATTTTCTAAATATTCCAAATTTTCCTCAAGTGTATCAGCTAAACAGGAAAATCAAGATTAACAATAATTTTCATTGTTTAGAAGCATTATGTAAAGAGCTACAGTAACCACATAGTAAACATGGATTATTTTTCATTTCTTGAGAAATATGTTCAGCTCAATATTTGAACGTTAGTCAAAATATTTAAGTTTTCACTTAAGATACTTTGTGAATACCACCCTGGTACCTTCAAGCGGACGTAGCTGAACGCATAACCAAACCGAATCACTTTGGTGTATTCTAGACCTATATACGATATTTAATACCGCGGAGACCAACGGAAATAGCCGAGACTCTACGAATTGTGTCGATGGTGAAAGTTGAAAGTACTTGTTTCACAATTCACTGGCTTAGAATGAGAAGGACGACCTGATAAGAATAATGCATGTTTGAAATCTACACCATTAGGCGCTTCCTATGAGGCTATTTTTATGAAAATCGGAATTTGTCATGTTGACCAAACCTTGTTTTACCATAAGTAAAGAGTGAGTGTCAGGCAGTTTTGCTTACTTTCTCAAATTATTGATTTTGTAGTTACGACCATCTTATTCTAAGTCAGCGAATTAATCAAACATGAATTACTATAAACTAATACAATTCTTTGAACAATATTGAAGAAAATAGTTCATTTACATTGAAACCAAATACTAGTATAATGAAATAGGACATTGCAGAGCGTTACTGTTTGCACGACGTGTCTTGGATGATATACTGTAAAATCATTTAATTTTGTCGGGACGAAATTTCGTGGTTTTGGTAAAAAAAACAAATTTTGTTGGAACTTGAATTTGTGGATTTTGCATTTTAGGTAATAAAACAAGGGGCAAAATTGGTGTTCGTCGGGATTAAAGTTCGTGGTTGAGGTAAACCAGGAAATCCACGAAATTTAATCCCCCACGAAAATTTATGATTTTTCAGTAGTATGTTTCCCTCCTTTTCTTACGGGTAGCTTGCAGTCTAACACGTTACATAGCTCACCTTGATGTTTTGTGCCAAACCCAAGTACCGTCGCGCAGTTTGTCTTCTCCATCCAGCCAAAATGAGTGAGTCGCATCTACAAGCAGTCAATACACAACATAGTATAGCTATATACGTAGGGCGTTTCAAAAGTTTCAGGAAAACTGCTCTACAATATTTATCTTACGGTCAAATTACTACAAATCGTACATAACAGTAATGCACCAGTCATTGTTATGCCCACCGGGGGATACAGGGGGGGGGGGGATAAGACAGACAAATCTTCCTGATGGGCTGAACTTTGGCAACCTCATCGACTCCTAGTCCCGGGAATAGACTCTGGTTTGTTCCAAGACCCGCTAATTACAACGTGATTTCGGGTCCTGTCCTAGTTTATGAAATTATAGAGATAATGTACTGTAAGGACAGTTTTTATACATTATTACTAGGTACATACATGTCACTCTATGTATTATGAAAACGAATCATTTTTTAATCTGAACAAGATTGCAACATAGTTGCCTTTTTAGTTGAGGTATCACATTGTACGGCAAGAATGATTATTATCATCACTATAGTCCAGCTAGGGTATTCTGACAGTGACGTCATCGTTAATGTATACCCAAAAGATTAAAACCATTGCTTAAACAGGTAGAGTTTAGTTTGGTATTGAACTGTTGGTATAAGCGTTTATACTTGTTTCTACACCGTACTTGTGGATTGTTCCACTGCGTCACTGTATTTTTATCCTAACTGGACTGTACATTTAAACAAATAGCAAAGTTAACCTAATACTAGAATACACAAATGTACAGTGCAGTTAGGGAAGAACACAGTGACGCAGTGGAACAATCCACTAGTACGGTGTAAAACAAGAACAACAAGATTGCGTTCAATAAACGCTTATGCCCCCGTGGAAGCCATGTCCATAAAAAGCTAAGTCAATCAGGGGCCATTGTTCAGTTAAAATGTTTGATAGTGTAACATGGCTTTGAACTATAGGGCGCTTTAATAATGATGGTAAACGAATATGCCACATTTGAAAGCAGTGCCTTGATCCACTTCATGTGTGATCTAGTGATACAGGTGTTATGGTTCTTTGTCACTGCACTTCTCCAAGTTGTCATCTATTCATATACCAAGTATCAAGTCAATATTTTAAATACTTTTGAAGATACGCTCCGGACAAACAATTATCATGAACATACTGAAGGGGAGATAATTCAAAATGTAAGACAGACAGAGTTATGGTTCTTGGTCCCTGCACTTCTACAAGCTACCATCTATTTATATATCAAGTTTTAAGGCAATATCTAAAACACTTTTGAAGATACACTCCGGTCAAAATTTGATTCTGAAAATACTAAAGGGGAGATAATTCAAAATTTAAGACAGACAGAGTTACGGTTTTTGGTCATTGCACTTCTCCAAGTTGCCATCTATTTACATTCCAAGTTTTAAGTCAATATGTTAAATAGTTTTGAAGATATACTCCGAGCAAAATTTGACTATAAAAAAAACACTAAAGGGGAGATAATTCAAAATTTAAGACAGAGTTATGGTTCTTTGTCAATGCAGTTCTCCAAGTTGCCATCTATTAATATTTCAAGTTTCCAGTCAATATGTTAAATAGTTTTGAAGATACGCTCCAGACAAAATTTTATTGTAAAAATACTAAAGTGGAGATAAATCTAAGTCCAAAATTAGGACAAGGTGAAGGTCAAAATGGAGTCAGGGGATATCGGCGTGTGGAGAGTGGTCATATACAACATCCATGCAAGTATGAAAGCTTTGTAGCAAGCCATATTAATGCTAGAAGAAACGGTCAATTTGAGTTAACCAAGAATTTGGCCTTTCAATAAGTCTAAGTCCAAAATTAGGTCAAGGTGAATGTCAAAATGGAGTCAAGTGATACAGGCGCGTTGAGAGTGGTCATATACCACATCCATGCAAGTTTGAAACTTTGTGGCGAGCCATATTAATGCTAGAAGAAACGGTCAATTTGGGTTAACCAAGAATTTGGCCTTTCAATAAGTCTAAGTCCAAAATTAGGTCAAGGTCAAGGTCAAAATGGAGTCAAGTGATACAGGCGCGTGGAGAGTGGTCATATACAACATCCATGCAAGTTTGAAAACTTTGAAGCAAGCCATTTTAATGCTAGAAGAAACGGTCAATTTGGGTTAACCAGCCCGGACGGACGAACGGACGAACGGACGAACGAACGGACAGGTGAATTACTATATGCCTCCCGATCTATCGATTCGGGGGCATAAAAACTGATACCAACAGTTCGATACTGAACTAAACTATATCTGTTTAAGCAATGGTTTTAATCTTTTGAGCACACATAAACAATGACGTCAATGCCAATTTATCCTAACTGGACTATAAGTGCATTGCATTTTATATTAGTCTAGTAAAAACAATCGTGGAATCGTTTCATGTTGAATTGACAACCTTAGTTATAAAAATGCACTGCCGACCGAAGATGAAAGTTAAAAACTACTTACTACCATATTTGGTTTTGATGTGATTTACCAGGAAGTGTTGCTCACTAGCGGTCTCTATCTGTGCTAATGTCGCATGATGCCCGGAACAATAATTCTAGAAGTAGAAAAAAGGTATGTGAAAATCCGACAGGGAAGGTAGCACTCAACATAACCAGCCGAGCCAAGAAATCAGAAACACCACAACACAACTACCCTGAACAATGCCCACACAAACCCGTGCCAAAACGGCGACCACATGAGGCACAACAACCCCGGGACGTGACCTAGTTTAAAACACTAAGGACAGTGACCTAACGTTATGCGACCTAAAGAGGCACAACTACGACTTGACCTAGTTTAAAATAATGGATAAGGTTGGAATGCGGTGGGATATAATATTACATATTCCTAACAACTACACTGAGCAATGCCCACACATAAGCCGAAGAAACAATTAAAAATCCATGTTCCCTTTGACCACATAATAATAAATTATGATTGCAGAATTGAATATATTTTTGACATAATACACTTGTCAAATGTTAAAAGTTCACCAACTTGTAATGCATATATCTTTTTTATTATACATGGTATCATGTTCTTTTTTTGCATGTCTTCATGCGAGTAGTATAGCAAAATTATCCGATAATTCGATAATTGTAATTTGCCAGCTTTAAGCAGTGAACTGTGCATTTACAAAGTATGAAAAATGCACGTTCGAAGCAAATGTTTTTCGCATGAAGTCACAAAACGTTACCTACTCATTGTCCATTAATACACACCAATAAAACATAAAACCCGGAAAAAATCTTATAACTGAAAGTGCAAGAGAAGTTTGTGAAACATACACGTCTCATGACAGTAAATATGCTTATGTAATTTAGGTTACCACGACCTTGACATATGACATACTGACCAAAAAATGTGTAAGAGTCTACAACGGATGCTCAGCAACCTCTCTGTAATGTTTTACGATCTAAGAAGCTATATTTCTTACGTTGTTGACCAGAGACTGTTGTGTATTCAATGGTCACGGTGATTTTGACCTTTGATCCAAATGACCTTGAAATGAGACAGAGTCGTCTGTGGAGGATGAACAATCTCCGCTTAAAAATTTTGAATCCTAACTCCCACCCATTATGGAGTTATTGTTAGAAAATCTTTCGGCATGTCGACTCTTTGATAGATGTTGTTGAATTATCTCAATAAATTGGGCGTGGTCTGGTATGAATATGCGAGAATATGATTGGTAACTTACCCCACTGTAAGCCCAACTATGTGCACCATTGGACATGTAATAACAAGAGTCCCCATGGCGAATCCAGCTGGCCGTAGGACATGCTACAAAATATGGTCAACTGCTAAAGCATAGGGATACAATATTTCGAAAGACATTCAAGAATAAACGCTCGTCATGTATCTAAACTATATACTTTTTCTCTTTATCTTATGTAGCATTATATCGATGTGAATCATTTCTTTATTAGAGATTTGCACACTTAGAAGAAGTAAGGTTCTATAACTTTTAACGGTTAATTTACTAAGGGTTTTCTCAAAGGTATGTATGACTGCTATTAGTTCAATGGTTTGATTAAGCATCAAATTGAATACACAAGTAAATTAAATTCGTCTGCTTTACCGGTTTATTATATCAAATAATTTTTGAGACAATCCCTCGGTTTTTAACGCTTAAAATTTACAGATGTCCATATAGGTCTAGGTGTGCACATCTCTAATTAATAGAGATGTGCACATCCAGACCTATATAGACATATGTAAACTTTAAGAAACTAAAACACAAATGTCTCAAAACTACTCTTTTCTAATGAAAAGACAAGCTTTTACAACTTATGTTCGCTCAAAATCATATGATCTGAACTTCTTGAAATAGGCTTACAATAAGCGCATTGTGATGCAGATTTCAAATTTGTATGTATGTTATAGGGTCACTTACGACAAGATGATTTTAAATAAGTCAGTGATATGTTTGCTGGAGATAACAATGTATATACTCACGACACGTAGTCTTGTGACAGTTTCTGGTTTGATGCGAACTGCCTACACAGCTGTGTCCCCCATGAGATGGCGCAGGATGGTTACATGATCGTGTTTTTGTCATATGTCCTGCTCCGCATGTTACAGAACAAGAGCTGTATGCTCCCCACTGTCCCCACTGGCCGTCAACTTGATGATAAAAATACAGTAGTTAAGCATTGTAGAACAAAATAAAGAAGAATAAATATGTACATGTTTCTAAAACAATGGTAAAAAGGTAGACATTGCACAACGCTATCTATTATGATGTTTTATACCACATTAAATTTCAGAACCAATGACGTTATAATCACTATGATAATAGTTTTACTAACTTCTGAAGTAATATGCTGTATTAAGATGATATTAATATACAATTAGATCTCCTAGCTTTAGAAAGGATGACTGAAAACTGCTTGACTACCGTACCCATTGACCATGAGCCCAGGTCTACCGAAACATAAAAAATATCAGTTCCAATATTGTAATAAGTCTTTGAATTAAATCACAAATTGAGTCTTCAGGACTCCAAAAGTATGTGGAAAGGACAGGCATTGAGGCAGCACTCAACAGTAGAACTTAACCAGCCGATCACAGAAACAAGCAACTCAACAACACAACCACGCGGAGCAATGCCCACACATGAGCCAAAGAAATGATTAAAAGTCCAAGTCCCTGTCCCAAAAATGCAGGATGACCAAAGCCCCGCCGAAAATGCAGAACATTGAAATCCCAAAACACAGACACCGTTTAACTATTTAACCGTAAAATTCAAGAGCTCCTATTTAAGATCTGCCACAGAGCGAAACCTCTGAATTAAATATTCAATTTATAATGATCCTGTGATTATAATTTAAGTGTTCTCATTCTCATACTCCATACTCAAACAGTTTTCTTTATAGAATTTTGCATTATGTACAGCAGATTGTGTACCAAAGAAAATTCTCCAATTGGACTACTGAGTATGTGCTTGAGCATAGAGTACGATATACAATATGCATAATCACCGGTCTGATGTTGTGAAGGCATGAAGGACATACACTTAAACGAATTTCTAATTGGCCACCCGAAAAAATATTATATCATTTGATTTATTATTTAAATAAATCTTAGGATGTGGTGTTTGTTCATTCCACTCACTAATTTATCGATTTCCGGAAAGAAATGGCGTATTCATGTAAGAAATCATCCATGCGTAACGGTTGGTGTGAAATTGCTTTTTTGCACGTTGTCATCGTGCACAGCTAGGAATAGTATCGTATTTGGTATGAATTTGTTCCCTGTTGATTGACTTTTCATTAAACACTATAACTTGTGAGAATGAGCCATGTGGAACGCGCTCATGACGTCAGATACATGCATACATTGAACGAATTTCTGATTTGCCACGTGTTTTTATAAATAAATTAAAAAAAATGCTTTTAGAACAATACAAATAATCGAGAACCCGATACTGTTTAATTTTATTGATAGAAAATATGTTTCTCGTAGTAATTCGAGCTAAACCCCACGTCATTATAAATATCGCTTTTTTGAAAATGACATTTTGACGTACATGTCTGGATTTTGGTGCTAGTACTCGTCATTCTAACGGCCTCAGCGCGCCCCATATTACTTATTCTCGCCAGTATCAATGCTTTTCATTAAACCAATCGACACAAAATACATTTTGACTAATTTCAAAAATCAAACATATCAGGCACGTGAACCACGTGCACTTAAGCCATTTTGCACTAACTGTTCCGCATGGATGATTTTATACATGCATGCGTCATTTATTTCTTGAAATCGATAGATAAGTGCATGGAATGAACATAACAACAATTTTAGAAATATTGATTAAATATATCGCATAATATGATATTTCATTGAGTGGCCAATTAGAAATTCGTTTAAGTGTACATATATGAATAAATATTTTATTGCTTATTCATGTTTAACTAAAATGGGTTGTAACATGGAACTTAATGATGTAATATACCTGGACAGTTTCCTCCATTGCAGGATACATATTGTACACTGGAGCCCGAACATTCAATACCTCCATGTGCTGGTGCTGGGTTCGTGCATTCTCGCTTTCGTAGCTGTGCTCCTTGACCACATGATTTAGAACAAGTTCCTGACAATGCCCAGGCCGACCAATGTCCATTAACTGAATATAGTTATCCAAAATATATCTATAAAATTGCTTACGAAACCAACTGGACTTGGAACTATTTTAAATTGTGTATTCAAGTTATTCGTTTACACAAATTAGTGGTGAAGGTGTTGATTTATAAACGGTCCATACTTGTTTATATTTTACCCATATTATTTTTACCAGTATGTTTGTATCCATTGTGTATTGTTTTACTCGTGTCTAAAGTGTGATGATTGAACAGCACCTTTAAACGTGTAATTTACATGAAAATATATGGCAATATAAATGTGGCATACAGTGAAGTTCCGCTAATAAGACCAGTCAAAAAAGTGGTCTTACTAGCGAATCGGTCTTATTAGCGGACCTTTTTTGTTCTATATTAATTTAATAATTCGGGACCTTTAATTGGCAAAAATCTGCATGCTTTCAAAATAACCAAAGTGGTCTTATTAGCGGAACTTTACTGTAATAACACAAATAATAATGAATTCTCTTATCTCTATTGATAACCATTTACCTGGACATGTTTTGGTGCAGGCTGATGTATCATAGCTGAATCCTGTACATTGTTTCCCGCCATGGGCTGGTGCCGGATTAGCACACACCCGGTAGCGTGCCTTTACACCGGCTCCACAAGTATGGTTGCTTCTACAGACTGACCAGTCACCCCAGATAGTCCAACCTCCGTCAACTAAGACAAAATATATCAGTGTGATTTTCTTCATTATAAGAATTAAAGTTAAACTTCGTTATCTCGAGGAGTGATCGGAAAATATAAAATGCTCGAGATAAACTGGGTACTCGTAATAGCCAAAGGGCATGTTTTGATAGTCGAATGCATATTATTTTAAAACTTGCTTGAGCTAGGCCGGGTGCTCGTGATATCGATGCTTGTCATAACGACGTTAACTGTTTTATATAAAAACATATGAGCACGTCTTCAGGAAAACAAGGTTTCGAAAGCTATAAAGAATGAAAGTAAGAAACAATACGTGCATATATATTACACTTGTATCGCGTATTGAATGTCTTTGAACACAAACTATTTCCTCACCAAATTTATTTGTATGTACTGATCCAATACAGAGAAAAGCGAAATCGTACTTTTAAATTAGAACAAGTAATTTCGTAAATACATTTCATACTCGTTTTGTTGAATCAAGTAATATCTTGTAATTTCTTGTTAATCCTAAATGTTTGTACGACCAGACATTAGTATAGACCAATGTCATTGTTTAACACCCTACTTCGCCACGCCCTTCTAAACCTTACCACCGCCATGCTAAACCATGCCAGCCACGACCATCCCCACCCCATATACAATATAAACGCCAATTAACACAATGTGTCCCGGTAATCCTTTTTAGCCTCGGCAATGTATTCCCGATTGAAAATAAATTATCTACGGGAGGCATCGGGAACAGGGATTTCACAAATCTAATAATGTATCACCCGAAGATTCCCCTTGACCACGAGGACCCTTTTCCCGATGTCTTCAGATGACAATTTATTAAATTGGGAGTACCTCGCCCAGACAAAAAATGATCAGTGGGACCTAGACATAAGAAATTGCAAATGCTGTTCCATTATGCCTTGGTCCCACTGAGATTTTGTTTTTCATCAGCGGCGAACTCCCAATTAAATAAATGGGCACCGGAAAGCATCAGGAAAAAGGGCCCCGTCAGGTTCAAAATTCGAAGCTTCGGAAGCAAATATATTTAGATCGGAACTATATCGCTGATGCTTCAAATGCTCAGCACGACAGAAACTTTTATCATTTTTTTCAAAACATTTTGCGTTAATTGGCGAAACCAAAAATGTTCAATGGGACCAGCTTTATCTGGCCACAATACAATCTCCCGAAGTATCTCTAGTAGAAATCTCATCTCAAAATGAGATTTTGTTCAAATCAGAGTCTTAATTTAAGCTAAATCAGAAGTTAAATTACCACTTTAAATTTTACTCTTATGGACTAAAAATAGTGGTTTCTGCTACAGATGTATGTGTTGCACATTTTGAGTCCAGCCTTTCAATGAAATTATCTAAATTACACATGGCAATTTTTGAGATGATATTTAACTCAGATGTTTCGGGGCCTGACTCACCTGGACATTCAGACGAGCAGATTCCGCTTCCATAAGAGTTTCCCTGGCATGTTCCATTGTTGGCAGAAATTGTACAGTTTCTAAGCTTGAACCTCACGGAAGTTCCACACGTGGCGCTGCAATGACTCCATTGTCCCCAGGGAGCCCATGTCCCATCTTAATACATAATAATGTCATACTATTAAGTAAATCTCTATTTTATCGAATTTATACACTCTTAAGCAGTCATTGTGAACATAGTTATCTTCGGGTCTGATTCCCGGTTTCAAATCTCACTTTCATTGAGTTGGGTCCGGTAGTAACTGGTTTAAATGGACGACTACAGAGGTCATTCAAGGTGGCGGATGTACAAAATTTAAATTTAATGTTTGTATAGAAAATGTTAGACAATGTCCATAAAGTGGGTGTTCTATTGGTGTCGTGTCGACGAGACTTTGGAAAGATGAAACCAGACCACAATTACTCGAAGATTCGGGACAGGAAACAAGCAAGGGCATAGTTTGCCTTGTGTGTATTAGCTTGCTTGTCGCCATTTCTCAACAATCGTTATATTATATTGGTTGATCGTGATTCAACAAACAAGTATTACAAGGAACTGTATTTTAATAAGACTCAGTTCTTACTTAACGCAAACACCGTGCACTAACGACTGGACATCACAAGGTTACAGATCCAGCGAACTGTTCACTAAACAAAAGTCGCTGATTCTTACGCTTGTGATGATGAATGAAGCCCATTATGTGTATCGTGCATAGCTTATTTGAGAACAAGTAAAGATCAGCAAAATGTTTCGAGACATGACTAGTAAGTGCTTGAATGTATTGTTTTCAAAAGGGGTCAATACCTAGAGGTCATGGAAGATCTATATTTGTATACGAACCTAGACAATCTACGTATGGACAATTCTCTATCTCTGTGCCTGATCCTTCACAGCCTGCGCCACCATTCGCTGGAATCGGGTGATTGCAAAACCGTAATCTATATACAAAAAATAACTTCACTGTAAATATTAGTTTTCTATAATAGAATAATTATATTAGAAAAAAGTGATAATAGAAAATTGGACAGGGAAAGTAGCATAAAACTTAAACAGCCGATGGCAGACAATACAAACATTCACATTTCATAATTGCACAGCACACTTATTTCGCCAAACTGGCAACTAAACCAGCCAATGAATTAAACTGAAGACATGTCGAGTATCAGTTACCAAAAAGTCTAAATTCTAAGTCCCAGCTGTGGGAAAGGTCTATTTAGCGCAAAGGTTCACGACAAACACAAAAACGTAGAAGAAATAAAAACATGTACCATTATCTTAACAAATTTACAATATACGACATCCTACTCCAATGATCAACCGACATCACCGAAATACAGTGACAACATTTTATTATATGACATATGGTCATTCGCAAAATTAGCATCCAATAGAACAATCGCTCGTGCTATTTCGAATAATGGTAGCATTACAACTAGCTGACAATCGAAATAAGCTAACATCATTTAAATGCCTCGCGAAATGGGCTCTTATTAATTCCCTTTAATGTACATCTTAAATGTGCGTTTCGTTTTGTAACCTAAACATTTTTACTTTTTGTGCAAATATTAATCGCGTTTGATTTTATCTGACACTAAAATTGCAAATAAAAAATAGCTAAAGTCAGTAAAAAAGTTAAAACAAAAATCGGCCATACCTTTGTTTAACAGCGTTGTATCCACATTTCGGTGTACACGCACTGAAGTTACCCCACTGTGACCACCCACCGTCCACTGGAAATATTTGGATTATATGCTTTTACTAATCTGGTCGAGACCCAAGAAGAGGTAAGTTATTTGGGGGGGGGATTAGTGCATGAAACAGATGATGCCAAAGTTTATATAAATATACCATTTTCATTTAATTTCATCACCCAGCTGTTGTATTTTTCTTTTTGTCAAATATCAAACTACATTTACTTATTCTAGGATACAGTATACTGAAAAGGGATATTGCCATTAGATACTGTGAGATATCAGTGGATACCCCCTCTCCCTAATATATTAAATTCTGCTTCCTGTGGTTCGTCAGTGCAAAATATTTCAGACAAATTATAGCATAAATTTGTGTTAGAATGAATTTCTTGCAGTGAAAATCACAGCGAACATTATTCGAACTATATGCTATGGTATTGAACTATTTATGGTGCGATGTTCATATTGAGTACAGCGCTCTGTTATTTTGTACATTTAACTAAATCAAGAGATTTTTGTAAAACACAAATGTCCCAATGGCAGCCAAGATAGTCGAAAATTGTAAAAGTCATAGCGACTTTGACCTTTGACCTACTGACCTCAAAACAAAAATGGGTCATCAACTGTTGCTGATCAACCTCCATTTGAAGTTTGAAGATACTAGGACAAAGACGTCGCGTCACAAGTTGGAGCTAGTTTGCGTAACGTCAAAACGCCGTTATTTTAGATAAATGTGATCGGCGTTATTTTAACGTATACTAATTATTATGATTAAATCACAGGCGGACAGTAACACAAAGGTTAGCACACTATTTGTATTCTTATATACATTGGGACAGTGTACACCCCAAGAATGGCAGAAAATAACTATGACCACATAAATGACAACTTACAATAATGAAGCGATACTTTAGCGACAAAAATGGTTCATTATATGAATAGCAAGATCCTCTTTGTTGTTGTACTATAATTTGCATACATGCACGCATTTCGTGTAAAGACTGAGGAAAAAGAAAAATCATTTTTAAATTAAAAACATACTAGAATACTTTTACCAAAATTAAACGAGTAGTATAATATTATGTACAGTAGATCCGCATATAACTTCGTTTAACACTCAAATTATTTCTAACCAATCTCTCTATAATTATATACATGTATATACCCAGTAAATAATATGGTTGTTAATATAATATAATCCATCTAAAACCCTTCATTCAGCATATCGATGGAGACTGTTTTAGAAAAGGGTTACGCATATAACTAATCAATGCCATGCAAACAGATGTTGTTCTTGTAGAAATACACGAAACGTTTTAAGTAGATATCAACGTCAGCGTCGCATAAAACGTGCCATGGGACATTTCTGTGGACATGGATTATTACGCACCATTTTATAATGCTTGAAGCAATTAACACTATAATACATGTATAGATTCAGAAGAAAAACAATATTTTATTTCTTCAGTCGTTTGCTGCAATATACAAAGCATAAAACATAAAGAAGAAACGAAAATTACGGTTTACATAACGAACGTATTTTTTACGCAAGTGGGACATTTCTGTGGACATAGAAAAACAAGGAAAAAACATTGTTTATGTCATTTTATCACTTGAATTTTCACACATTTTTATCTAGGAAAAAACGATATTTGTGTATTCAAATATTTAATACGTGCGTTGAAAAACATAGGTGTAATTAACATTTTAAATTCTTACTTGTAGCCGAAACGCTACTTTTTTCAAAATCTCTACATCAATATTTTTCTTCAAACCATGTTTATTTTACAACTTTCGGTTCCGTTAAGCAAATCTACGGAAATTATATCAGAAGCACATGGTTTCAATTCTTTTCATGCGAAACTTTAACGTCTTTTGGCGTAAAAGTATTGGTGAAATTGAAGTTTAACTGCAACTGCTCGACAAAAAGTGTTACATCTCTACAACGTGTATTTTGTAGTTTTTTAGTCTTTCAAATAAATTGACATCTTAATCATTTATCATTTTTAAAGCAAAATTACACGTTTGTATAAAACATTTATTTCTCTTCAAAATGGTGTATAACATTATATATTTACGCGACGGGTGAACAACCGAATTACTTAACAAGAAATACAAACGCCGCAAAAGTAAAATAGCTCCAACTTGTGACGCGACGTCAAAGCGTTCTGGAGTTATTGAACGTCAACCATTTGGTCTACCGACAGAACGACCGACAGACATGTACAACGCATTATATCCCCTCAACAGAGATTGTGGCATAATTAATATTGTAATGCACAAATAATTCGGGCCGTACCGATACGGCGACGACACTAGATAGCGGGTAGCAAGTGACGGATTTAGGGCGTGCCTTCAATATACCCCAAAAAGGACAATTCAGATTGACCGACTGTACTCGTATAGCCACTAAAAATGCATGATATACTACTTAGTTGCTTGAACCACCATTGTACCATAAACTATTACCTAGGCAAAGACTGTTGCTACATATTTGTACTTCATTTTCCTTTACATAAATGCTACATAGTTGCTTGAACCATCAAATCACCAAAAGGTATTATCTGGACAAAGACTGTTGCTACATATTTGTACTTCACTCTCCTTTACATAAATACTACATACTAGTAGTTGCTTGAACCACCATATCACCATAAAGTATTACCTGGACAAAGACTGTTGCTACATATTTGTACTTCATTCTCCTTCACATAAATACTACATAGGTGCTTGAACCACCTTATCTACATAGAGTATTACCTGGACAAAGACTGTTGCTACATATTTGTACTTCACTTGCCGGTCCATTACATAGTGTACCCCCATTCAGTGGTGCCGGACTATCACACACTCTCTTCCTGAACTCGTAGCCAGTACCACATGTTACGGAGCATTGATGCCAGGCAGCCCAGTTGCCCCATTCTCCGTCCACTAAAATATGAACGAAAAATGTTCCCGTCGTAGTTACAAATGCACGAGCCAGGGTAAATCAATATATTCACCGACGGTCGTTCTCATTTTATTATGCACCAGTCAATTGCATCTACGGCCCTCATCCCGGGGATGGGTGTGGATGTTTACTTTTTGGTTGTCTCAACCCCTACCATTCCCCGCCATGAGTGGAACAGCAGAAAAATTCCCAACACTACCCTGGCAGTAAGGTCACAACACAGTTGTCTACCCGGCTATCCACTGCCCATCCCCGGGTGGGGGTCCTGGGTACAACTGACTGGTGCATTATGTTTGCGTTTAAGTAATAATTTCTTATCATTAGCCATTACGTATCGAACTTATAGTGAGCGCCAATTTCTTTCGGGATTTGTCATCTTTAGCGATTTTTTAATTGCAGTGCAACAATATCCTAGGTTAGACATTGCTAACCAGAACGATACACTTCAATAAGCCTCGTCACATTTAGGTGTGTTTAAACATTTTGTGTCATTTCTCTTTAAAAGTGCAACATAACACAAACGCCCATCAATTAACAAAAGCACACCGATTGTCTTATCTATAATGATACACAAGGGTCGCCCGTAAAGCTCCTGGACATGTAGCATTGTTAAAACGTTAAAAATATCATTCACATTAAATATTACGCTCTTAGTACACTTAGTCTAGTATTAATTTATACCGACTATTTGGGGTGATTTTATGCATAGACACAGACTGCATGTCTTTCTTTGGAAGTGTTCGACATAGTCAATATTCATACCTCTGATCAAATTACACACAAAATAAACTCGGTTAAAAAGATATAATGTCGGGTAATAGCTTGCAAATATCGGACGTGCAACATAGTTGCACTGTAAGTGGGTCACATATTGTACTTTAATAACGTGAAATTTGACCTATGTAGAGACAAACCACAATCACTCGGGCGTAAATGTACTGTTAACATTGGAGTAATCCAGGTTATAGGGATGTATTTACACTCAAAAATATAAATCCAGAAGGATTTTAGCATGTACTTAGTTGGTTAAGTTACTTTAATACGAGTACTTCGGAACTGAACGAAAGAGTTCGAACCCATTATGGTATATATTTTTCGTTCGAACTTACACAGGAAAGAGAAAATAGTCTCTGATATTATAACTACGTATTTGCCTCGTAGACAGACTCCGCATTTCGCGTTTAGAATGCCTGGGACAGTAGCTATCTATTAAATATTTAAAAACCGCATATTAACCCTCACCCGGTAGAATGGGATTCGGTGGTGTCGTGGGTTCGAATTCCACCCAACCGGGTGAGGGTTAATATGGGGTTAGAAAATAGTCGTTTGAAAGCGAT
Organism: Spisula subtruncata; assembly: GCA_963678985.1. NCBI lineage: Eukaryota > Metazoa > Mollusca > Bivalvia > Venerida > Mactridae > Spisula > Spisula subtruncata. The sequence continues at coordinate 28,057,112 of OY787673.1, read as the reverse complement.
GTCTTATAACAACTGCACCATACAGTCAACTGATATGTACACCATTAGCTATTTATTTAAACCAATATTCTATAGTAAAGGTATCCCGAATGCAAATTCAACCATGGCTAATAAATTTGTCCAAAGGTCAAGTTTCGAAGGTCGTTGTACTTCTAAAGCTTTATGAGTGTTACTTAAATTAAAGCGGACGGTTTACTCAGTGAGGTAAAACGGTGTGTGGTTAGAGACAGTTCGACAATTATCAAGATGTTGACCGATTCATGTGAACTTGAATATAGACATTTGATAGACATTCTGTGCATCGAGTTTGCTCAAGTTAACTTCTTTCTTCTTTGTGTTGTAAATAACTCTTTCTGTGTGTTGTAAATAACTTTTTCTGTATGTTATTTTTCTTGCTATATGTTTATTGTATGTTTGAAACTGTAAACGATATATCTCCAGAAAATGGAGGCAATAAAGTTATATACTTGTATATACGGTGGCCCAGAAGGGGATGGTCTATATATTTAAGTAAGTTGGGGGGGGGGGGGGACAAGATCATTTCGGTGAAATATTTTGTGTATGTTGGGGAACAACTTAGTTTCGGAGAAATATTTTTTTCTAAGTTGTTGGAACAGCTTAATTTTGAAAATATATTTTACATATCTTGTGGCCACAACTAATTATGTTGTTCCCTTTACACGAATCAGGGAATCAGGGGATTTTGCATTTAAGGTAATACATACAAGGATCAAATTAATTGCTCAATGGGATTAAATTTCATGGTTGATGTGAACATCGAAAACCACGAATTTAATCCCCACGTAATTTAATGATTTTACAATAATATAGAATGGGATGTATGATATGATAAATAGGTTTACCAGCACACACATCCACGTCGCAATGTTTTGTCTCAACATTCGGTCCCGTGCAATCAATTGTTCCCTCAGCGCATGCACGAGATCTCACGTGATATCCGGTGCCACACGTCACAGAGCACGTGGTCCATTCAGTCCAAACATCCCACGATGCAAGAACTGAAATGAGTAATACTATACATGATACTATACACAAACTGTAGAATAACTTTATTTCGTTGGAACGAAATTTCGTGCTTTTGGTTTCAAAAGACCATTTTGATGGGACGTTTATTCGTAGATTTTGCATTTCGTGTAATACATACAATGGTCAAAATTATTGTTCGATGGGGTTTGCTATCGTGATTAAAGGCGAACCACGAAATCCACGAAATATAATCCCCCATGAATATTAATGAATTTACCGTAATTAGAAATACGACGAGCACTCTGACTATAGGGGTAATGGAGATAATAAAACATTGGCCGACAAGGCAGCATTTAGCTAAATACCCGAGCATAAAAACACCACAAAATCATCACGTACCAAAATTACATGGCACAGTCAGATTAACACACTACTGACTAGAAAATAGACTGATTTAAGACAGCACCCAAGTTTTTGCTGTCACAAGTCAAACGTCCAAGTCACAACTATAACAAGGATCAACTGCCTGTTTCAGCCATAATAGTCCATGTGACAGACCGAAATCCATTACCAAATTGGTGAACAGATCCAACAATGATTTTCGGTTAGCTTGATATCTAAGCTGTCCGAAATCAGTTGATGGACTTGCGGGACATTTTGCCAAATGACCTTTTGGCGGCCATCTTTAAAGATGGCCGCCGTTATTTTAAGCTAGCAGAGGGTTTAGGAAAACTTCGATTATTTCTCACTCACATGGGCTATCGGCTTTTAATATGTCTTAAAATGTTTGCAATTGAACCCCGCATGTGGTAATATATAAATATAAATATTATGATATGATTATTAATAAATAATTATTGATTTTTTAAGGAAATTATGATATTTTTCGATTTTTGTCGTTAATTTTTCGCTTTAAAATCGGATCTGAGTGTGTATTTGACCATTTGTTGATTGTTATATGTAGAGGTTGGTTCTAGGCGTCAAAAACAATCATAACATTGACATATTTTCATTTAAAAATCCTTTATGAGCCTGGAATATTGTATACCTAAAAGTTTAATGATAGTCCTGTCTATAAATGGGATATTTAGGTTAGACCCAACATTGGATTGTATTGTAAATATTTTTTGGTTTTCTGTTAGGGAATATGTCGCAATTGAAGAATATGAATGATGACCAGCTGTCATCCTGGAGCATTTTGTGAAAATCAAGATGGCGTCCAAAATGGCCGCCAAAATCAGAAAAACAATCAGAGATGCCAGAAATTAGTTACAAATTTCTTTTTTGCCGATTGGTTGTAGTTAAAATGTTTTAACACATAGCTTTATATTTTAACTATCGTTATTCGTCGATTAAAAAATTGCGGGATGGCATCCATGTCGGCTGAAATCAAAATGGCGGTTACAACGGCCGCAATAATTGACATATTGATATATTCATTAAAACATTTATTTTAATGATTTTTGTTGATATCGGAATTAAAATAGTTAAATTACATTCAAATAACAGTTCGATTCGACTCAATTGACCAGTTGCCTTATTCAAAATGGCGTCCAAGATGGCCGCCAAGATCAGAAAATACATCGGTGGTGCAAGAGATTAGTTACATAAATTACTATTGTTGCTCATTGGCAGTTGTGTAGATGTTAAACATAGTATCTATTCAATCATAGCATTATTAATTGTTTGCAATTTTTTAAGATAGCATACTAAGAAATCAACTACCGGCTGTAATGGCCATCATAATTGCTGAATAGGCATATTTCATTGAAAAAGTATAGTGTGTTCAAATAGTTTTTATTTGTATTGAACATTATATTTATCAGACATGCATTATGGTTTAACTTCAAAATGGCAGCAAAGATGGCCACTTAACATTTCATAAGTGGGGAATAAATTGTAGATTATTCTTCTTTCTGTATAGTATGTATGGTCGTCCTCTTGGGCATTTTGTACCATTGATATTTAATTACAAGATCGTGTGAGCGGCAAGTTATTTTTGTTAAAACATATAATCATGATTATCCACTATAAATAAGACCCCTCGAGAAGGCATAATCGCTGTCGACAATGCTCATGGATCTGGATCTAGAGTTTCCAACCAAAGTCACCAATGATCTGTCTGATGTGGCTTGTTGTGCTAAACTACCGTTTGACGAATTGCGTCCAATATGCTGAACTGCCTCTAGATGACAAATATTTGAGCTGGGTGATCCTTTTCCGAATTTGCGTATTCAAGAATTGATTTGACATGTGTCTGGTAACATCGTACCCTAATCTGTTTCGATAGTTTGTTAAGTTTGATGCTGTTGTAGGCTTTCCTCACAATGGTAGCAACATTGGTACTCATGTATACCTCATCTATGTATACCCCGATGTACTTATCTCTGCCACAGCTTGTCACGTGTCATGCTGTTGTGGATGAAAAACGGAGTCTTAACACGAGTTATCTTCCTAGTGATGCGGGTGACCATATACTTGTAAGGATTAAATGACATCAACCATGGACCCTCCCATTCATTGCTGTAGTCTGTCCATGTCATCTTGTTAGGCATAAGCATTTTCTGTAGTAATAACCCTTTTCAAGAGGTTGTTGTCAGCAAGCAGATGGTGAGTAGATATTGAATAAATGTGGTAGATCTATAACAGAAAAAGTGGTCCAATGGCTGATCCCTAAGGTACGCCTGGTGTGGCTGGTGCTGTGTTGGTGGACTGTTCTCCGACCAGTACATGTTGCAAGAATTATGCTAGTACTATTCCTGCCCAGCAGGGTCCACTGATATTGCAATAATTCAGTTTGCTGACTTGCCTCTCCTTAGACCGAAGACTTTGTTGAAGTTCCGAATGACGGGCCAATCTGATCTCCACCATCTAGGTTACAGTTGTAGTTGGTTATGAAGTGCAGCTGGCTCTCAGTGAATATCGTTCTGAACCATGTGGTTAGTCAACTAGTATCTAAAACGTGTCAAGAAGGGCCATGATCTGGCTTTGAAGTAACGGTGTGTGCTCGACAAGTTCACTTCACGCAGACTTGATTGAGATGGACCAGTAGTTGCTAGGTCGCTATAAATTGGTATCCCGTTTTGATGATGGGTGTGACGCTTTAGTCTGATGGGAGTAACGTATTCCAAAAACTTGTGTGGATGTTGTTTGGAATCGTTGCTTCATACGGACCGTGACCAGTTATATTCTTTCTCACATCCAGTTTGTCCTCACCTCACCTCAGTCGTTCGTCCTACACTATCATCCCAGTGTCTGCGATGAACTTTCTGGTCTTCCGCAGATCACAAGCGTCTCCATAGAGCTTCTCTTGAAGAGTTGTGTCTGTGGGCCACGTTGCAGTTCGATCCTGGTTGTGTCTTTTGTATCTTTAAGGAACATGCTCGACAGTTTGTTCTTCTTCCCGGCATGGACAGATCGGCGGCGGCACCCATTTGTAATTCCGGCACATGTGATGGTTCAGCCTGTTGTGCATTGAGCGTAGTCGTCATACCATAATCATTTGGTCTGACCTGTTAAGACGATGGTAGGGATCAGCATCTTGTCTTTGTCTTGTAAAGCTCTTGATAATGATAACTTTCTCGTTATATCTCACATGTACTGGATGTTGTGCTGACTGTGCTCCTAGTTTTGCCAATTTATCTGCTGTTTTATTTCCAGGCATTCCACAGTGGGCAGGAATCCACTGTATGGATAGTTTGCAGTGAGTACTAAGGTTATGTAGTATTTTAGCTAGTTCTGGTGTTTTGTTGTGAGCTTCGGTCTACGCTCTGTAGTTACTGCAGTGCTTCCCTGTAGCTCTGCGATGTCTCTCTTTGTTGTCTGGTGTATATTGGATGAAGATTCCAGCACGCCTATCTTTGGTGGCTGAGCCATCAGTATAGACATGGAGTCTCACAGTTACTGCAGATTTGTCTAACTTCTTGGTTTCGTGTACAAAGCTGCTTCGCTTGATCCGATTTTTGGTATATCCAGCTAATCTTGTCATTTGGTGGTGCGGTATTGATCTGAACTTCTCCGCTTGAATCATGACTTTGGCTTGCCTTCGTTCGTATAATGGCTTGATACCAGTGAACTTTTCCATCAATTCAATCGGTGTAGACTTCGAGGCACCAGTCATTATGCGCAACGCTTAGTTCTGGACCTTGTCGAGAGCTTGGCTGTTTATATCCAGTTTGTCTATACTGAAGTTGTGCGAAGTGCCCACTTCTTCATCATAGACGTTTGACTTTTCTGATTTCTACTAACAATGGTTGGAAATACCTGGGATGGTATATGGGTTTATAACTTTATATGGTACGTTGGTATAGTCTCTGAAATAACATTCATAATGTGTCAATATCAGTGGTATGAGAAAAGTGCTAGGCAAGGGCAATGCTGACGCCCTGGACCAAGCTTATGATGGCAATATCAGCCTTCTTCCACAACAGTGTCGTTCTTGCCCGGGTATTCTATCTTGCCACTGTGGCCCTCGCCACAATGAATACAGCGCTACGGTCGCTAACCCAAGATAGTGCTGTACTGGTTATAAAGAGGATACGTTTGTTGTTTACCTCTATCGTGAAGTTGACAAATTGTTCTGAGTTTGTTTCTGTGACCGTGTCTATAAATATTGGGCACGTATGGCGATGGTTGGTGTTGTCTGTAATCATGCCAGTTTCCAAGTCGATATGTGGTAAGTTGATGTCGCCTGATAGCCATTTTGTCGATGTTGGGTAGGCAGGACGGAGGTGGTTGACTCCATTAAAGCTACGTTGCTGATGGTGGTGGGTCACTGCTTGGTGAACGGTAGATTAGTGTAATGGTGAGCGGATTGCTTCCGTGGCATATTGATGGTGCTGCTGTAAATTCGGTGTATGCGTCGAGTTTGATGTATGTGCAGATTAGCTACAACTATTCTTTGACGGCAATGTATAAATAAAACACGTATAACTATGTATGAAGAATATCTTATACACATACCGTACCACGTTACCAACCCAACATACATTGGACAATCAGGTATCGGTGGTACACAATATTGATCGTACTTGACTTAAGGATAATGACAGCCAACCAGATAACACCATAGTAAACACTAGGTCAGTTACTGGCGATGTGACTATGTGGCTATCCTTATTCTCCAATTAGATAAGATTAGTATTGAATACTACTCCCATTTGAACATACATGGTTGGCAACCATCTTAGAAGTCACATCAAATATACTGCACATGAAGTGTTCTAATGTTACACAGTAGAACTATATTTTTAACCTATAGCAGTATTCGCATTAACACATTCCATTACGATTCATGTTTTAATGTAATTTTTCAGTTTGAAATACCTGTATGCGGCGGCCATTTTGTCACAAGTCAATTATGATTTCAGCCTACATTGATACCATTTTAAACGGGATAAGTCGATCACCAAATAGATATAATGTTATATTTTTTACAGTGTATTTAAGTTGTAATTATGTTTGCAAAACTTACACTGCTATCGATCACAAAAGTATCAATTTGTAATTTCCTTGGACCACTAACGCAATATTTAATTGATTTTGGAAGCCATTTTGTCCGCCATTTTGAGTCAGCTAATGTTTCAATGCTTAAAACTCAAAGATTTCTTGGAGCATTTATTACATATTACAGTTCAACAATTTGTTTTACACCACTTCAACTTAAATTGTGATAAAAACAAATTATTTTCCAAACAGCTTGTCATTGTTTAGCCACCATGTTGATTCCAGCCATCACGGATGCCTTTTTACATTCACTAACTCAATCGATAATAATAAATATAAATAAAAAATTATGTTTTTAACATCTGAACTACAACCAATCTGCAAAGAAGGGATTTGATCCTAATTTCTGGCACCTCTGATTGTTTTTTTCTGAATTTTGGCGGCCATCTTGGACGCCATCTTGATTTTCACAAAATGCTCAATGATGCCAGCTGGGCATTATTCATATTCTTCAATTACAACAAATTTCCCAACCGAAAACCAAAAAATATTTACTATACAATCCAATGCCAGTTATAAGCTAAATATCCCATTTATAGACTTGACTATTAATCAACTTTCAGTTATCCAATATTCCTGGCTATTGAAGGATTTACAAATAAAAATATGTCAATGTAATGATTATTTTGGACGCATAGAACCAACCTCTACATATAACAATCCACAAATGGTCAAATACACACCCAGATCCGATTTGAAAGAGAAAAATTAACGACAAAAATCGAAAAATATCATAATGTCCTTAAAAAATCAATAATTATTAATTAATAATCATATCATAATATTTATATTTATATATTACCGCATGAGGGGTTCAATTGCAAACATTTTAAGACATATTACAAGCCGATAGCCCATGTGAGTGAGAAATAATCGAAGTTTTCCTAAACCCTCTGCTAGCTCAAAATAACGGCGGCCATCTTTAAAGATGGCCGCCAAAAGGTCATTTGGCAAAATGTCCCGCAAGTCCATCAACTGATTTCGGACAGCTTAGATATCAAGTTAACCGAAAATAATTGTTGGATCTGTTCACCTCTTTGGTAATGGATCTTCAATTTTCAAGACCTGGGACATGGACTATAATGCCCTTCTCGAAAAAAGACACACTTTTACAAAAAAAACCCAACTCGTATTCGGTGTTGATTTAGTGTTTTGTTTCAAGCCAAATGATTATAAATACAACATTAAAACTATAGAGTGGTGTGATATATTTCATGATAGCGATGCTTTAGAGGACAAACGTTTAAATGACACCCTTTTTTGCAGAAAACCAAATTGAAGTATCAATTTACAGGCACATCCTTGTACATTACACACCGCTTTTAAAAGTACAGGTAGTTCATTTTTTTCCCGATACTCGTTATGTTTTGTGAATACTTATGCATGTACCCGTGCCAAAAACATATTGTTCTGTCACAGCTCAAAACACACGGTCGAACAATGCATGTGTACAGTAGATCTGCACAAATTACGCCGGGGCATGCGATAACACACAACTTTAGTTTGCAGAGCTAGATAATTTTAGTATCGCAGGCAAGATGCAGGTGACCGATTCATGCTCAACGTGGTATATTTGTCAAGTAGTCCGGCAGAACTTGCAATGGACCGTGCAATGTCTTCTATACAAAATGTTTTTGCATTTTATTGTTCTCCGGGCCATACCATAACAGAATCCGAGTGATGCCGCCTTGTCATCATTGAGCAATTCTCAGAATGAGGCCCCAAAGGGGGTATATGAATGTTCATGAATTAATCAGTATAAATACATTATTACTTTATCAAATGTACAGAAGAACACACTAAATGTTGTTTATAATATGTCAAATAATGTGTTTATTCAATTGATAAACATCTGTTATATCAAATTGTGAAAATGAGGCCCCATTGTGGTTTTCGCCAAATACGAGGCCCGTTTTTAGACAAACATATGGTTTAAATTAGTAAATGATGCATGTTAAACAAATGTTTCATTATATATATATTATTCGAATTGAATTCAGTGACATTTGTGCGTACGAACATAGCTATATATTAAATTAATTTACTTGAGGCCCTGCCATCATTTAGCAAATGTGGCTCCATAGTGGTATAGTAGGTGTTTTGTATCAATATACATGTTGTTAGCTTGAACACATATGCTGTATAATGTTCAATCAAATGTAACGCAAATCACCGGAAATGTAGTTCATGTTGTGTTAAGTATTACGTCGCAAAAGACTCTAAATGATGTTTATATTTTGTTAAATTCAATTTATAAACATTTGTAATAGTAAATTGTGTAAATAAGGCCCCTCTCGTGGTTTACACATAAAACGAGACATGTTATTAGCCAAACGAATGAGTTAAATTAGTAAATGATGCATGCTCAGACATTTTTATATTTGAATATATTTTATATTGAATTTAGTGGCATTGACAAGTGCAAACACGAATCAACAATTGAATACATTGAATTGAGGCCCTGATAGGGGTAAGTTTAAATGGATGAACTTTATGAAAAAAATCGTCCAATCTACTTGTAATTATGTCAAGTTATTTCACTGAACCTTACGGAATGTATCTTTAATCATAACTATTATTAGTAGAAAAGTGTTTTTTTAATGGCCATGCACTACATTTTGAAAAAGACAAATGAGGCAATGAGAGTGTGCGTCTGTGTTAAACAATGAAAAGCAGAAAATGATACATATACCATGTTTAATTCAACATTTTATTATATGAAATATGAGACTTACTTTATAATCAAATTTCAGTAAATTATCTATATTCACGTGAACAACTCATTATAGATTGGAAATGGAATGATAAATTGAGGCCCGTAATGTGTCGTTAAACTCTTATATTTTCTTTTACATCATATGTTATACCTTGATATTACCACTTAGAACAAGGAACTATGAGATACTCGTAATGCACCTATCAATATGTTTAAGAGGGTTTCCGAAAAGGGAATGATGCAGAATGGTACTGGGTCCCTGGAAATTTTCGAATTAAACCACTAACGATGACCAACATGCACCCCAGACCATTTGATGAAACGAGCATCTCCCATGTTAGGATTCAGACAAAATGTTTGGCTTCAGGGTGTGGAATTAGACCTCAAAAACACACAATGTATAATAACCCTTGGTCTTGGTCAAAATATTGAAAGGTGCATCAGCGTCATTGACCCTATGCCACACCCGGTATTATCCTTATAACAATAGAGCACAGTCATTCTGTACGTAAGGGTACACATCACTACCAAGAACATCAATTCAAACCGATTGAGTTCTCACCAAAATGTAGAAAATTCCAATGAAGTATTCGCCACCATAAGGTTTGGCAATTTCAATTCTATATAAATTGTAATATCCGGTATGGTATATTCAAGCTCTATTGGTAACATATCAGGAGCGACTGTGGTCATTCCAGTCCCTTATGGGTACATGCGACAACAAAGTAGACTCACTCAAAGTCATGAGAACCTCTTCATTAAAGAGTAAAACTATCCAATGCTCGAATGTGTAATCACGGCCACCATTTACTGCAATTCGAAGCTGAACAGGGTGATTGGTCATTAAGGTCCTCTATCAGCTTGTTATGGAATGTCAACTATGATTATGACGTACTCACTTTACTAGTAACCAAATAAATATACACCATCCCCATATAGTACTCACCACCACATAGTATTGCAATGCTTGAATACACAAAGGGCATGCAATTGCAATACATACTTGATCGCGGTGAACAGTTCATGGTGGTTGTGTGTACTCAATAACTCTCAGAGCCTGGAACGGCAGTACATACGGTGGGAAGTGTGGTTTTGAATAGATTCATTTGGGGCGGTTTGTATGCCATCTGGCGTGGCATTGCGTGAATTGATGATGCAAAGTCTGATTGGTCTACCGGGTACTTGTTATTGTCTTCCTTATTAGGCTCTGAGAGGCTGTGAGAAAACCAACGCGATCGGAATCACATAAGGAAGTGGCCACTAATACATGTAGAGCCAGTAATGACTTGTTTGGTAGGGGTTTAATCCCGCTAAGTGACGCAAATGCCTGTATTCAGTGATTATATGAATACAACTTTCAGAATGGAAAGGTTGTATGTGGTGTATGTGGTGGTGATAGAGATACTGGTTAGAAGACGAAAACCATTGGCATTAGTGTTAGAATTATGCTTATGAAGCGGTTCATACAAAATGATGCTTCCTATGCAGTTAGATAACACATGTTTGAATTAATTATTCCTAATCAAACAATAAGTTATTTAATGTGATTGCTGATATGCATACGAAATGCTTTTAGTAATAGTATAATATATAGACATTGTGTGTAATACTATGTCCAACGTTTCATATAATGCAATATGACCAGAACTCAGTACAATCTATTCGTCATTTTGGCTGTGGCACCTTCCAACAAGTAATTTGTAATTGCTCTTTTTCGCATATTGTGTTCTGCTGTTTCAATTGTAGATTGCCTTCTTTGTCTGATTTATCTAACAATTTGATCGAATACTAGTATGTAGTGATCACTAGCAGAGATCCATGTCCCCATTTATCCATTTTCCTAATGTGGTGTTATATATTGTCTTAAATTGTGTATACGTTATCCACAGTTGAATTTACACATACACAGGCCTCACATTTATGGAATACCATATTTGTCAGTGTAATTGAGGTTATAAATACTTATCGACGCTACTAAATTCATTTGAATAGTTTATTTCATACGTAAGTAATGAACTAATCGCCATGTTTCTAGTACATCCTGTATTTATAGTTTTTCACCACAGCAGGGCCTCATTTCCTCAATTTATTACCAGTATTTCACAATTTAATACCTGTATATTTCATTCCCACTTTCATAACTTCAGGATATCTCATATACTAAAGTGGTTCATGACTAATTGATTTTTAAACGATATTACATCTTTTCAAATTTTCATTTACCCTTATTGGGGCCTTAATGACATTAACTAAAGCATTACACCAGCTAATCAAAGCTATTGTACATTTGTAGTGATCTAAAAAAATAATTTTGTGTTATTCGCAAATGAAATATGTGTTTTACACGTATAAGTATACTTATATTATTAATATTCTGTGTAGGCCTACTGCCGCGACACATATTGGGTGTCGACCACAAGCGGGGCCTCATTCCACAATTAACTATGGTTAAGGTATATTTGTTGCAACGCCATACTCAACACAACATGAACTACATCTCATGTGTTTTGTGTTACATTGGATGAAATATAATAACTTAGTTTAAGCGGATTATTTTGATAAAAACTTGATGTACCTGTATTCATATTCCACCTTTGGGGCCTCATTTGCCAAATGATGGCAGGGCCTCAAGTAAATTAATTTAATGTTTAGCTTTGTTTGTACGTACCAATGGCACTGAATTTAATTCGAATTATATATATAATGAAACATTTGTTTAACATGCATCATTTACTAATATAAGTCATTTGTTTGTCTAATAACGGGCCTCGTTGTAAGTGTAAACCACGATTGGGCCTCATTTTCACAAAATACAATTACAAATGTTTGTAAAATTGAATGAACACATTATTTGGCATAATATTAACAACATTAAGTGTGTTTTCTGTACATTTGATGAAATAATAATGTATTTATACTGATTAATTCATGAAAAATTCACATACCCCCTTTGGGGCCTCATTCTGAGAATTGCTCAATGATGACAAGGCGGCATCACTCGGATTCTGTTATGGTATGGTCCTGAGAACAATAAAATGCAAAAACATTTTGTATAGAAGACATTGCACGGTTACCCCAAAATATGCTGTTTATCTGCCGGACTAAAGCCGTTGCTGTTGGAATTGCAATATGGTGTTTTAAAGGTGTTTTTTCTACCGCGGACCCTACAAGTGGTATTCGGCTTGGATAGTGAATATGATTACGCCAGATTTAGACAAAGGCACTAAGGCACAAAAAAATATAATGTTCGGAGTTGTGGAAGATCACAGACGAAAGGTCAACCGTAAATTAAGAATTCTAGAGATCGGTTCAGGAGCAGCACCCAACCTGAAGTACTATCCCGCGGACACCGAACTTGTTTGCTTGGAACCAAATCGATACTTAGATAAATATGCCGACACAAATGTGAAGTCTCAAGATAACATTAAATCGGTGGAATTTGTTGATGGTGTTGGAGAGGATATACCACTTGAATCGGAGGCGTTTGATGTCGTTGTTTGTACCTTAGTGTTATGTACAGTGCCAGACGTACCAAAAACATTGGCTGAAGTACGACGTGTGCTGAAGCCGGTAAGTACTGTACTTGTAGTTACAAATAATTATATTTAATCACACAGATAATTGAATTCGGGGCGCGTAGTGCCTTAGCATTAGACCATTCGCATTTAGCACCAACCACACAAGGCTGGGCAAAAAACTACACTTACGCACACTCCTAACACAACACATATATTTTTCAAAATGGCTCAGTTATTCAAGAAGGGATTTTATTCAAATTTGGCATTTGCATACATACATATCTTATTGATGTCATTGTGATTTTGTATTAAAATCAAACCATTGCAAATTAACACGAATTTCCAATTATCACCATCAGTGTGATTGAAAAGTCACAGAAATAAGACATCGACAATGTTGAAAAACTGGTTGAAATTGTTACTAAGGTCATCACAGTAAAATGATCGAATAATGATACTACAATCAACATTTCTTACCATCTTGAATGTCTATCCATGTCGTTTGTGATGTGTGAAACATCGATAAATCATATTTCCTGATCAATATTTGGGTTGCGTTCAAACATTCCTAAAAGATGACCTGTTTTTGAAGGTTTTGTAGGGTCTGTTGTCGTCTCATTATTAGCATACACATCTCATTTCAACTAATTAGAAATACGATTGGAATACAAACACTTTGATGATAGTGGCATCTTTTGTACGTTGTTATTCTGCAGTACTACTTGTGTTTTACTTGCTATCGGACCCAAAGATCCGTCATGCAGTATTTTCAAATGTCGCTATTTATTTTGCAGTGACGCTAATGAATTCGTTTTATTTTAATCTTTCAATGTACTTATTAACTCACAAATTCTAGAAGACATTCACCGAGTATTAGTTTATTCACAGCCAAATTTTGAACCCGATCCGTTTACTAATCGTCGAGAAATCATGAAAAATATAGGTGTTGCGTTGGGAGTGTGCGTAAGTGTAGTATGAATCAGGGATCTCAATAAAATGCTTAACCAACAGGCCTGTTGAGGTCTTTAATGCAACTATATCTTCAAATTGTGTAACTATAAATTTCACATTTTCAACAGACCAATATAGTTTTTAAGCCATCTGCTGTTATTGAGAAACCTGATGAATGTCACTTCATCACACAACATTCTACACGGTTTGCAACTTTCATTTATCATTTTAAAACAGGATAAACTCACAATTAATGTATGCCTCTAATGTTAAATTGATCATACAAAATCAACATGTGTTGAAATTTGGAGATAATTTTGGTAAATCTATGCCATACTGACCTCACAAATTAAAAAAAAACAAGACCTATACTTTTTGACGCTCTGATTATATCAAAATTGTATTCCAGTGGGCCATTTATTGGAAATAAACAAATATTCTTCCATACTTTATAACATAATATACAGCTACACGACAATCGGACAGGGAAAGCTTGCGGCAGTCACCTTAAAAAGCTGAGCACAGACATTATAAAAAAAATCGAATTAAATCATCAAAATAACACAATTACATGGCACAATGCCCATTACAAAAGCTAAACGAGTCAGCAAACTTAACCGCTTAAAACAGCCATACGATATCATATTTGCGCTTCTGTCTGATATGTCAATCTGTACGCCGTTTGTAGCTTATTTTACGACCTTGGACTGTGTGTCATAATAAAGACGCTTGCGATCAACGTGTGCAGATTTGTGCGCAGTATTTCAAAACATAACCTAGTTAAGTGTATGTTTCCCTGTTGCATTGACATGTGATAAGGGTTTGCATGAAGATATTATGCTTTGTTCACGTGTATTCGCATATTATATAGTGACATTTAAGACGGTTGATAGGTAAAAATCTAAATATAAGAAAGCTATTGCTTTAAAAGCCAACATATGACGCAGCTTTTTATTGTGTTTTAGAATTTGCATTGCCTATACAGTTACTATATTACATTTGCATGAACGTACATATTTAAGGTAACATACCATTTTATGCGTGATGTGATTTTGATGTTATGCACAAAACTTTTCCATTGTTTGAATTAGGCTATTGAGAAGTAAATAGAGGATCTATCACGAGTTGTCAATTGATAAACGAGTTTTGGAAATTTTATTAAGCGAGCCTTTTTCGAGCTTAATAATGTTTCCATAACGAGTTTATTATAAGTTTATATCAATTGACAACGAGTATTAGATTCTTTATATCACATGACTCTTATAACATGGAAAAAGCGCATCTTTCAGCAGAAAAAACGACTCCGCTTTATGAACGACGCTAAATGCAACGTCATTTTCAGCACAAAATGACGTCATTTAAACGTTATACTACACTCGTTAGAGTTATACGTATTGGTTATACTAACCCGGATACAAGGAAATTCATGTAATATAATGTAATACAAAACGATAAGATTAATGTAATTCTGTTGTGCGTATTTCCACCCAGGGCCATCTACGTTGACTGCATGACGACGATGTATGGGGCAATGTATATTTAAATAATGTACATTTAGACAGTCAGAAAAAATACGTTATACCATCACAAAAGTTCATACTGGCTTATATAATGTACAAACAACCTATGTTCGTCAAACATTTTTGTGAATACTGAAGGAACTGAATAACTTTTCCCAGAGATTAATGTTTATATTGTGTCCAAGTACAAAAAATTGCAAATAATGGCTCTGACATTATTTTCTATGCATCCCCTCACTCTAAATTTCTACGCTTGCAACCCGGCCATTCGGACATGCAACCATCTCCCCTTGTAACAAAAGGGTCGCATTGTGGTTGTCCTTGTAACATGTGATTAAAATATTTAATTGGTCGTTTCCATGTCTCGTTTTGTGACGTTTGTGCTATTATTATTCTGTTGAATCGGCATGCCTTCACTGTACGGTATGCTGTAATGCACCCTATCTTTGACGAGGGGTATACTAAGTCCAATTGTTTCTGTTCAAAAACATAAGAACGCGTTGCCCTAAGTTTAAACTGTCCTTTTAGGTTGGTCAGCAACAGTAGATGACCCTTATTGATTTTGGGGTGAAGTAGGTCAACGATCAAGGTCAATGTGATCTTTTTTACTTTGGGCTGTCATTAGGACGTAAGCGTTTTGCACACATCTTATCACGGTATGCTGTAATGCATCCTATCTTTGACGAGGGGTATATAAGTACAATTGTTTCTGTTCAAAAACATAACGCGTTGCTCTAAGTTTAAACTGTCCTTTTAGGTTGGTCAACAACAGTAGATGACCCTTATTGATTTTGGGGTGAAGTAGGTCAACGATCAAGGTCAATGTGATCGTTTTTACTTTGGGCTGTCATTAGGACGTACGTGTTTTGCACACATCTTATATATTTGCATTAATTTTTCTAGGGTGGAAAGTTCCTTTTCCTTGAACACGTCGGTGCCGAGAGTGGTACATGGACTCGACGGGTTCAAAGAGTGATGAGGCCACTCCACAAGATGATATTTGATGGTTGCTTTTGTGACAGAGATACGGGGAAATTGATTCGTGAACATAGCGCCATGAAATATATTCACATTGAACAATTCCAAGCTGACTTTCCATTGTATATAAAGCCGTGCATCTTTGGAAGCTGTTCGAAATAATAACCGTGTGCATTCGCGTGATGCTTTTGTCCGACTAGATAACCAAGAATTGCACAATATTAATCTTTGTTTTCACGGAACAAGCATGTTTCCGTAATTGAACAGTTACTGTTAGCATGATAATTAAATATTAAAATAAAAAAATAAGACATAAGACACAGGCTACAGTTGTATATGTTTTTTGTTAGTGTGTCGAGGAAATAATTTTGCACAAATATTCTACAATGTGTACTTTGTTTATACTAATATGAATCAAAAACCTAAAATGTAATTAGCAAACGGTAAAACATGTTTTGGATACATCAGCTATTAATTTCCGATGATGCATTATTTTTTCAAGCGGAGGAAAGACATCAGTTGCCATGTGGATGACATAAACAAAAGAAACACTTTGTTTAGCAATGATACAGATAAATGTGGTTACAAGCTGTGTCCTCAACAAGATTCAATCATGGTGTTATATTATAATACTACCAAATTCATAAAACTGGAAGTACATACTGGTCAGTCAGGTTTTGGTTACTTTGTTTAGGACTGTTTACATTAAGTGGAAAGCCCTTAAAATCTGAAATTGGTATTTACGGAACTACATTGGATGCTTACGACATACACTAAAGTTTGTTGTATATCGTGCAAGTTATTTGTGTATTTTGTATGTTTTATATAATACTAGTATTTTACTAATAATGATTTTTGACCAAAATAGTTTTAACAAACTAATTGTCATACAATGTATGTCTTTTGTTCATAAAGATGTGATGAATACTGATGATTCATATATCTTGTAATGTATGTGTGTTCAGCTCTTACAATTTTGGACATAAAATTTAATAAAAAATATAATATATTTTGTATATGCAACCTTTACCGTACTACCATAAAATTCAGGTTCGTCAGGATCCATGTCTGTCAATAAATGCAATAATACCACATCAATTTTAAACTTCT
This sequence comes from Spisula subtruncata, assembly GCA_963678985.1. Lineage (NCBI taxonomy): Eukaryota > Metazoa > Mollusca > Bivalvia > Venerida > Mactridae > Spisula > Spisula subtruncata. The sequence goes on along the minus strand of OY787673.1, from coordinate 28,039,827 downwards.
GCATACTTTTGATCATGGTAGTAAGATACTCGAGATACGTCGAAGGGACTGCACCAAAGATTTTCCGCTTGGATATTAAATGGAGTAACATAATTATGATTTTGACAATGTCGTAAATAATTAAGTTCAAGGCACTGTTCGGATAAGTCGACGATCACAGACGAAAGATCAACCGTAAATTGAGAATTCTAGAGATCGGATCCGGGGCAGTACCAAACTTGAAATATTTTCCAGCGAACTTGTTTGCTTAGAACCAAATCCATTATTTGATAAGTATGCCGGCAAAACTTTGAAGTCTCACGATAACATCAAATCAGTGGAATTTGTTGCTGTGTTCTCGGAGGATATGCCTTTAGATTCGCAAACGTCTGATGTGGTTGTTTGTACCTTAGTGCTATGAACAATATCGGACGTACCAAAAACATTGGCTGAAGTACGACGTGTGCTAATGCCGGTAAGGTACATTTATATTGAGATATTTACGGTACAATACTAGACTGCTATTTAACTATCTACGACCCTTCCAAGAAGTTGGCATTCGTTAAGCAACATCATCAAGCAGCCTGTTTCATCACATGTGTTGTTGTTTGTTATAACTAATCGAATGGAGCTCATACTTATCAGGGATAAATAAGCACACGGAAGTATGTTATTAATGATCGAAAAGGTTTTTGGACAAAATGTGTCCCACAAAGCTTTGCTGGCGACAATTTCCCAATCACGGTGCTTTGCTCAAGGCTCAGCACCATACACCAACAAAATCACACCATTCGGTACCACAAGAACACTTATTTCAGGTTTATTGCACGAAAATTGTAAAGACCAAAGCCTAACAACGCTGCATCCAAAGAATTGAAATCTTAAGGATAGAGCAACACTGATTAAACTCGATACATGTTTACAACATGAGTTGGATTTTTTCAGTCATAACAATTTCAGATAACATGCCCGTATAAAAATGTGAATGTTTCTAACATAATTACAAATAAAAAAAACAATGGGTAAATGCTTATCGACACATTGATGTGTACTACCGATTAAAGACTTTTCGACTATACTATGTCATGTTGAATATATTGGATGTTCAACACAGTTCAAATGTAAGTGGGGTACCTTCATATCTAAAAAACAGAAACAATGAAGTATTTTTTTTTGGATGAAGTTATACGTTTCTCGAATAAGAATGACTACTAGTAAAAGGGTGAATAATCGAACTGACTTACCATTATGCCAGGAAAGAATAGTCACCAACAGCCATGCAACATAACTCATTGTCCCTAAAACAAACAACAGACAATTGGGTCACTACAAAAAAGATCTATGAGGAAACCGGACAAGGAAGGCATCGCCCAACTTAACCATCCGAGCAAAGAATACAGTAACAACACAATACAACTACAGGAAACAATGCCCACGAGTCTAGTGTGATTAATTACAATACTAAAACGAAATGCAATGGTGTTATGGATACAGCGAACCTTTATGTTGATGACATTAACACATCAACGGACTTAAGCATGCAGTTAAACCAAATAAATTAATACTAGTACATCACCTTGCTTGAAATATTTAGACAGTACAGACATCCGTGTCCCTGGATTACCTATATTTCAGCACACATTTGAAGGATCACACTCGACCATATCCCACCTCACAAGTACACCCTATGGGTCTAGTGTAAGTAAGTGTTTATTTATATATTTTATAAGTTTATTACAAATCCGGAATTGAACGATTACGAATTTGCATAAATATGGTTGCTCATTTCTTTTATTTTGAAAGTAGTATAAGCAGTGACAAGGGGATTTTATTTGTGACATGTTTTGTGTTGCAATCATGTTTATTATATGTATATATGCATACCGGTTTTTATTGGATTAAATGTAGTATAAAAGGATGAATAAAATACCAAATTCCTGTGTTAAGTTCTGAATGACAAAGTTTTATTTTATAAATTATAATTAACAGCAAACGGCAATTGATGTCAATTATATATTCGATGATATATACTAAGCAAAACAGCTAACCGAACGCTAATGTTTTTTTATAAATATTTATAGAACTATATGTAGGAATTTTCTGAAACTTGGACTGAAGTAGAATCCATACATTAGAAGGCTGGTGGTAAAATTTCGTCAAAATATTTAATTTGCATCATCGTCAAAATATGCATTTAATAACATCACCCATCAAGAGGAAATTCACAAATGTACAATTAACATATTTTATAAATTTGCAGCGGTTTTTACCGTATAACTTTTTTATTTATTAATATTTTTGCACTACATTTTGTGTGTTTGTTATCAACGATCTTAAGGTGCGCTTTGAGTATTTTTATTTTCAAAAATGCATAATGAAAGTTCACGGAACCATGAAATAACAGAACCAGACATATAAACTTGAAATTCATGAATAAGCGTTACATAATAAAAGGTTATATGTTTATTAATACACATACACATTAAAGACTAATCGTCAAATCAATAAAATAAATAGTCAAACTCGATACAATGCGATTTGATCACATAACATGCCTTTTTTAATTTTTCAAATTTATGATTTTATTTTAATGGTCAAGGGGAGGTAATTTGGTCGAATATCTTTTGTGTGGCTAATTGGGAGTAATTAATGACTTAATTTTGGTGTTATTCTCAGTATTTTAATATTTATTTTTGTTTCCGTTATCAGTATATACACTTTAAACAAACTTTATTACCAAAGCGGGCATATAACATCATTAACAATTTGTCGAACACCCGATGAACGCACTTCAAAACTGTTATTTTTACTAAATTGAGTGAAAACACGTTTTTTCAAACACATGTCAAAATCCAATAAGGACTAATGTGTACAAATTGTTAAAGTCAATGTGTTTCACTAATGCATGACAATACAATTTTATGGAAAAATGTTGTGAATTAACTTAAAAAGAAGTAAAATTATACAAGAGTTATCCCACTTGAATTTACTATTTATCTTTGCACCTGTGATTCCCAATATACTGCTTTAGGTCTTTTTATGTACATCGATATGTACACACACGTGAAGTTAAAGAAACTTATGTTTGTGATAATTTAAATCTGTGTAAAACTGATCTGTCGGATTGATACCCTCCAGGGAGCGTAATGGCCGCTCTTTCGCGGCCTACCTGTGACAATTGCGCCATGTTTTTGACAAAATATTTTGTTTTTCCGACTAACAAACACCCATGCTACATAACATGCAGACGAAACTCGTGCAACTTGAGAGCAATCGATCACAACGTACAAAAATCTGATTTGAAGCTTTTTCGTCATGGATAAGTGATTGTGGAATGGATTTTCATGGGGTAAGCTGAATTAGGTGCACAATTTATATTGAAATATATATGCAAAATATTAGGTTTGTACACTTACAAGATACTGAAATATTCAAATTTAAAAAGCGTTCGGTTAGCTGTTTTGCTCAGTATATTATGATGACTAAAGCGATATTTATATTGCCGTCTATTGATATTGTCTTGTAGCCGACTCAGGTCTGTTTTGATATTGCCTTTATCGCGACGAACTTAGATAACCAAACACTGATTGTATGTCATAGTCTGACCTATTAGTCCAGTCATTTTAACTTTTAACCTCAAACTAATTGCAAAACAAACAGTTTTGTGTTTATATGGTGCGTAAAGCTATCCTTAGCAATGTACAAAATGTCTTATTGAATATTTGTGGGACTTTTGGAGATATTTACAAATATATTCAATTGTCACATGTTTTCGCGATATTTGTCACTTTTGATGTAAATAAATCTTGACTTGTACCAGTAACTTATTTTGACATCGTGCTTAGAGGTCGCAATTTTGGTCTGATTTTTATGAAACTTGGCAGCAATGATCATTGTAAGCTAATCTAGGTTAAATAATTTTTTTTGTTAACCGGAGCCAAAATCTAGGTCACTAGGTCAAAACATAGAAAAAACAAGATATAGTCACCAGGGGTCGCAGTTTCGACCTTACACTTGTGAAGTTTAGTCACAATGATCACCTTACAAATATCAAGGTCATGTATGAAATTGGATTAACCTGAGTTAAAAACTAGGTCACTAGGCCAAATTATAGAACAAATCTTTAGAATGCACCCTTTTTACCTAATCTTTATGAAACTGTGTCACATGGATCATAAAGACAAAATGTAGGTCAAATTCAATATTTACTTATCATGAGTTAAAACTAGGTCACTAGGTCAAATAATAGAAAAACCTTCATGCGCCAAAGAGTCGCATCAATTATTTTAACCTATTGACCTCATTTTGACCCAAATAACTCAATAACATACTTGTCTTAGATGTTTTGATATGAGCATTGTGACCAAGTTGCATAAATATTAGACCAAAATTGTGAATTTTGTACCTACACAACGTTTACCTTTGATTTTAACTATCGACCTACTTTTTGACCCCGGATGACCAAATTTATAACTTTGACCTGTATTTTGTTGATATTATTATTGCGACCAAGTTTCATGAATATAAGGTCAACATTATGACCTCTAGCGACTACACAAGGTTTTGCAACAATTTGACCTAGTGACCTAGTTTTTTACCCTTGATCTTCCATTTTCGACCTTGGCCTAAATTTTGTTCAGATGATCACTCTGACCAAGTTTCATAATCATAGAGTCAAAATTGTGAATACAAATGCAAATGTGGACGAACAGACAAAGCGAACAGTCACTATTTCTTCAGAATCGATAGATTCGTGTACATTTTGTATATTGTCTGTATTGTATACTGTCCAAACACAAATATTCTTTTTCCATAAGACAGACATGTATACAACACATGATATGTGTAAATTTTAAACAAATTGGATTAATATTAAAGAAATGAATAAAACTTTTGTTTCCCCTTCCAAGTGCTATTTTGAGTCATTTTGTCGACATTTGAATGGGTAGTATACCAACACGTAGACTGGCATATAAATGAAAAGTAAATTGTCTGATGATAAAATCAATATTTGTATTCGATAGAAGAAGGTTGTATCTTTCAGAAAATATAAGCTTTAAGGTGCAATTGGTAAATATTTAACGACTTACACGGCAATTATTAGAACTTAAAATTCCCCATGTAGTATGAAATAAGGAAAATGCTGAAATTGCTACCCAAAAGTGACATTAAACATGTCTATTTTTTTGTATTTTCCCCTCTGAACTCGCATATTTAACGTTTTGTCTGTAGTCGATAAAAGTCAGTAGATGATGAAAATGCAAAGAAACTCTGTTTTGCAATTTGTTTGAGGTTGACCATATTTTTTAGCTTCAATGACTGGACTATATTTCAAGGTATGTGTTGTGATTAAAGGCGCTGCGTCATAGGCATTGGTTTCAACTGTGTATATATTTATGTGTTTTCCTAGTCACACATAGTCCTGTTACGTATCCTAACGTGTATCCTATCAAGGTATATAAAATATGTATGAAACATCTGTCTTAACATATTGAAATCCTACCAAATAGTTAATGATATCTTCTGGCATCCGAACAAAAAAAAACATGTTGATAAGATGTACATCCAAACTTTCATTTTACTCAGTGTTAAAAAACAATGACTATGCCCACCTCGGACTAAATGCAACACTCAAGATAAACTTGTGACATGCGCAAAAAGAACCCCCAAGTACCACAAACACATCGCAATGACAAAAGGGTTAAAACAAGCAAGAAATAAAATAATCCAAGCAGTAATCCGAACACAACACCCTAGTCCGTTTAACATGTCAGCCAAACACAATAACAAACACTAACGAATCAAATCGTTGAAAAACATCCGACGCAAGATCCGACAAAAACATCACACATATGTCGTTTAAAAAAACAACCAGTGTACAAATGTCTAGCTTTGCATAGAAGAGTTGCCCCGGTCAAAATAAGTACCACAAACACATCGCAATGACAAAAGGGTTAAAACAAGCAAGAAATATAATAATCCAAGCAGTAATCCGAACACAACACCCTAGTCCGTTTAACATGTCAGCCAAACACAATAACAAACACTAACGAATCAAATCGTTGAAAAACATCCGACGCAAGACCCGACAGAAACATCACACATGTCGTTTAAAAACAACCAGTGTACAAATGTCTAGCTTTGCATAAAAGAGTTGCCCCGGTCAAAATAACAAAATCTGTGTTAAAAACAGTCATTTTAAACACTTTTGAGATTATTCTGTGTTTAAAATCAGCAGTAGGGAACCAACATACATTTAGTGGTGGGTGCTTTTGACCACTTTGTAGGGATTTGTAAGTATCATTTTGCCGTTTGGACGCCAAAATATCATTGCATCATACGTGACAGAACTCCAACACGTCGTAAAACAACATTGGCTGTCTTATTTCAGTGACCACCTTGGCAATTTTAGTTCACCAGTCTTGATTTGACATCAAGTTTACATGAACATAAACAAATATATGCATTTTATTTATTACCGGTATCAATTTTCATTTGGACGCCGAATATCATTGATTCATATACGTCAGAACTATCTGAACAATAAACACGTTTTGAACAATATAAGCTATCCTATCTAAGTTTTATTTCATTTATATAATTTATTTAACAAATCGTGATAACCTTGTCAATTTTAGTTCATGTGTCTTGATTTAACTCCAAGTTTACATATGTAATTTTATACAACAAATGTAGGATATGAAATCGGGACTTTTGCGAGTGTGCAACTTAAATTACAATATACTAGTATCCCAAATCGCCGAATGTAGAAAAGAACTGACGGCTCTGTTAGAATCTTGACCTATTACATCTCGAGTGTCACATGGCTCAGTCCTTGGCTCCTTACGTTTCGGCAACTATATTTAATGATATTCATCTACAACCTGTCGATGTATGGTACAACTACCGCCTAGAAGTACAGAATCGATACTTTGAGAAAACAAGAATTTTTTTTTGAAAATTATTCCTTACTTATGGTAAAAAAGGTACGAGGAACTCGGACAGGGAAGGCAGCACTTAACCAAAACCACCCGAGCACAGAAATCAGAAACATCACAACACAAACTACACTGCGAAATGCTCACACACAAGCCAAAGAAACAATTAAAAGTCCAAGTCCCCGCCGAAATAAATTATAGAATAGCGGTGATTCCATGAGACCGAATAAAACGCAGCCAAGACCCGACCAATGATCCAAGGTCCCGTTGTAGGACGAAAAAACCGCATAAACACATGCCATAACGGCGACCTAAAGAGGCACAACAATCTGATTCAACTTCAGTTTGGTCAACATGACAAGTTCCGATTTTCATGAGAATACTCTCATACGATGCTGATTTTTAATCTATTATGCTGATGTATTAGTCTAATAAGATCGTTAGGTACACACGACCTTAACATTCTAAACCGGCGATATAGGAATGTTACAAAATGGTACATGTCACAGACTAGTTATACCATCGGAACTATCTTACATAACGAACATGTGTACCCAAAAATTTAATTACAAAATACTATGCAAACATTCGGTTTCAAGATTCTACGAAAGGCGTATTGGAAGGTAATCAGTCCCAGATCCGATGATTATAAACATTGGATAACGTATCCCAAGCTCAAACGCATACTCCGTACTCCAGTTGGGGCATGTTCTTAGTTACAAAAGCTGCTGTAACTTCTTTATCACGGAATGGACACATATTATGTGGGGGTTCATTATCTCAATTAGATCTTTTACTACAAAATGGTGTTGGGATTAATGCAAAATCCTGAAAAAAACAAACATTTTGTTCAAGTATGAGCATGAAGTATGGAGTGTGGAGGAGAGAACACGTTTATAATTACCAGGCCCAGTGATTGTAAACATTCTCATTCTCATGCTCAAACTCCATACTACATGCCCATACTTTGAAAACAGCTTTTTAACAGAATTTTGCACCAAAACCAACATCAACCTGCAGCAAATAATATAATTACGAAAATGAACCCATGGTTCATATGTTTGCATTCAGTAATAAAGAAGTAAGAACAGTTTTTGTAACTCAGAACATGCTCCAATTGGAGTAGGGGGTATGAGTTGTTCAATGTTTATAATCATGGGCCTGGTCAGATCATACTTAACACGTAATAATGTAACAAATATGAACAATGGAATAACTTTTACAATACCTTAGATCTCAAGCCGACATAAGGGAAACAAGTCCTCAACTAAAATGCGGTTAAAATCACGTCACGATTCCTTATCGCTTCTCAAAATTCAAATACAGTTGGAGGTCATAGCATGGCTCGTCATGATGATATTGACGACTAAAGCGGCGTTTGTATGGGTTAGATAAGAAATTACAATTGTTTTTGTTTCAAATTGATGGAAACATAGCTTGAAACTGATCAAAACAATCACTTTATTCCCTGGCTTAGAATTAGAAGGACGTAAGTACATGCCAACCAATATTTTAAGAAAACAAGCAAAAACTGTCCGAAAATTACTCTTTACTTACTAGTATGTTAAAACAAACGTTTTCAACTTCAGTTTATTCAACATGACAAGTTCCGAATTTCATGACAATATGCTCATAAAAAGCGCCTTTTGATGCGGATTTGAAACATGAACGTATTGATCAGTCTTATAAGTCACTTACGACGTTCTTATACTAAACCAGCGATATGACCACGATGATACGAGAATAGATGTGTTCAATTCAATTCTTATATAAGTGATAATCAAGAAATAAACTCGTAATATAAATATACTTACATTATATAATAACGAATGGACACAATATAATAACGAATGTCGATAACATAAGAAAGATTGGACACAACATAAGAAAGAATGCCCATAACATAAGAAAGAATTGACACAACATAATAAAGAACTGACACAACATAAGAAATAATGCCCATAACATAAGAAAGAATTGACACAACATAAGAAATAATGCCCATAACATAATAAAGAATGGACGCAACATAATAAACAATACCCATAACATAATAAAGAATGGACACAACATAATAAAGAATACCCATAACATAAGAAAGAATGAACACAACATAATATAGAATGCCCATAACATAAGAAAGAATGTCCACAACATAATAAAGAATGGGCACAACATAATAAAGAATGCCTATCACATAATAAAGACTGGACGCAACATAATAAACAATACCCATAACATAATAAAGTATGGAGACAACATAATGCCCATAACATAAGAAAGAATGAACACAACATAATATAGAATGCCCATAACATAAGAAAAAATGAACACAACATAATAAAGACTGGACACAACATAATATAGAATGCCCATAACATAAGAAAGAATGAACACAACATAATAAAGAATGGACACAACATAAAAAAGAATGCCCATAACATAAGAAAGAATGGCCATAACACAGGAAAGAATGGACACAATATGATAAAGAATGCCAATCACATAGGAAAGAATGGACACAACATAATAAAGAATGCCCATAACACAGGAAAGAATGGACACAATATGATAAAGAATGCCCATAACATTAGAAAGAATGGACACAACATAATAAAGAATACCCGTAACATAAGAAAAGACGGACACAACATAATAAAGAATGCCCATAACATAAGAAAGAATGGGCACAACATAATTAAGAATGCCCATAACATAATAAAAGATGGACACAACATAATATAGAATGCCCATAACATAAGAAAGAATGTACACAACATAATAAAGAATGCCAATCACATAGGAAAGAATGGGCATAACATAATAAAGAATGGACATAACAAACATAATATGGTCATCGCAAGACAGCTTTGTCGTTGCATAGTAAAAACTGTAACGGTATCGTTTCGTATTGCTTATTTGTAAATAATGAATAATGCTTACATTTACACATAATTTCATCCATCGAAATTTGCATCGTTGAAGGCCGTTCTCAAGGTTGGCTTTAACATCCCAAGCAATGCTATCATGTGTCGGTCTTTCCTGACCTGCAATCGGATTGCGATTTGTCTAGAGCGCTCGATAGAATTTCTGCTCGGAAAATGTTTTGAAAGTCTTCAAATTCGTGTTTTGGTTGCGATGACTTGCCTTGAAGATGTATGACATAACTATCTGAGAGGATGTACATGTTAAACTGTTCCTCACATTTGGTTTGTCGTCTGACTACAAAGTTAGCGGTTTGTTCATATAAAGGAAGAGTAACACGAAAGTGTACTAGATGTACTATAAACACTTATCTATACCCCCAACAGAACACGACTGTCTTGGGATCACCACTGTTTTGTTATTTCTTATTAAAATGTGATCATCCTGTATTTTTGCTGCGGCGACTTGGGCTTTTATATGGTTGTGTGTTGGCATTTCTCCGCGTAGTTGTGTTGTGTTGTTACTGTTTTCTGTGATCGGCTGATTAAGTTAAGAGTGCTGCATTCACTGTTCGATTTCCTCATATCTTTTGTGCAGAAAGTGATACAGGTTGATGTATACTAAATATAGGTTACAGGAAAACAGACATTTGGTTAAAATAGTATAGGTATTGTCTCGACTACTAATCAGTAGGTAAAGTTCCAATGTATGGAAACGAGATGTGCAGGTGGCAACTGAGACCAAACGTAATTGTTTCCACATTTTCAAGGTGTATTTTTATGACTTTGCGGTTAGTTACATATAAATATTATTTGACAATCATCCTTCATTCAAACGATTCTGATACATGAAAAATATTTGAGAAATAATGTAACAGTGAGTGTTGCGTTATAGATATGTGATAAAGTACATTATGACAGGGGCTACAATATATGTACAAGATAGTGCAGATATTGTTACAAATGGAGATAAGAACTGTACATGTCACAACCAGTATACCGGTACATGCCACTCACACTCGTTCATTGAAGCTTATAGACGATGTTAAGTAATATTTTCATTTTATCCAGCATCTTCTGTGCAGGTAAATAAACTCTGTTATAAAATAAGATTTACTTTAGAATCTATACTTTTTACATAAAAGTTTACTTTTTGACAGCGTCTAAAAACTGCTCTTTTAATAAGTGTTACACAAAACACGCTTTTTATTTTGTAAGTCCAAACCAAGCGGTGCATTTTAATTCAGTACCGAAAACATTGGTGAATGTTAAAGCACATTTATTTTATTAATTCATTTTATCTACCCGTTGCAAAGAATACTGACGCGGATTCATTGTCCAGGAAATATAAATCTCCTACTCCTGGTACACAGAGGAACGTCTTTACATCGTTTCTAGATGATTGATCATGTAAATGTACATGTAAATCCATGGTGGCCGTTGCTGACCAATATCGTGAATATCAAAATCAATCAAACGATGTGGTTTTAAAAGTCAATGTTATTTGTAAAGTACAACATATAATGTACATATGCAGTTTATTTCCCGTTGTAAATGCATGATTAGTACAAAATGTGCATAAGTTGGCCTCTAGCATTACTAGTACGAGGGTCATTCAATATATTCGTAGACAACCGTTCTCATTTTATTATATTTATGTTTAAATAGTAATTTCTTATATCATTATAAACATTTATCTATTACCTACCGTAGATACAAATTTATCTTTGATTATGCCACACAGTATCATGTCATCAGCCGATGTATTACCATAGTAACGCGCTACCACCCCCGACCGACGTAACGTACCCTTTTCACTAGTTCGACTAGTCATAAAGTCCGAATTAATTAAGTTTTATCCCCATATGTTTGCCAAATTATTGCAGGATATTAGCATCATATTTGGTGAAACTATTCAGTTGTTTGGACGTTTGAGTTTGAATTAAGAAGTATTTGATCTATGCCTGTCACGTTTTCATTTACGTCAAAATGCCAATGAATTTACGCAAGGAAATGCATGCAACTATTAAATCGAGCACTTGTCTTGGAAATACACAACAAAAACGCATACGCTGCTAATGAGAGTAAGCGGAGAACATACAGTATTCGGTGTCACTGTGTTTTGGTGGTAAAATCAAATTTCTGAAGAGCAGCATGGTATTAAAATTATACAGGGATCGAACGAAATTTGCAAACGTAGGGACGTTTGAGGAAACGCCAGTCAAAATGATCGAGGCATTTCAATTTAGCATACAACCATTAAGTATAGCTTAATCCTTTTACTTTGAATACATACAATGTTGTGTAGATTTATTTAATAATAGACCACTTCAATATTGATGTTTAATTCGATATGAATGACATAATTCAATGTCGGGTTTACTATTTGAGAAATAGCAAAACGTCAATAACGTTGCTGACGTCATAATATATTTGCGTTGGGTGGTGGTTGTGGTCAAGTGATAGTTTTGTTTTAGCTATATTTTCTTTAAACATTCTTCGTTTCATGCAATATTGTCTGCACTTGTGTCAGAAAGACTGCAGTTAAGTGTGATATAATTAGTTATTCTCTGTGTTAATGCGTATTAAAATGACGAGTCCAGTCCACGAATTTATTGAATGACCCTCGTATTACATTGATTTACTTATATTTTATTTGCCATTTTGATAAGTTGAATATTGCTTGTTTATTACATAATTATGTTTTTATTCAAATTCAGTTACATGTCATGTTTTACTTAACGTTTTGACTGAATGACGAAGTTCGATAGGAGAAACTACACTGTATTGAAGTCTTACCGGGTGAACGATGACGCTGACAAGCACCATGAGACAGCTGTATTAGAACATTAACACCAGCATCAGAACAACTAATTTTCAGTCGTTGTCAACAGTGTTTTATAATTTATGTAGCTGACTCTGTGACAAAGTGACAATGCGTGGACCATCTGTATTATAAAGACAAAAAACTATTTCATTTACGTGTTTTAAATGATATTATTTGCTTTACATGCATGTGTTAATAAAATTAAATTGTCTATTACATGTACTTACTTTGATAAAATAAACCTGACTGTATTTCCGTATTATTATGCTGTATGTGTGTATTAATGTGAATTTGTTTCATTAGTACATTGTGTATAATAAAACCTTACAAACTACAATAATAATACAATATTATACAACTACACTCATCTTGTTTTTGTATTTGTTAACGTTCATCTCGGTACAAGATTCGTATTATTTGTTTTATATGCCAACACATTTGTATTATAAAAACTTAACTCTTTACCTTTTTAAAAACGCTTATTATGTACTGCATGTAATTCGGTAGAAGGTGATTATCATTTTGTTATTCAGTTACCAGCGTGTGTCCGGACTATTGGGCTAGACGCGGAAGTTCGTGTTACTATTTCGCCACTCGACCATTTGAAAAGGCAACATGGCACGAAGCTGCGGTAAATATAATACGTTTATTATGATGGCTGTTATGTTTGTTTATTGGCAAAATACAAATTGCCTGCTTACAACTCAACATGATGTTGGGGTATATTTCCGCATACTAGTACTAGTTGCATGCGATTCGTGCGCTTCTTAGGAGTCTATATTTTATGAAAATCGGAACTTGACATGTTAACCAACTATAGAAGACAATTATCGGACAAGTTTAACCTCATACATGTAAATTTTGAATATCTTTAAAGTTAGATACTGCACAGCTCACTGGATTTCATGTTTCAACATGTGTATATTGTATTTTATCTTATTGGTAATGTTTATACATAAGATATGTAAATATTGTTCTTATCAGAATTTTATTAAGAAAAGTATCGCTGGCTGAGAATGAGAAGGTCGTAACTACTTACGACCTTATCAGACTGATGCATATTTAAAAACAGCACCACAAGGCGTTTTTAATGAGCCAATTTTCATGACAATCGAAATTTGTCATGTTGACCAAACTGAATTAGGAACAGCTTGTGTCAGTTGCTCCTTCTTGCCAGCAATATGTAAGGTTTATGGTGCTGATCGGAAACCAACTACAGTCGGTTCAAAGTTAAATGATAACAGTTATGAACATACGCTTTTTATCCACGTTGATCTTGGTGTACCTGTGTCCCCGTAATTGTTTGGAATTGGATAGTTCCCTCATTACATATAGGACTACTAAATTGAAGTCACAGTATACTTATTGTTTTGCGTGTTATATCTTTAGCAAGCGTGTTTATGGCAAAAGTCTCATCTTGTCATTGTGGATTCGAAGGCAGAAAACGACTTCATCAAACAATATATTAACATTGTTCATCCATGTAAGTTGATCTATTACCTGTATAATAATATGTTGTCACACTGTTTATTGATGATTGTAGGTACCGTGTTTAGTCAGTGCAATTGTAACTACATCTTGCTAACTTAGAATAAGAAGGTCGTAACTACTACTTACGGCGTTATAAGACTGGCGTATGTTTGAAATCTGCACCATCACACTCTTCTTGTGGGCCTATTTTCATGAAAATCGGAACTTGTCATGCTGACCAAAATGAAGTTGTAAAAAGCTTATAACAGCATTTACCAACAGTCGGTTTTTGCTTGTTTTCTCAATAGTTTTATTTTGTACTTACGACCTTCTCATTCTAAGCGAGCGATGTCATCGTTCTCGAAAGAGTGTTTTTTTTACTGCTGTTTTGCCACTGAAGCGATAACTCGGGAGGCATTTACTGATTGACTTGTCAATTCGTTATCCGTATGAGGTTAACCTAAACTCACCGTTTCTTCTTACATCCATATGGCTTGCTACAAAGCTTCCATATTAGCAGGGATGTTGTATTTGAACGCTCGTAACACACCTACATCACCTGACCTTATTTTGACCGTCACATTGACCTACTTATTTAAGGGCTTTTTTCTTGGTTAACCAAAATTAACCCTTTCTTTTTACAGCTCTATGTCTTGCTACAAAACTTTCATACTTGCACGGATGATGTATTAGAACACTTTTCACCCACCTATATCATCTGACCTCATTTTGACTTTCACATTGTCATAACATTTTACTTAAACTTAGAAAAATGCCAATTTCTTTGATAATCCTTATAAATCGACTGTTTCATATGATGTTAGGACGAATGTTATGGACAAGGCTTTCACGGGGCATAAGCGTTTATTGAACGCAGTTTTTTAATGTTGCTTTAAAAAACCATTGGTCAAAAGCGTATATAAAAGTATATACTATATATAATTATACATAAGTAGCATTTAACCTTCTATTTTTAAAATTACAAATAACAGAACATCGTGTTCCAACGTGAGTTATATGGAATGATGATATTAGCGAGTGTGGTACGAAAACGTAATGTTGTCGGTTGTAAAACTATGTTCCCTTCAATCATACACAAAACAAATAATTTTAAAACCTCAGAAAGAAATGATTCGCTAAATAATTTGTATATATCGCTGGCTTAGAATGAGAATGTCGTAACTACTACTTACGACCTTATAAGGCTAATACAAATTAATGTAAAATATGCATAATAAGAAGCCGACGCGTCTTAAGAGCTTAATTTCATGGAAATCGGAACTTGTCATGTTAATGAAACTGACGCCGAAACAGGTTGTTTGTCCCATAGTAAAGAGTACTGTTTCGACAGTTTTTCTTGTTTTCTCAAAATATCGAGCGTGATCTTACCACCTTTTCATTCTAAGCCAGCGATATGCATATACATATACGTATAATCATAACTCATATCATACATATTCTTTGCATGTTTTGCATAATACTGTTACAGTAGTTATGTTAGAACAATTTTGGACATACGGCAATGACATACACCAGGAAAATGTGTGGAACTGGGGCTTTACTCCGAACAGGTGAGTTCTAGTTTTTACCTAAATTTGGATTTGCGGGTTTTTATTTTCCATTTCTTAAGAATATATATGCAAGAGGTGAAAACCAGAGATGTTCGTAAAACACGTTAACGCCCCCATGACAGCCACATAGGTGGACGTGGTAATAGTCACAGTGACATTGACCTTTGCCCTGTTGCCCTGCTGATCCAAAATCAATAGGGATAATGTACCGTTACTGGTCGACTACCATTTAACGTTTGAAGAACCTAGGGCAAAGTGTTCTAGAGGTATTGAACGGAAACCATTTGGTCTACTGACCAACCGACAGACCATTGTGCAAGCAATGCCTCCTCATCATGGTGGTAACTATGTCTGGTAAAGAGGCATTCCCTATAAATAGCATATTTTTCTCTCCTATCACATCAAAGAGGCATTCCCTATAACTATCGTTATTTTTTTCTATATCACATTAAAGAGGCATTCCCTATAACAAGCATATTTTTCTCTACTATCACATTAAATGAGCTAAATGTACAAAGCATAATCAATTATCATAATTTGTCAGAAGAAAGTGTACACAAATATGTCTCTTTAATGTCAAAAATATATTTAAATCACCAATAATAATTTATAGCTTCCATCGATTTATTATAATGTGGTCAAAGGGAAACAACTCGTGAGAATTTTGACTTGATACGGAAATAGGTTTTCATTCTTTTCTCGGTTATTAGTGGGAGCTTTTCTTGAAAATTTGAGGACTTTAAGCAATAATGATTTTCATTTAATGTATGATATTCCTTACAAAGTTACAGGGAACGCCTCTTTAAATAGATGGTAGTATTTTTCTTTGGCCCTTTGTAAAAAACAAGCCATTTACCGTTTGGTAAGTTCCGACGGATATGTACGTGGGATGGTAAAAAGTATTGAGACAATTGCGTTTTTCGGAGCAATGAGACATTCGAGTAGTTAACAATTTACGAACGTGACGTCATGACGTCGTTAAAGTGCAGCGAGTCGCTGTACCCAAGGTAAAAAATAATGGATATCTCTGTCGGTAATGGATGAAAATTGATGAAACTATGCAGACGGAGAGGGGATACATGTTTAATTGAAATATAAACTTATTTTATTGACATCACGAAGAATTATCATTTTTGAGCGTTTATCTCATTACTTTTTTATCACCCCACGTATGTACCTTGTGTCTTACAGAATAACTTCGAACTTTTGGGGACATGGTCAGCCATCTCACTGTGATAATTATGGTGAGATTGAGGATTGTATGACAGTCTGGCAGTCTTACTGGAATGATGAAAACTGTGACCATCGTAAACTCTACATTTGTGAAATGTCGTAAGTTGTATTCAAACTTTAGACAGATTAAAAAAATAAGATAAATGAACGTCAGATAAATGTCCAATAATTGGGAGAACCGGGTGTCCAAAAAGAAAGTATACAATTTCAGTGACTATGTATCAAATCTGTATGGGTACATGCACGTTTGGCTTACCGCTCATGTATACGAGCAGTTTGCCAGGTAAACATTGTAATTTAGTAACGAACAAAAACAAACGTTTGTCCGTGTAAAATCAAGTGACTGTTAGAGTATGTTTTTTGTATATTAGATAATGAATGATAACAATAAGTCAATAAGTCCACGAACGTCGGACAATGAAATAATTATTTTCCAATGACTACGCCTATACTCGTAAAAGTGATTTAGTAAACTCATACGTCCGTTGTAGTAACTATACATGCAGTGCCCACCAAAAATATGGATACACTTTTTGACAGATGCAGAATTATAATTGGTTTAATTATTCCATATCTATTGGTCAGACGGTAACAATGTTTGCAATTTCTGGAAAAAAAACAGTTAATGAAGGAGTAAAAAATGTGACAGATAGAAAGATATACAAATTCTGATTTAAAAATAAACTATGGGGTTCAAGGGGCTGAATTTGCCATATTATATGATCATGTTGTCGTTCAAAGCTGGCGAAGAAACTTAATATTTTCCTTCTAGGGTATCAATCAATGTACTGTCTTTACACTAAATAAAAAAATATTCCTGGTTTTCAAAAATTTGTTGCTTCTCTGTTCTGCAAGGAGTGTTATACAGGCAAGTTAATGGGGGAAAACTCTCTGTATTCACATTTTTGGTGGGCACTGTATATGGAAAACGATTTGCATCCATGTAGACACATTTTGATTCGCACACTTATCCTCGTTGCAAAACGGAGCTCAAGGGTTAATTAAACTGCTACCGTTCGCTCAGTAGCGCATTGCTATGAAACAGTCGGTTACCGAAACGCGCTACATACCGAAAGAAGCAGAATATTTAAATCTAACTGGCTAGCTGTCGATGATGGCAGACCGTTGCACTGCATATGAAACTGCTCAGAAACGTCGAGCACTTCTTACTGGTAGTACACATTGGTATAAGGACAAGAAAGCGCTAGATAACGCTATTTGTTTCCCATTAATATACGTTATTATAGTCGACCGTTACGGCAAGGTTTGAAATGATAACATTGATAGCGAGCTGATTTGATGATGAAGGTCAAAGACAGACAACTTTGGTAAAATGTTGACACGAAATGTGGACCATTATTATTTCTGCATTCGTGCACTAAAATGATAAGACTGTAGTGGTTTGTTAAATACAATTGAACCTGAGCAATAACTGTTTCTGGTTCACATTTTTCTTTGTTTGGCTTTGTTTTAGCCGCGTCAATTATAAAAGTTCCTTATCGTCAATTACGCCATTAGCCACTAATGACGTCAGACTAAATTGTGACGTTTCAAGATGGCTGCGCGCATTGTAAACACGTAGCGTGTTTGTATTGAGGTCAATACCATGGAAAGTTAAACATTGCACTATATGAGACAATAGACAAAACAATACGCTGCTTGTTTTTATTCGCATCAAATAAATATAACCAACATTTTTATGATAAGTTTAAGAGTCTGCATGTACATGCATACCATTATTATATGTATGTCAATGAACATGTTCATATATTTACAGACATGACAATGCAGTGAATTTAATTGGATAGAACATTCAAAACATGAACATTATTGTATATTTTTGACACTATTAAAAGAAGATACATAGGTTGCTCATTGTTGC
The DNA here is from genome assembly GCA_963678985.1 of Spisula subtruncata. Taxonomy (NCBI): domain Eukaryota; kingdom Metazoa; phylum Mollusca; class Bivalvia; order Venerida; family Mactridae; genus Spisula; species Spisula subtruncata. The sequence continues at coordinate 28,021,003 of OY787673.1, read as the reverse complement.
GTTGTGTATTAGCATTGTGCTACAATTAGTATCAAACATGTCATTGCTACATTGTATGTTCATAACTCCTACGTCATCCGTTGTTTAACATTTCGCTGTCTTTGAACGAGAAGCTCTTACGACCAAGATTAATGCATATTTTGAAATCTGCATCAGGAAGAGCTTCTTATGAGCCTATTTCCATGAAAATCCGAACTTGTCATATTGACCAAACTAAAGTTGAAAACACTTGTTTAACAATAAGTAAGGAGTGATTGTCAGACAGTTTTTCTTGTTTTTTCAAAATATTGATTTTGTAGTAACGAACTTTTCATTCTAAGCCAGCGATTAACACTTTTAAAGTCTTAATCAAATAATCAATACACAAGTTATGAAATTATGTAACTATGCAGTTTTCTGGCTTCCGTCACGATGTTACGTAACAAGTAGTTACGGACACAGATAACTTTTTCGTTGAAAAAAAAACCATTTTTTTTCTTTTTTCAAATTGCCTTTATCAAAGATACAGTTAGGCCATACCAAATCGATTCTTCGTTTAGCGTCCGAGGATAGAAATCTTTAAAAGGCGAAACATAAACGAAAAAGTGGCATATTGGTGAGTATTATGAAATTATTGTCCCTAAAACTGAAATTAGTGGAAAACATTACCTACCTACCTAGTGTCGTACACATAGATCATGAAGTCAATGCTTAAGTCAAATAGGTGTTTCTTAAGTCAAATTGGTTGGCCCTTTCAATAGGGGTGACACTATAATAAACAAACACTTTACCCAACCTTTACCATAGTCAAAAGCTGCGCCTTGTTCGGTCGATTGAATACATCAATCTGGGTATCTCAACTAAAACGAACCATACCTGAACCTTTACCGAAATAAATCTATCTATCTATAGTATCTACAAACCAGTGGTATAAATATCAAAGTTATCTTCAAGAAGACTTAATAATAACTTAGATATTTGTACCGCACGTCGAATGTCTAAAATTCTGAATTCTCTAATTTTTGACACAGGGAAATATTCGTGTATACCGTAACTTGCAGTTGCTACAAGTTACCAATCCCCTGATCTTTCGACGCATCTGAAGAAGAAATCCCAACTCAAATTGAAATTTTACTAAAACCAGAGTTAGCATAGTCCTACTCCGGATCTCCACTAATCTGTAGGTACAAATAAATTGTTACCGTTATAATCCTTGTGTTACTTGAATATTCATATCTGGACAATGGATTTGGGGTCAGTTGTGTTTGCATATGAATACAAAACAAGTCTAACTAGGCTAAATTTGTTTGTACCTACATGTAAATTAAGGGAAAAACCACCTTGTACAGAATTCCGGATATCAACTATTATGGATAAATATGAAGTTTCAGCATTTGAAATGTTACATTAATGAACTCAGAATGCCATTTCGGTATAGTGATGCCAATTTATAATTATGCATTGCATTAAAATTAACATGAAGACACATGCCAATATTTGTAATGATGTCTTGCTTAGATTGAATTGCGTCGGAAGATCCGGGCCTGAGGTTAAAGAGGCGTTCCCTATAACCTTGATCGTTTAAATCAATTCAGGAATATTATACATTTAATGTGAATCATTATTACTTTAAGTCCTAAAATTGTCAACAAAAAGCTCCCACTAGTTACCGAGAAAAAAATGAAAACATATTTCCGTAACGGGCCAAAATATTCAAGAGTTGTTTCCCTTTGACCACTTAATAATAAATCGCTGGAAGCAATAAATTATTACTAGTGGTTTAGGTTTATGTTTGACATTATTGAGACATATTTGCGCACACGTTCTTCGGACAAATTATGATAATTGAAAGTGCTTTGTACATTGCGCGAATTTAATGTGATAGTAGAGAAAAACATGCTAGTTATAGGGAATGCCTCTTTAACGTGTTACACAATTTAAGTAGATAACGCAACAATTAAAGGGACTCAACTCCAGTTGGTAAATTGCAAAAATTATCAAACATTTATCATAAAATCGCATTTGTTTGGTTTGACGTACCAAATACATTTATATTAGAATCTGGACTTATTCATCTAGAAGAAAAATAATCGCATAACGTCTGTTTATTACCCTTCCAATCCCTAAAATATATTGCGTTACTTACGCTATAAGATGTAGAATTTAACGTTGGAGTGTATAAATGCCGAGAAAAGCCGTAACATGTTCGACAGTTTACATCAATAGCGCCGTTTATCGTAATGTAAGTTTTAAGAATGCTTTATGTATTCGTAAAACATAGTTTTGTGATTAAAATGTCTACAAAACGTGTTTTTATCATCGACATGGAGTTTGGTCCCTTTAAAGATAAGAAAGCACTGTCTATTACCTCAAAGTGAAAATAGTATTGGATCGTGTACATTGCAACTTATAGAGAATACATATTTACAGTGGTCAGGAGATAATGTTGCGTAATGTTTTCATTTTGTCCAACATCCTTTATGCAGGTAAGTCATTTGCGCTTATTTATAGATATGCTCGTTTTATAGTGCGCCCAGGATATTGTGAAAAGCGGGAAAATGTAGAGTGAGCCATGTCCGAGGGGTGATCAATATATTCGAGGACTTTACTTCTCAATTTTGCAATATTGGAACTAGAGTAATAAAATTACACGCTGATGCAGTTCAATCAATTATCTCGCAATTTGTCTAATTTTCTTTGTGATAACGTCACTATTTACTTGATGACGTCACATTTTGTAACCATGGTGAAGCGCGCGACGTCGAGCATCTCCAGCGTAACGTCATTTCTGAGAAACGACACGCTATGAAAATTAACGCGAATCTTGTAAATTCCTTTTGATAACTCCAAAATGACTTGACAAAATTGTGCATGGATTCTGTGCGCTTTCAATGAGCCATTTTCATATGATTCCATTGTTTATGTGATTAAAGGGTATCTGCCAAACGGTTGAGTCGATAAAATAAGGATAAACAGCAAAAATAACACCGCGTTAGGGACACTTTCCGTTAAATTCTGCAAAAATAAGACGCACATATCTCAATCAAATGTAACTGGCAATAACGAAGACTAGTATAGGCTACAACACATAAAATCGTTGACTCAAAATCAAAAGGGTTATTTCGATATTGCGTCCTAAACCTGATAGGTCCTGTTTCAGTCTTAATTGAAATAATCTACTTTTGTAAAGCCAACCGCTCTTTTCCGATGTTTCTTTCCAATAACGCATCGATACTCTTTTTATTCCACCTCACATTCCAGAATCGGCTATTAACTACTTATTTCAGTAGTAAAAGACAACCAGTCTCATACATGGAACCGGGTATAAGTCCAGAAAGGAGCTATGTGCTGCTCCGACGGTGACGCTTGGAATGACGTCGCATGACGTCCAACGTCACGCGCCCATTGTATGAATCATATAATTTTATTAGTGCATTCGGTCGGAGACATCTTACTCCGAATGATGTTAAATGGCCTTAAATCTTGCTGCTAATATGAATTTGCTAAATGAAAAGAACTCGAATATATTGATCACCCCTCGTAGGTCGATTACTCAAGTTTTCACAATTTATCAGTGTGATTTTAGTTCAGAATTTAGCGATTTTACTTTAGTGCGCCCAGGATAATATGATAGATTTGTATTTACAAACATTGACTGGGTTGGTCTACTGTTGCAAAATTGATTGCTTTAATAAACACATTCGGCCAAGTGTTACATATAAACTAAAATAACACTGATAAATCGTGCAAGCTTGAATGTTCACCTATATGGCCTATTCCAATTTTCCACGGCGTTCATGATATCCTGGGCGCACTATACAGTAGGCTAAACAGGTCAATGTTTATAAATATCACATTATCCTGGACGCACTACACAGTAGGCTAAACCGGTCAATGTTTATAAATATTACATTATCCTGGGCGCACTATACAGTAGGCTAAACCGGTCAATGTTTATAAATATTACATTATCCTGGGCGCACTATACAGTAGGCTAAACCGGTCAATGTTTATAAATATTACATTATCCTGGGCGCACTATACAGTAGGCTAAACCGGTCAATGTTTATAAATATCACATTATCCTGGACGCACTACACAGTAGGCTAAACCGGTCAATGTTTATAAATATTACATTATCCTGGACGCACTACACAGTAGGCTAAACCGGTCAATGTTTATAAATATTACATTATCCTGGACGCACTACACAGTAGGCTAAACCGGTCAATGTTTATAAATATTACATTATCCTGGACGCACTACACAGTAGGCTAAACCGGTCAATGTTTATAAATATTACATTATCCTGGACGCACTATACAGTAGGCTAAACCGGTCAATGTTTATAAATATTACATTATCCTGGGCGCACTATACAGTAGGCGAAACCGGTCAATGTTTATAAATATTACATTATCCTGGACGCACTATCATATACTTTAGTACTGTAATGCAGTTATTATGTTTTGGATATACATATAATCGGATAGAAGCTCAAAACAAACAAAGCGAACGTTCAAAATAAATTTTAATCAACATGTTAATCTCATAAGATACAATTCACAAACGTAGCAATACAAGTTTGACCAAGAGAAACTGTTATTTTTCCTAAGTAGCAATATGGTGTTTTTACATTTTAATTACCCAACACACCCATTGCATCACGTACACATATTTTAACTACATCAATACTTATTTCTACTATTGTCGATTCAAAGATGTCTGTCAAAACCGCCATAATGACAAACAAAAGCAATGTACAAGGGGCGTTTTAAAAATCTAATGTTAATCCCATTTTCAAACTACAATGTACTTCAAACTTTGCATTTAAAAAGAACAATTCGTGATACATATTGTACCATGAAACAAACGCATAAGGGTGTATCGTACAAAATGCCATTACCACCATAGTAACGTCAGTAATGGCTATCCAGGGGAAATTTGACGTCACGTCGGAGAAATCGTCAAACTAACCAACACATTGCCCCCAACAAAACAGCTTCCAATTAACTACTACCTTAACATACTGTATGTAACGTTTGCGAAGGACAGTATAACATCATTTTGGTCAAGCTATGGCATAATTTAAATATTCACACTGTTCTGTTAAGATTTGATTGTCGCAGTATTAGAATCGCCTGTCAAGGGTCAGTAAACAATTGGACTTTGACCAGTTTAAACGCATAGTCTGAAGTAATTAGAACACATGATCAACTTTATACAGCACTTTTCGTAGAACGTATTTAACGCCCTTGTATTTTGATATACATCTGTACATATATAATGTAAACTTGTTTCTTTGTTATACAGTTACCGGTATTTGCATGGATTATTGGACTAGGTTTGGAAATTCATATTATTTCTTCGCCCATCTACCGGCTGACAGAGTAACGTGGCACGAAGCGGTGGTATGGTTTTGAATTTTGACGATAAATTTGAAAAAAAAGCGAAAAGCGAATTTGTGACCCAATGCTGATAGAATCAATTTAATTTGTATTCCATATGTCCTATCTACATGTACATATGTTGCAATTTCAGAATAATCATACTCGTATTGCCGAGCTATGAGTTAAAACATGCATTCAACCTTATGAGTTCTTATTTTGTTCACAGTCAAGTACTTGTTAACTCAGTACACCACACCAGATCAACTGATTGGTATAAATAATCATAATAAAACCTTTTAGAAGCTTATTCATTAGTGTTTACTTTATGTAAAAACATGTTCTTACAAGTGTCACATATATCTTCAGCAAGAATGTACTTGGAAGAAGTCCCATCTTGTAATAGTGGAGTCTAAGGCAGAAAACGATTTCATCAAACATTATATTGCTGAAATTACCCGAGGTAAGTTTGGTCAACACGTTTGGTTGGTTAAATAAGTGGCATTCCAAACGGGCTGGTGGGGTATTGTACGTTTTGACTGACCTGGTATTATACGAAGCCACCTTCACGTAAAACATTCTAGATATTCGTGGTGGCACGGTGGTCGAGCGGATAGCCCGCTTGACTGCTGATCGAGAGGTCCCGGGTTCGATCCTCGGACGGGGCACTTGGTCATTTCTTTAACGATTTTCTGTGTTTCCTAACCAACTAGAGATGAACTGGTTAGTAACCCAGAGGTAGTATCGCGTGTATCGGTGCTATACACCGGGCACGTTAAAGAACCAATGTGTCTCTTCGGAAAGAGCAAGGGCATCGCGCCTGGATACCTTGTATCACATTACTGTCTCTTCCACCTGCTGTCCCTTCAGCAAAACACAGGACCCAATTGGAAAAAAGTGCTTGCACTTCCATGGGTAATCATTGACCGAAAGGTTTGAATAATTACCGTACACATTTTTACACACACTGGTGTTGGTCGTATGTATAACTTGTTTGCGATTAAAAAAACTTGTGTGTTTTTTAAACATTTCTGAAAATCTTTTCATCAGATTTTGGTAAAAAATGGCACAGAACTACTATAACTTCCTACCTACTCCCATTCCGAATGTCATCACTTATTAAAAGACATTTATTCTTTATTATATATTGAAATTACATGCGCATGGACGGTTTAACGCAGGGAGGTAATCTGGTACTCCATTGATGATTTACTATCAATTATTTAACCGTTACAATCCGTGATCGTCTTGCTGTTATGAAGATGAGACTTAGGAGACTCGTATAAATCGGTTTAATTAGGTGTGTCGCATGTGAACAATGTACAATAATAACATGTACTTCGTCAGATTCACAGACGAGCCTCATGTGTGGTATATTAAATAGGTTGCAAATACGTAAAAACTACCGTTATGATTGGCTGTTGCAAGTATCAAGTCTTCTGACCAAAACTTTTTTAACTCATTTTTGATGTTGCTGAAATTTTAGTGTATATTAGGTAGATATATTTCATTTATTCGAGCAAAATTTCATACTTGTAAGTGTAGTAATTACGGAGAAATAAAAAAAAACACGATTTGTTTTCTGTCGCAAACTAGCTATATTGACTTCATTCACACAGCCTATAGTCTCACTCAGTTAACTATAACAGGAGGAAGGGTTCGCAAAAAAAACAAAACACAACATAGCATTACACTGCCATACATCACATGTTCAACCCTCAAAATTGCACCCTACATAACATACATGCAGTGATTTGATTAACTTCTCTAGTTCTAGTCAAGGGGCATATTTACGGATGGTAAATGGTTCGACGACCATTTGGTGATTTCTCTTTTCATGTATTTACAGACAGAAGTGATCAATTCTGGACGTTTGGCAATGATATACACACTGAGAACGAGTGGAATTGGGGATTTTCTCCTAACAGGTCAGTAACACTTTTCATATGGAACGTTTGTATCATAGGTCTCACTTCATCTAATCCCCAAAAATAAGTTCTTCTTTTGAGTATATCTGCTGGACAGACAAGAGATTGGTTCCCGTCCCAAAATCTTACATTACATTAGATTATATCCAGCACAAATCTGATTAAAATCATCTCGTCCAACTAAGCTATTACATTTTCATTAAGCTAGATCGAATGCTTTAGTCAGCTTGGTCCGGCATTATCCACATAAAATGAATTCCGCTATCGGTAAAGCAAGATGGCGGATATATGGTAAGTAATATAGGGAAATTTAGATTACCATCCTTAAAGTGTGTGTTCTTTTGACCACATATTTCATTAATAAATAAAATATCATCAAAATGACACTAGCAGAATGCACTGCATAGTAAAACATATCTAGATTTGCCTATACAAACTAAACTACATCAGCCATTTTTGGTTTGACCAATGGAGTTATCGATAAATCAGATGCTACCAGACCCAATCTACTGACTAACCCAATAATTGAACATTGTAAATCACATTTAGCCACGGATGTTTCATAGACGAATTGATACTCCTCCTCCTCTTGATTGGTGTGCATATAATATGTTAATTATACGAGGATCAGTCAAAATATTAAATGTTCACAGAATGACTCCGACCTTTTGGTATCCTGGTGAACCAACTAATAATGGTGGTCCTGGAGTAGACGAGGATTGTATGGCTTTCCACCCTGGCTTTAATTATGATTGGAATGATGAAAACTGTGACCATGATGAATACTACATTTGTGAAATATCGTAAGCTGTTTTAATAACATGTTTTTTTTTTTTTTTTTTTTTTATTTCAAGATTTTAGGCCATTGGCCCATGAATCACATATAATATAATTACAAGTAATAATAACAAACAATTACAAACATGTTACAAGTAACATAGTATGTCAGAATATAATGTTATGTACATAGTACAAACAGTATCGTATTGCACGGGGTTGCTTAAACGATACCCAACCAACTCTCTAATATATATTTAAATTGTTGTTTTAGCAATATAAACTATACTAACAATGGGTACAGAGACCCGTACAGACAAAGATTATTGGGTATTAGGTAAGCAATCCCGCACAATACTACAATGCATTGATAAACATGGTTGATATGTTCCGGTCAGTGTAATAATTAATAAGACAATATTAACATAATATAGCAAGGATAGTGACATAAACTACGTAGTAGATTGCATTTAACAGTATATGTTTGGAGAAAAGTAAGTTAAAAATAATACAATCTGCCTCGCCTTTCAAAACTTTTAAATATATAGATGGATAGTTGCTTTATCGTAGAATGATTTGTGGACGAGATTAGTTCTATAAATTTCGGGATGTTCGGTCTTTGCCAAAAATAGCGTTTTATGAAGTCTTTTCTTATGTCATAAAATAAGGGACATTCCAACAAGAAGTGGAATTCATCCTCTAACGTATTACATAATTGACATTTCCTTTCATTTCTTTGAATTTTTTGGGGTTTATGCCATCTACCTGTTTCAATTTCTAACCTGTGCGATGATACACGTAATCTTGTTAAGGCTGTTCTAAACTTACGGATTGTTACAAAATCTAAGTACTCCTTAAAACTAAATTCTGCAAATAGTATATATGAGCTAGCTCTTGTCGAATTATTTAGTTGTCCATTCCATTCTTGAATAAATACATCATTAAGTCTTCGTTTAAGAATTTGCATGAAATATTTTACATTATTAACCCCTTGGTACAACCAAACGTCGTTAAATCCCAAATTTTCCAATAATTGTTTAACTTTATAATTATGTCCAATTGATTTTGTTAGGTAATAGTTCATTATCATTTAGCATCATTTTATAAATTTGTTTAATATATTTTCTTTCGTCATTGCATACACATGTGATTTTCAACCAAAACGTACTATATTTACTATTCTCATTACCTTTAAAGGTGTACGACCGAGTTCACCATAAATGAAATTATTTTGGGTAGAAAGCTTCACTCCTAAGATATTTTTTAGGAAGTGTAAATGAGTGCGTTCTAATATTTCCGCCTCGGCAAATCCCCATATTTCAGACCCATAGTTCAATATTGGAAGTATTAACTTGTCAAATAAAGATACAACATGACTAACAGATAATGTTGGAAATTTGGTCAAATACGACTTAAGTTTAAAAATTGCTTTACAGGCTTGACCATTTAATGTTTCGAACGTTTTTGTAAATGCTCCACCGTTAGAGAATGTTATGCCTAGGTATGTAAAACATTTTACGATTTCAATTTCATCATTATCGTAAAGGAATGTCAGATTCTGTCTTAAGCGACCACCTTTCCTAAAGACCATAACTTTAGTTTTTTTAACATTTACCGTTAGTTTCCATTTATTGCAATAATCTTTTAAAATATTAAGTTCATTCTGTAAGCTAAGTTCATCTTCGGCGAATAAAACTATGTCATCTGCGTACAGTAATAAAAATATTTTTAGTGTGTCTAAATCAACCCCTTTAAAACCATTTATTTCTAAGTCTTCTTCAAGATCATTAACGAACAGTGCAAAAATGAAAGGTGAAAGACAATCACCTTGACGGACCCCTAAGTAGCATTCAAAACTCTCAGGGCTTAAACAGTTCTTGTTTTTAACGCGCGATTTGACATTTGAATACAAAGATCGGATTACATTCAACATTTTACCCCTGATGCCATATCGTATTAGTTTGTAAAATATATTTTCCCTAACTAGTAGATCGAAAGCTTTCGTATAATCGATAAAACAAACATATAGTTTCTTGTTGTTGTTTAATAGATGATTGATTATACCACTCAGAACAAAAATATTATCAGTGGTTCCCATGTTTTTCCGAAATCCAGCTTGCGCCTCTGTATAAACAAAATAATTCTCTGCCCATGTAGTCAGTCTATTGTTAATAACTCTAGTAAAAAGTTTTCCAAAAGTACTTAAAAGTGTAATTCCCCTATAATTTTCTGGCAGATCTTTGTCCCCCTTCTTAAAAATTGGAACGATATAACCTTCAGTCCATTGTGATGGAAAACACCCACTGCTCAATATCTTGTTAAACAAAGGTAAAATATAAATCGATAAATCATTAATACCGTATTTAAAGAATTCGTTTATAACAAAATCGCACCCCCCTGATCTCCCTATGTTCAATTCTGCACATGCTTTTAAAATTTCCGCAAGATTAATTTCAACGTCTAGCTCGGTAAACATAATCTGTAACTCACCATTCAAAAACCTTTCATTAAAATATAAAATGTCATCATCAGGTTGAAAAAACACCGAATTCGGATCATTTACCGATTTAAAATAAGCAGTGAACTGTGACGTAGTTACATTCTTGTTACCAGGACAGCATACATCTTTTAGCATTTTCCAGTATAATTTTGCGTTTTTAAATCTCATGTCTTCAAGTTTTTTTGAGTTCTTTTTAGTCAGGTCATATTTTTTAGACCGGATGAGAGTTTTGTATTCAGTTCTATTTTCGCACATTATTTTTCTATTTTCGTCAGATGGATAAGCTCTAAAATTGTTAAGACTTTTATAAAAATCCTTTCGACTTGTACTGCATTCGTTATCATACCACTCCTTATTTGTTATATTTTTATTTTCCTGTGTATTTTTCTTTTTAAGATTTCTTTTGAATAACGGGTCACATATTTCGCTTACACAATTATAAAATTTATCAAGGTTCCCCTCTATATCATGTGTACTACTTGTCTGTTCTAATTCCAACGTTAATTCGCTTAAGCTATTTTGGAAATTAAGCGATTGAATATTTTCTAAAAAGTCTTGTTTTTTATCATTATCCCATTTGTAACAATGATCAATCAATATGTCATCTTGGTCATCATGTTCTACATTTTGACCTAAAGCATACTCGCTACAAGTGATAGCAAAAGAGATTACGCAGTGATCCGATACAATATTTGGATTTCCGACAGAAAAATGTTTAAAATATTTCATAAAATAGGGTTGACACAATACGTAATCTACAACGCTGGATCCCGCCTTTTTTATGCACGTAAATTTCCCGACGGAAGCATCTTCACATAACCTACCATTCCCGACTCTCAAGCCGCTACGTTTACAAAAATTAAGCAACAATTTACCATGTTCATTTACAATTTTGTCTTGACTATTACGCACTAAAAAATCATCAACAATATAGTCATCTGGCATCATATCTAGGTTATGCAAATATTCACCTTCTACAAAATCATTCTTTAGACCAATTCTTGAATTAAAATCTCCTAGGATAATATATTCACCTGTATGATTATTTTCAGTATTGAAATCAATGATATTATCTAATACACAGTCATAAATATTGTTTTCTATAAATACTTCTCGACTACTACCTTGGGGTACATTGTAACATAAACACATATATAAATCTCCAACTCGGTCAATCAACTGACCATCGATTTTAATCCATATCATGTGATCTCCATCTGTTTTTACTAGAGATACATGCTGATTTAAATGGTTCGATATATAAATAATTAAACCACCACTATCACGTTTTGCATTCTTGTGAGTCATAGATCTATGCAATACATAATATGTAAAACCATCAACATCATAACTGTACGTAGGGTTCGACCAAGTTTCTGTAAATAGGAGAATGTCATGCCTATTAAATAAATCACTAAACTCTGGGGTAATTAATTTATTATAACTTCGACCGACCAATCCTTGCACATTCAGTAAACAAAATCTAATGTCACTTTTCTCCCCGAATTCCTAATCGCTCTGTATCCTAGATCGTGAGTCACTCTTCTTTTCAC